>CM057819.1:1200000-1588586 GCA_030067965.1 Latrodectus elegans | reverse complement strand
AGAAGGGCATATATGTTGGAAGAATTTCTGCAGAAGTGGGGTTTCAAATTGTAGAACATTGTTTTGATGATCTCGATGCGCCTCTTGTGCGCGTTGCGCAAAAAGAAACTCCCATGCCTTACTCAAAGGTATTAGAAAGGCAGACTATGCCTACTAAGGAAGAAATTATTAAAGCGGTGCAAAAAGTTTTAGCTTAATATATGGAGCGCTTATGCCATTTACTGTAACTATGCCAAAATTATCTCCTACGATGGAACAGGGGAGTATTGCAAGATGGCTTAAAAAAGAAGGTGAATATGTTCAAGCAGGAGATGCCTTCATAGAAATTGTAACTGATAAAGCAACTGTAGAACACGCTGCCTTAGATGCAGGAGTGGTTACGTAAAATTTTAGTAAAAGATCATGAGATAGCTCAAGTAAACCAACCGATTGCAATTTTTACCGAAGAAGAGCAAGAAAGTATAGAAGGGTATAAGCTAGAAAAAGTCTCCCAATCAGCTCCATTGTTTCAACAGGAAAAAGAACCATCTCAACAGAGGTCTTCAACACCAAAGGACTCTTTCAAAGTAAGAATAAAAGCTTCTCCATTAGCCCGCAAGCTTGCAAAAAAACAGCAATTAGATTTACATCTTGTTAAAGGTTCAGGTCCACATGGTAGAATTATGAGTCGAGATCTTTCTCTTGTTCCTACGACAGCTACAAGCGAGTTTCCCCAAGGAAATGTTGGAGAATATAAAGAAGAACCTTTATCTCCTATGCGTAAAGTCATTGCTGAGCGCCTACAGGACTCCAAACGGTCTATTCCTCACTTTTATTGTACCCAAGAAGTGCATTGTGATAAAATTGTTTCCTTAAGAGCAGAATTACTCACTTTAGGGATCAAGCTGTCTGTTAATGATTTTATCTTGCGCGCTACTGCTTTAGCGCTAAAAGAACACCCGCTGTAAACTCAGGGTTTAATCCAGATTCACGTGCGATTATACGCTTTCAGTCTATTGATATATCTATTGCTGTGAGTGTGCCGGATGGCTTAATTACACCGATTGTTCGTCATGCCGATAGCAAAAGTTTGCAACAGCTTTCACAAGAGGTAAAGGTATTAGCCGCAAAAGCGCATAATGGCAAATTAACTTCTGAAGAATATATAGGTGGCTCCTTCACCATTTCTAATCTAGGGATGTATGGCATTTCTGAATTTGTAGCTATTATCAACCCGCCTCAAGCTGCCATTTTAGCAGTAGGGGCAATTGAGGAAAAACCTATTGTTGTTGATAAAAAAATAGAAATCAGTACAACGGTAAAACTCACTTTATGTGCTGATCAGCGGGGGTTGGATGGAGTAGATGCTGCTAAATTTTTAAAAACCCTACAAAAGTATTTGGAAGCGCCTATGACGCTTCTTTTCTATAACCACATTTTGCGCTTAAACCCCCATAAAAAAAGTAAGCTAAAGCCAAAAATTAACGATAAAATTATGGAAAAAGCATGGATATTTTCTGCTAAAGGCAGGCGTATGTTCATTCCATAAACGCTACTGACAATAGTGGGTATATTAAAAATAATAGTTAATGCTGTTAGTAACTTAATTGTTTTGTGCAGATTATTTGTAAAAATAATTTGGTAGGAATCTCTTAAACTTCGAATGCTTTTAAGAGCAATTGCACACACGGTTTCAGATTGTTTTAAAGAGTGAAATACGTCTTCTAGAAAAGCTTGGTCTTTGTCTTGTAAAGGAATATATTTTCCAGAAGGAAGTTCTTTTAAGACGAGCTCCATTGGTTCTAAAGAAGAAAGATATTGATTTAAGAATTCTTCCTGACGAGTTAATATCGTAATATCATCGCTATCTACGCTGATAATTTCCTTTTCTTGCATTAAGACATAATAACGCACCTTTCTGATTTGCGTAGTGAATTCTTGAATAATTCGCATGCACAAGTGAATAACTAGTTTAGTGCGTTGATTGGTAGAAAACGTATTCGGTGTATTTAAAAAACCTCGCACAATACCATTTTTTTGCGGACAAATAGTAATAAAGAAACAAGGAGTGACAATCATGGTTAGAGTTTCTGTGTATAGACCAACGGCATTGTCTAACTCAAGAGGATAGCGGGAAAAGATCAATACATTGTTTTTAATATAATCAATACGAGGAATTTCGTAGCGGTCAATGCTATCTTGAAGATCAGTATACTCTAACCCAATTAACGGGCCTATTTGGTCTAAATCAGCAGCTAATGCTTCTTCTACGTGGATCCAACAGTCATCTTTAGGAAATGTAATGGGAATAAAGGCTTCATCTTTTGTTGTTTTAAAGAAGTATTCAATCATTACGCCCTAAATTTTCTTCTGTTTAATTTAAGCTATGGCAAAATTAAGAATTTAAAAGCAATAGTAAAAGGCTAATGGGTTTTGAAAACCATTGGAAGTGTTGTTTTACCTCTATAATGTGTACCCCAAGAATGTCGTCCTAAAGAAATTCCAAAGAAGCGCGTTCGAGTAAGTGTTTTGACAGCATTCTGATCTCTATATACAGTAAAGGCATCTACAGCTTTTCTGGGGAATAGAAACAAACAAACTGTAATACAAACTATTATCTTGTTCATACATTACATCTACTCGTAGTTCTATTTCATTTCGGTTATTTAAGCATAAATAGTAAAAAATGGAAATACTCGTAATAATTGTTTTGATAAAACTTTCGATTGCAGAAGCCACCGCCCATATTCTTGGGAGAAATGCCATCAAAGGGTCTCTTTCTACTTGTGCTGCACTCACTTTATCGTAGTAATGTACGTACCAACGTTCAAAACTCACTTCTCCTCGGAAGGGTCCTCCAGCTCTGACACTAGCCATAGTGGTATCAATCAATTCTTTACTTTTAGTTATTAAAGGTTTCATATGTTGCCTCTCTTATCAATAAGGTTAAAGTAGATATTTTACACTGGTTTATTATTAATAAAAACATATAAAATAATTTAATTTTATTATTGATTGAGTGTTTACATCATTATCTTGTAATAACCAAATAAACTGATCAGTCTTAATTAAGTGTGTTATTGGAATAAAATCCATGAGTTGACAATTGGAAAACTCCTAGTCAATAAGGCGTTTTACTAGCTCTTAGAGGTTTTATACATGTTTGAATACTTACGGAAATTAGAATAAAGAACAATTATTGTAATTACTTTAACAAATTTTTAAATTATTCTTTTTCTAATTTTCAATTCTTTTTCAATTCTTCGATTTGGGCTAAGCAGTCTGGGATTTTTACATACACTTGTAGCCTATTATGTTCAGTAATTTCTTTAACAGGACTACCGCTGTATTTGCCAGGTTTCTTAATGGACTTGCTAACTCCACCGCGGGTAGCAATTAAAACGTTGCTGGCAATTTCTACATGCCCTAGAACACCTGCTTGTCCGCCAAACATAACATTTTCACCAGTCTTCACGGAACCTGCAATTCCTGTTTGAGAGACGATGATGTTATTAGGTCCAATATTTACATTATGACCGATCTGCACGAGATTGTCTATTTTTGTTCCTTTACCAATTTTAGTTGCTTTAAAGCGAGCTCGATCAACAGTAGTATTCGCACCTATTTCAACGTCGTCTTCAATGATTACAGAGCCGAGTTGCTCTAGTTTTACATGTTGACCACTCCGATCAGTTACATACCCAAAGCCACAAGAGCCAATTACAACGCCTGGTTGAAGAATGACGCGGTTGCCAAGCCTAGTTCTTTCTCGAATAGAGACATTTGAGTAGAGAATACACTCTTCTCCAATTGTACTGTTAGGGCCGATAAACGTAAAAGGATGTATGATACAAGCCCTACCGATTTTTACATTTTTATCGATTACAACAAAGGCCCAATTTCTACATCTTGGCCCATTTCAACGCTTTCGTGAATAATTGCATTAGGATGAATTCCTTTAAAACTGGAACTATCATGTGGAGGCAAGAGAATCTTTATAATTTTTGAAAGGTAATAGAGGTTCATTTGATAGAAGAAAATTTTCCTTCTTCCACAGAAAAAGCATTTTCTATACAGATTACACCTGCTTTAGACTGGCTTAGCAATGTTCGATAGCGAGGATTAGCCAAGAAAGAAGCGTCTTCAGGGCCTGCATTTTCTAACGAGTCAACGCTATTGATCAAATGGTTAGGATTGCCTACTAAAGTGGACTCTGTAAGCTCGGCAATTTCTTGTAGAGTAAATTTTTTCATATAATTGACACATGGCATTTATCCATTTAGATAAATGCCTGACTCCTTATTTTTTTATTCTTCATGCTACAGCTGAACTGCTCTATAGGTAAACTATTTTTTTCTTCTGCATTTGTTGCGCTTTGCGCCTTTGCATTTTCAAATTTTTCATCCAGCTTTTTAATGACCATACTCGTTGCGTCTAATTCAGGTGAGTAGTCGTAGCACGCATCGCTTTTAAAAATAATATACGGACCTTCTTTTTCTATTTCCTGTAACGTTTGATCAATGTTATCTTGTAACGTTTGATTGATTTGCATATCCGCCTGATAGAGAATTTGATAGGACTCATTGTGCAACTGGTTTAGATCATGGCTCAATTGCTCATACATGCTTTTTAAATTCTGCTCTTCTTTTGGACTCATGCTTTCCAGCAATTCTGGGTTATTTAATTTATTAGCAATTTCTTCGAGTCTTTTCTTGTTTCATCAATCAATTTAGTTTTTTGATTTTTAAGAGTTTCAAAAGCTTGTTGCTCTTGCTTGCCTAATTTGGAGTTCAGAAAGCACTCCCTAGTATTTACTACTTTGACTCCGACTTTGTCTAATGCTGAGCTTGTAACTTCTTTAGCTATTAAAGACGTACTAACAGACGTAAAAAGTAATAAAGTTGAAATAATAAATGGATTTTTCATATGACATACTCCTTGTTAAAATTGTCCACCCATAGAAAAGAAAAACCTACGAACTTCGCTGTGTCCTGAAGGATTAATTGGGAATCCCATTCCCAGAACAATAGGAACGCGGTTTGCGATTTCAATACGCGCTCCAAAGCCAGCACTACATTTAAAGTCTTTGATATACCACCGTTTCAATCCAATACTTCCCGCATCCACAAAAATAAATCCATCGATAAAAGGGAGGATTTGATGTAAGTATTCAAGAGATAAAACAGTAGAGGAGATGCCGCCTGTAGGGTCTCCATTAGTAAAGTGATCTCCTAAATCAAAGTCGCGATAACCGCGCACAGAATTAATTCCCCCAATAAAGAAACGCTCCCCTAGGGGAATTTGTGTAGGGGTATTTGTTTTCCCAACTGGCTCAATGAAGTTAAAGTCAAAACGAGATTTAAAAGTTCCGCATTTCCACAGAGGTATATAGTAGCTATTTAAATAAGCAAAACGCCAAAAATAGAAGTCTCCACCTAAACCAGCAAATTCGGTTTCTAAGCGTGAACGGAATCCTTTGTGAGGTTTAAAGGGATTGTCAGTAGAGTCAAAAGTAAGAGAAGGGCCAATGCCAGATACAATGCCTGCTTGGTTTGCCTGTTCTCTTTCAAGAAGAGTTGCGCTTTGTGTTATATGTGCTCTAGAGTTATTGAAGCGGTATTTTATTCCAAATGTCCAAAGATTGTTGATAGGGTAAGAAGCATGTAGGTCAAAACCTAGTTTTTGTATATCGTATTTTTTAGAGGTTAATTCGCTATAAGTATTAAATACATCAAAACCTACTCTCCACAAACTGTCACAAAAATAAGGATTTAGCCAAGATAAAGTATAAGCTTGTTGCTTTTTCCCAAAGCTAAGACGTAAATGCGCATATTCGCCGCCGCCTCTTAAAGCAGAAGGACCTTCTGAAAAAAGCTTTGCAAATCCTTTTATGTTAAAGTTTGCCTCAGAAAAATCTAAGCCACCAAAGACGTTTTCAGCGCTACTAAATCCAAAAAATAGGCTAGCATGACCTGTTTTGGTTTCTTTAACCTCGATATAAATATCTCGGTAGTTCTCTTCAAATTCATCATCTGTGCGAACTGCATATACGTTTACGCTTTCAAAATAACCGACACTTTGTAATCGGTCTTCTGTGGCTTGTAGTTTTGCACTATCAAAAGTTTCTCCTGGTATGAGAAGAGATTCGCGTAAAATGACATGAGCTTGTGTACACACGTTTCCATACACACGAATCATGCCAATGCGATACTGCTTTCCTTCATCAATATGAAAAAAGACATTGTAAGAGGTGTCATTTGAGCACAGCTGAGCTTCGGCCTGAATATTCGCTTCTAAGTAGCCCTTACGACCGTATAGATCTTTAATTGCTTGAATCGTTTTTCGCGATTTTTCGGGAGAGTACACATCGCCTTCTTGAATGAGAAGAAGCTTTTTGATCTCCTCGTCGGAAAATAATTTATTCCCTTCAAATTGCACTGCATTAAATCGGAAAACAGGCCCTTTTTCTGCTGAAATAACCAGGATAATTTTTCCTTCTGTTTCAGCTTCTATAATTTGTAAATCAACTTGTGCGTCAGCATAACCTAAGTTTTGAAGGTAATTGACAATGGTTAAACGATCTTGTTCTAGTGCTTCCTCATGGTAAGTTCCTTTGCCAGTCAGCCAACTCAGTAGGTTATATTTTTTTGTGTAAATCATTCCTAATAATTCACTTGTCTCTTGTTTAGTAAAACCTTGTAAGACAATATCTTCAATTCGCCCTGATCTGCCTTCATGAACTTCAATTGCAATGCTTACTTCGTTTGTTTTTGGATGGGGGAGAGTCATATATTGCAACTGTGATTCAAAATAGCCTTTTTTAACGTAATATTCCTTTACTTTGTTAAAAGATTTGTTAAAAATTTGACGATTAAAAACTGCATCAGGCTTAAAACCTAACTCTTTTTGTAGAGTTGCTGTTTTAATCTTTTTATTTCCTTTCCATGTAATAGAGCGCACTTTAGGTCTTGGCCACATCTTTAACCTAATGTATACTCGTTGATCGCGAACCTGTATTATAGGTTCTACACGGTCGTATTCTGCAGAAAGGGTTTTTAGATCTGCATCAAAATCTGCTTGAGAAAAAAGGTTTCCAGTTTTGCTTTTTAGACGAGAGAGCACTAACTGAGAATTAAAAGAAGCATTTGAACTTAAATCTTCTAACTGTAATTCAATATCCCCAATGGCGCACTCTTCAAATACCGCTGTTGAAGAAGAAGGAGCAGCTAAAGATAAAGATGCAAGACTAGTAAATGCAATTAAAGATAGATAGATAGCAAATTGTTTGATCATGAGGTATTTCTTCCGATAGCATGTTTTATTCTAAAAGCGATACAAATGGGCTGATTATAAGGAAAGCATTGGAATTTTTGCAAACTACTAACTTTTATTGATTTTTTTAAAAAGAGTGTCTTCCTGTAAAAGATCTTGCTAAGGTACCACCATCGACAAAATCTAAACAACTTCCAACGGGCAGTCCAAACGCTAAGCGGGAAACAAGGACATCTGCTTCTAACTGCTCTTTTATGTATAGAGCAGTGGCCTCTCCTTCTAATGTAGAGTCTAAGGCTATAATTACTTCTCTAATAGAGTGGTGCTTAATTCTTTTTTTTATTTTTTCTATCGGTATACAGTCTACATTTTTTCCATCAATTGGAGACAGCAATGAGCCTAATGCGTGATATAGCCCTTGATATATTTTCATTTCTTCTAGAGCGTAAGCGTCTTTTGCAGAGACGATTAAGCAGAGTTGAGAAGAGTCCCGGTTAGGTAATTGACAAAAATGGCAATGGGTTTCTTCTGCTAGACAAGAGCAGTCAGGGCAAAATGAGACCTTTTCTTTTAGCTCGGAAAGAACAGAGGAAAAATGCAGGATATCTTCGATTTGCCAATTAAATAGTTGAAAAGCAAAGCGTTCAGCCGTCCTGTTGCCTACACCAGGGAGTCTTTTAAATATATTGATTAGTTGTTGAATGTGCTTAGGGTACTTAAGCATTGTTTTTAAGCTTCTCTGTTTAGAATTGTTTCTAATACGGTAAAGGAATCTACACAGACACGCAATGAATATTTTACATAATTAAAGCTATAAGAAAAGCAAAAAAACAAAACACTTTCATTTTTAATAGCCTAGGATAATCTATCTCGATAGAGTGTTAAATATTTAAATTTTATTTTGGTTTATGTCTCAAAAAGCGCGAATTATCTCTACTGGCTCCTATCTTCCTAAAAAAGTATTGTCGAATAATGATTTAGAAAACATGGTCGATACTTCGGATGAGTGGATTGTAGCACGCACAGGCGTGAAGGAAAGAAGGTTAGCAGCAGCAGACGAATTTACTTCTGACATGGGATTCCAAGCTGCTAAAAAAGCTATTGAAAAGGCTGCTATTGACGTAAAAAAAATTGAATTAATCTTGTGTGCTACTCTAACACCTGATTACTCTTTCCCTAGTACAGCTTGTCTGATTCAAGCTCGTTTAGGAGCTTTTAATGCAGCGGCAGTAGATTTGCAGGCTGCTTGCACAGGTTATATTTACGCTTTATCTCAAGCTAAGGCGTATATTGAATCAGGAATGCATCAGACTGTTCTTATTATAGCTTCTGAAAAACTTTCTTCTATAGTGAATTATAAAGATAGAACTACTTGTGTGCTTTTTGGAGATGGCGCAGCAGCATGTGTTGTTGCAGCGAAAGGAAAGGGATTACTGATTTCAAATACTTGTTTGGGAGCTGATGGGAGACTAGCAGAACTATTGATTATGCCAGCAGGTGGATCAAAAAAACCAGCCTCTATTGAAACTGTTCAAGCAGATCAACACTATTTGCAAATGGACGGGAAAGAAACCTTCAAGCATGCTGTTCGTAAAATGGAGATGGCGGTTAAGACTTGTTTAGAAAACTCCTCTTTAACCGAAGAACAGATCAAATGGCTTATTCCCCATCAGGCAAATATGCGTATTATTGAGGCTATTGCAAAACGTTTTCGCTTAAGCATGGAACGTGTGATTTTAACATTGCATAAATATGGGAATACGTCTGCTTCTTCTGTAGGGATTGCTTTAGATGAGTTGTTCCGAGAAAAAGACTTAAAAGAAGAGGATCATGTATTGCTAGTAGCATTTGGTGCAGGGCTCACTTGGGGAGCTACTATCTTAACTTGCAGAGGTAATGAAAGAGATGCGTAAATGGGCATTTATCTTCCCGGGTCAAGGAGCTCAATATGTGGGTATGGGAAAAGATTTTTATGAGGTGTTTCCTGTAGCAAAAGAAGTATTTCAAGAAGCAGATGACATTTTGCAACAAAACTTTTCTCGCATCATTTTTAAGAGTTCACCCGAAGTTTTATCTCTTACTAAAAATAGCCAGATTGCCATCTATGTGGTGAGTATAGCGATCCTTCGCACTTTGTATACACAATTTCCCTTGCTTAAGCCAGCAATTTGCGCGGGATTAAGCTTAGGGGAATATACAGCTCTAACGGCCTCCGAGAAAATTAGTTTTAGCGATTGCTTGAAATTAGTGCAAATGCGTGCAGAAGCCATGCATGAAGCTTGCAAAGAAGAAGAAGGGACTATGCAAGTAGTTTTAGGTCTTACTGAAGATGTGGTAGATGCTGCGCTTAAACAGATAAGACCCAAGAGTGGCCCTGTTTGGATTGCTAATATTAATTGCCCAGGTCAAATTGTCATTGCAGGCGCTGTTGAAAATGTAGCAATAGCAGTAGAGTGCCTTAAGCAGAAAGGAGCTAAGCGCATACTTGGCTTAGAGGTTGCTGGAGCTTTTCATAGCGGCCTTATGCAATCTGCTCAAAAAAAACTTGCAGAGGCTATTCAAAATGCACCTATTTGCGAGAGTAATATTTTTTTTACAATGAATGTCTCTGGTGCAATAGTTGATTCTGTTGCTATGATTAAGCAGTATTTATTGGAGCAAGTAACAAGCCCTGTTCGCTGGCAGCAATCTATTGAAACTATGCAAAATTTTGATGTAAGCGCTTTTCTTGAAATAGGACCTGGTAAAACATTGACTGGAATGAATAAAAAAATTGGAGTGCAAGCTTTGACCTTGCATGTAGAAAAAATAGCTGACTTAGATGAACTGGCGCGTCAGTGGGAGTTTTTATGTCGCTCTTAGCAAAAAAAAATGCTTTAATAACTGGGGGAACTTCGGGTATTGGGAAAGCCATAGCCTTAGCATTTGTGCAACAGGGAGCAAATGTAGCTATTGTAGGAACAAATCCGAAAAAAGCAGAACTTGCTTTAGAAGAGCTGAGATTAGCTAAAATTGATCAACAGCAGAACATTGCATCATTTCTTGCTGATGTTTCTATTAAGAAATCTGTTGATGAAACGATTAGAAATTTTATGCTTTCTTGGGAGTCAATAGATGTTTTGGTCAATAATGCAGGTATTACTCGTGATAGCCTTTTAATAAGAATGACTGAGGAGGATTTTGATCGAGTGATTGCTGTAAATCTTAAATCTCTTTTTAATGCATGTAGAGCTGTTGTACCTTATATGGTAAAAGCTCGTATTGGAAATATTATTAATATTTCTTCTGTAGTTGCTTCTAAAGGTAACCCTGGACAATTTAATTATGTAGCGTCAAAAGCTGCTATAGAAGGTGCTACAAAATCACTCGCACAAGAAGTTGCTTCTCGCAACATTCGCATTAATTGTATAGCTCCTGGATTTATTCAGACTGATATGACAAATAAATTAACGGAAAAGCAAAAAGAGCACATTTTGGCTCAGATACCCATGAAGAGAATGGGAATGGCTGAAGATATTGCAGGAGTTGCCGTCTTTCTAGCAAGCGCTCTGTCAGAATATATTACGGGCCAGACAATAATTGTGGATGGCGGAATGGTAATGTCTTAATTTTTTATTAACTTAAACTAGAGGATATCTTATGCCAAATCTAGAAAACATTGAAAAAGAAGTGATTGATATCATTGTTGATCAATTAAATCTTGATCCTAAGGACGTTTCTTTAGAAAAATCTTTTACAGAAGATCTTAATGCTGATTCACTAGACCTTACAGAGCTAATTATGGCATTTGAAGAGCGTTTTGGAATTGAAATCCCACAAGAAGACGCAGAAAAGCTACAAACTGTTGGTGATGTAGTAGAATATATTAAAAAGCGCCTTGCTTAAGTTTTTAGGGCTGCTTAAGGTGTAGCCCTAGATTTTCAATTAGTAAATATACAATCTTAAAAGAGGCTAATCACAATTTTGTTATTGATGTAAGAGGTATCCCTTTGTGCATCTTTTTAATGCGCATGATCTTCTTTCTTCACATGCTCGTCTTTGTTAGCCCAGTATCTTACCCTTATGTTTGCCTCAGCATGATCATTCTTGTAATACTTTGTACACCAACTATAGACTACTAAAAAGAAGAGGTATTCGTTCTGAACTTAAGTTTGTATTTAGAAGATCTTGGTTCTGGTTTTAATAGAAAAAAAGATGAGTACAAGAAAGCTACTCAAAGTCAGCAAAATAGCAGAAAGAGCATTAACGATCGGCGAAATCCCTGATCGCAACATAGAAAGTATGTATAAAGAAAGGGTCTGGCTATTGCTACCAGCACAAAAATAAGAGAGAATAAAGTCATCAAAAGAGAGAATAAAAATCAATAAGCCCGTTGCAATTAAAGAGGGTCTTAAAAGAGGAAGTATGACGCGTAAAAATGTCTGGATAGGTGTAGCTCCTAGTACTAAAGAAGCCTCTGTCATTCGATTGTCTAATTCTAGAAACCGAGCGTAAACAATAGGAATAACAAACCCTAATCCCAATACTGTATGAGCAATGATTAATGTACCCAAGCCTAAAGAAACTTTAATAAGAGTGAAGAGAGTAAGCAATCCAATGGCTAAGACTGTTTCAGGGATTACAAGATTTCCATAGAACAACATAAGAAAAGTGCGAATTTTTCTTCCTGTGCGCAATAGAAAATTAAAAAAACACCCATTAATAAGCTTAAAGAAGTAGAGGAGATGGCAACAATTAATGAGTTAAGGAAAGCTTGCCATAAGTGTTCCGTTTGAAATAGCTCTACATACCATTTCAAGGTAAATCCTTGCCATGGAGAAGGAAAAGAGGCTGTATTGAAAGAAAAAATAAGAAGGATTACTAAAGGGACATACAAGAACAAATAAATCAATCCAATAGATAACAGAGAGCTGATTTTTGTTAAGTTGCTTTTTTGTTTCATGAGGAGCGCCCGGGAATAATGCGGTTAATGAACCAATAGAGGAAAGAAGCGCTTAATAAAAGACCAAACGAAGCTACTACTGTAAAAGCAGCACCTAATGAGCTTGTTTGTTCGTCAAGAATAAAACTAGAAATTACTGTTCCAACAAACATCCATTTGTCTCCTCCCATTAACTCTGGAATTGCAAATTCTCCAAAAGAGGGGATAAATACTAAAAAGAACCCTGCTTGCAGCCCACGCTTAGTGAGCGGCAATATTACACGACGTAAGGTATGAAACCAACTAGCTCCTAAATCATAGGATGCTTCAATGAGACGATTATCGATTTGTTCCATTGCTGCATAAAGAGGCATAACCATAAAGGGCAAATAGTAGTAGACCATCATAACTATGATCGAAAAGAGCGTGTTTAATAAGTGCAGAGGGGTTTCTATCATTCCAACCCAATGTAAAAACTGATTAATGAGTCCTTTTTTTTCTAATACGAAGAACCAAGCGTATACGTGTAAAAGAAAATTAGTCCAAAAAGGTACAATTAATAAAAACAGCAGGACATTTTTGAATCTTTTGCTATTAAAGGTTAAAAAATATGCTAGGGGATAAGCTATGGTTAAGCAGATACAAGCGTTGCTTAGGGCTAATATTAAAGAGTTAAGTATTATTTTCAGGTAAACAGGGCGTAAAAAGAAGGCAATTTTTTGTAAAGTTACGCCTCCAATTGCGCCTGTATCTAGTATATATAAAAAGCTGGAAATAAAGAGGAATCCAAGCGGTAAATAGAAAAACAGTACCTGCCATATCATAGCAGGAGATCCTATTAAGAATGGGAAGTCTGAAAATAGTTTTGGTCTCATTTTTCTAAAATTACCACGTTTTCTTTTTGCCAGTATAAAAACACTTCATTGTCATAATCGATGACTTCTTGAGGAAAATGTTCTTCGTTTTGTTCAAATACTTGGATACGCATGCCGTTTTTTATGAGGATGTTGTACTGAGTAGATCGCCCATGATAAACAATGGACTGAACGGAGCCTTTTAAAGTATTAGAAAAGTTAGGAACCTCTTTATAGAAATAAAAATTTTTTCAGGGCGCAAGCTGATGAGGATTTGGCGTCCTTCATGCATCCATTCTTTTTTTTGCGGGATGTCAATTTTGAATTGGCCTAGATTAGGAATATCAATTTCTACATCTTCTTTTAAATAACGCAATCGCCCACTCAAAATATTTGTGGTGCCTACAAATCTAGCGACAAAAGAGGAAATGGGAAATTCATAGATTGCCTTAGGTGTGCCTATTTGTTCTATCTCTCCTTTATGGTTCATAATAGCCATTTGGTCAGCTACTGTTAGAGCTTCGAATTGATCGTGAGTGACGTAAATAAAAGTAGTTTTTAGTTTGTCTTGTAATTCAATCAATTCAATCAGCATTTTTTCCCTCAGCTTGAAGTCCAAAGCTGCAAGGGGCTCATCTAAAAGAAGCACAGCCGGCTCATCTACAATTGCTCTTGCTAACGCAACACGTTGCTGCTGTCCCCCAGAAAGTTGGCTAGGAGATTTATAGATGTGCTGTTCTAAATGGAATGATTCTAGAATTTTAATGACTTTATGCTGAACTATATCTTTGTGAAGCTTTTTAAGTTTTAGGCTATAGGCGACATTGTCAAATACGTTTAAATGAGGGAAAAGAGCGTAGTTCTGAAATACGATATTAATAGGTCTTTTATAGATAGGCCAGTTAGTAATCTCACTTTCCCCTAAATAGATTTTTCCTGATTCAGCGCTCTCTAATCCCGCAATTAACCTTAGTAAAGTAGTTTTTCCGCACCCACTAGGCCCCAGAAGAGCAAAAAACTTACCCGCAGGAATTATTAGGTTAACCTCTGGGATAATAATCCCTCCACCTAGAGACTTTCTCAATGCCTCTAGACGTATACTCCGAGTTTTTTGTGTTAGCATTTTTTATTGTCCCGTATCAGGTTACCTTTAAACCATTATAACTGCTTAA
Organism: Latrodectus elegans; assembly: GCA_030067965.1. NCBI lineage: Eukaryota > Metazoa > Arthropoda > Arachnida > Araneae > Theridiidae > Latrodectus > Latrodectus elegans. The sequence continues at coordinate 1,574,388 of CM057819.1, read as the reverse complement.
TTTTATGATCAAGAGCTTTTACTGCATAGTTTTTTTAGAGCAAATGAGAAAAGCTATTCATTTTATTTTTTTTAAAACTATTTTTTTAAAAAACTCTTTTCTATCTTTTTTTAAAGACAAGCTGATTCAATCTTTGCTTGAGATAAAACCCATTCTTTCTTATTTTTTTCTGTTAGTTGACTTATAGATGCATAACAAAAAGTTTATATATGGAACGAACAAAACTTGTAATCATTGGTTCGGGGCCTGCCGCTCTTACAGCAGCCATTCATGCAGCTAGTGTACGTTTACAACCTATTGTCTACGAAGGGTTCTCTTCAGGACCGGTTGGTGGACAATTAATGACAACAACAGAGGTTGAAAATTTTCCTGGCTTTCCTGAAAGAGTAACGGGTCCGGAATTAGTTGAGCGCATGCGTAAGCAAGCTCTCAGTTCTGGAGCTACAATTCTAACAGAGGATGTAGTTTCGGTAGAATTGCAAGAGAGGCCTTTTGTGATAAAGGACGCCGCAATACAATTGCAGCTGATGCTCTAGTGATTGCAACAGGAGCAACAGCTAGGCGCCTTCATGTTCCAGGTGCTGATCAATTCTGGCAGAAAGGAGTTACAGCATGTGCTGTCTGCGACGGAGCAGCTCCCATTTTTCGCAATCAAGATTTATATGTAATTGGTGGAGGCGATAGTGCTGTAGAAGAAGCTATTTTTTTGACAAAGTATGGAAAGAAAGTCTTTTTAGTACATCGCAGAGATGAACTCCGTGCTTCTAAAATTATGGCAGACCGCGCTAAGAAACATCCTAAGATTGAAATTCTTTGGAACTGCGAATTGATACGTATTGAAGGGGATAAAGCTGTTCGTAAAGTAATTATAAAAAATAGTAAAACAAACCAAGAAAAAGCCGTTGAAGCAGGAGGCGTATTTTTTGCAATTGGGCATGATCCTAACACTGCATTCTTACAAAACCAATTGCGGCTAAAAGAAAATCAATACATCTATGTAATTCCAGGAACTTCTATTACAAGTGTAAAAGGTGTTTTTGCTGCCGGTGATGTGCATGACCATATTTATCGCCAAGCTGTTACAGCAGCTGCATCTGGATGTATAGCTGCTATAGATGCTGAAAAATGGCTGTCACAACAGAAGTAATTGATATCTGCTTTAAAGGGCACCAAATATAGATACACAACAAAAAGTTTGCATATGAAGAGAATAAAACTTGTAATTATTGGATCAGGGCTTGCTGCTTTTACTGCGGCTATTTACGCTGCTCGTGCAAATTTGCAACCTATTGTTTATGAAGGAGAGGCTTCAAAACAACCGATGAAAACAGAGAATTTCCCCGGTTTCCCTGAAGGGATACAAAACCTAGAGCTCAATAAGCGTATTCGTAAACAAGCCTTGCGCTTTGGGAGTAAAATTCTAACGGATGTAGTTCAGGTAGAATTACAACAAAGACCTTTTATTGTAAGAGGGTCTAAAGAAATAGTCCATGCAGATGCATTAATAATTGCTAAACTTCACGTCCCAGGAGGAGAACAGTTGCAGATACGTGTCCAGGGGTCTTCTCAAACAAATATAGAAGGCATTTTTATAGCTGGGGATATGTGTAATGATGCATATCGCACAGCTATTGTAGTAGCAGCTAGTGGATGTGCAGCTGCTATGGATGCGGAAAGATGGTTATCAGAAAAAGGACACCTTTAAAGAATGCGTGTATTTACAAAAATCGCTTGTTTTCTTCCTTTAAGCTGCCTTTCTTTAGTAACCCAACCCTGGTTAGGTGATTTGTTAGAAGCTGATTTAGTGCCAGCATATACCTACAGGCATTACCCAAATATACAAGGAGCATATAAGCCTTATGCTTCAAGTGATCAGATTCTTTCTTTTAATTTTGCAACAGCTATATCAACTCAATTTGATTGTGCATTAGAAATAGAGGTTGCGGATACGACAAAGCAGTCTTGGGGAATGCGAAGCGGCGCTATTCAGGCCCGTTACTTGTGGTTAAATGATATTGCAGGGGATGCTATCAGCTTGATTACAGGGTGTAGTCTGCGTGATGTTTCTAAAAGAAATTTAATCGATGTGAGTTGCCCTTATGCTGCTCGTATCAATTATGAGCTATTTTCTGCAGTCGGTAAAGAATGGTCTGAAGAGCTAAATTGGGATAAGCGTATTTATATTTGGTTAGCACTAGGAATTGCAAATAGGGGATCTTGGTGGACAAGACAGGAATTATCCTATGAAAGCAATTGGTGCGATCGTCATGCTATAAAAGTATCTTTGCAAGGGGATTTTGGCTTTGGGGAGCTTCGCCAAGTAGAGGTAAACCGTTTCTATGGCTGGGGGCGATATAAACACCAATCCATTGATTTAAGAGCTTGTTATAGGTATCAATTTAGTTGTTACGGCGTTTTTAGCATAAGCTATGCTTATCGCGTATTTGCTAGAACATTTCCAGAAAGAGTGCATTGTGTGACTTTAATGTACGCCTTTCCTTTTGGCTTATTTTAACTTTTTGTCCAAACTGCAGTAGCTGTTGCATACAGCTTGCAATGGCTAATAGAGAGAAACATGAGTGTCCTCTTAGTTTTTACACAACTTTGCACTAAAATGCACATTTGGCTTGCCGGATTTGTCATTAATGATTTCAATGTCTTGCCAAGAAATGTGTTGAGTAAAGCCTGTTCCTAATGCTTTTACAACAGCTTCTTTTGCAGAAAAGCGCGCTGCAAAATGGAGAATAGGGTCTTTATGCTTTAAACAGTAGTCTTGTTCTTTAAGAGTGAATATGCGAGAAAGAAAGCGATAACCATAGTTATCAATGCTTTGTCTGATTCTTTCAATTTCAATGATATCAGTCCCAAGCCCTAGGAGGTTGCTATTTTTCTTCATGGCCTTCTTCATATTCGTAGTTTTGTTCTACGTCTCCGTCCATTGCATTGCAAAATACCATACGACCTGAGCTAGTGTGTTTTACAGAGAGAACCTTTGCATCGACTGTATCACCTATATAATTACCACCGCCATTTATAACAACCATTGTTCCATCATCCAAATAACCAACTCCTTGCCTTGGTTCTTTACCATAGCGCTGTACTTTGATTTTTATAAATTCCCCAGCTTGCATTAGAGGCTTTAAGGAATTAGAAAGAGTGTGGATATTGATGACGCGGATATCTTCAATTTCAGCAATTTGCACGCGACTAATATCTGCTGTAAGTAGATTTGCATCTAGGAGGCGAGCCAGGCGTATTAGCTTTCCTTGTATATCTTTAACATCTGGAAAGTCTGTGTCATTGAAGCGCAAACCTAATTCAGCAATTAACTCGATCTTTTTAAGCACTTCTAAACATTTTTTTGCTTTAACCTTAGAAAACTCCTCGCCAATTTCAGCTTGAGTATATAACTCTTTAATGATAAAGCGCGGGATGATAATTTGATTATCTAATAAGCCTGTGGTAGCAAGATCAATAATGCGGGCATCTGATAGGACGGAGCTGTCTATAATTAAATCTTTTTCTTTTCTACAGTAGGAGCAAACTTAATGAAGGGGATGCTTACATAGAGTTCATCTGCTGCTCTTAAAGTCATAATAGTTCCCAAGTATGTACCAAATAAGAATAAAGCGATTTTTAACATTTCTAAAGTTTGTGGTTGTAGAGAAATAGAAGCTCTACTGATATCAAGGATAGCATCAAACACAAGTACTAAAGCCTGTCCCATTAAATAGCCGAGAAAAATACCAATCACTGCAATATTGAAAGAGCGTAAATTAAATCTTTTGAACAAAATGTCGAATCCAATCAAAAACAGCCCAAAAATAAAGCCCGCTAGTATGCCAATCAGGACATTAACTTGTATGGATCCTGAAGCGTTAGATATCATAAATGTTGCCATGAAAAACACACTTAGGACTACAAAGAGGGAGCGCATAAAAGCAATAGAGAGATTCATGAAGTTCTCCTAAGACGATGTAAAACGTTGAATAAATTTTTTGTTTTTTACTAAAATGTTTACACCTATTCTAGATAGCAATATCTTTTTTGTCGATAAACTTGGATTAGAGTTTAGGCTATTAGTTTAACAAGGTGTTTTGATATACTTCTTAAGTAAATTACAAGGGGCTTTACTATGCACTTAGGTCGATTGGGATGGATTGTGATAAGTGGAGCAGTTTGGTGTATTGTAGGTGGATTTTTACTATCATTAGGATTATATCTGCTCATTTCATGTCAAAAAAATACTATAATTCTTATTCCTGTGAGTTTAATCTTAGGCTTTATAAAAGGGCGTTTTATTCTTTCTAAGACAGCTCAAAAAGCAGTAAAAAGAATATTACTTATTTCAGAACCCATCTCATTTTTGCAGATTTATCCTCCGGTCTATTTAGGATTAATTGCCAGCATGATGTTGCTAGGTATGGGATTGAAATGGTTAGATCTAACTTACTATATACGGGGCGCAGTCGATATAGCAGTGGGATTTGCTTTAGTAAATGCCTCTACCACATACTTTAGATCAGCTTATATACTAAAAAAACAAAGCTAGAGAGAGGTTGTTTGTGTTTGGTTTGATTTATTGGGATCCTAATCCAACCGTATTCAATTTTGCACTACCTCTGATTAATCGGCCTCTGATGTGGTATGGCGTTCTATTTGCTTTAGGATTTGTAATAGGATACTGTATTTTTCGCTATTGTTGGTTGCGCTATCTACTTTTTTTACCAAGGTTTTATAAGGGTGACATTTGTTGTTGGCCTGCTTTTTTACAAAAGAAACACAGCTCTTGTTATTTGCACGCGCTTTTTAAAACATTTCCTCAGCAAATTCAAAGGCTTTGTCAAGAACCTAATAAAGGAGTTGTTTCTGAAGAGATTAAAGACAAGGTCATTCACTTGGTAAATCATGCAGTTGATCACCCAATTAATTTTCCTAAACCTCCCAAAATAGAGTTGTCTCTATTGCGTTTTGCAAAAAGGTATATGAATATCTTTCAAATAGAAAAGTTGCGATCTTTTTTAGAAATGGATGTTTACCTTCAACCTTGGATTGTATCTTTTAGAAAGCGTAATAGCGTTGTAATAGAAAGATTGGCAACTTACCTAATTATAGGGATGCTGATAGGTGCAAAACTTGGTGATTTTATTTTTTATCAGGAGTGGAATGGCTCTTTACAAAATCTGCTAGGGATTTTTGCTTTCTGGGAAGCAGGCCTTGCTAGTCATGGCGCTGCTTTAGGAATTCTAGCATCTCTTTGGTTGTTTTGTCACAGGTATCATCTGATTGCTTTACATGTGCTTGATTTAGTTGCGATCCCTATTCCTTTAGTAGGAGCATTCATTCGCTTAGGAAATTTTATTAATCAAGAAATTTTGGGTATACCAACAGATGTTCCTTGGGGAGTTGTTTTTGGGCATCCTGGAGGAGCTAATGCGATTGTTTCTCGACATCCTGGGCAGTTATATGAGGCCTGTAGCTATGCTGCTCTAACTGCTTTTTATTTTTCCTATGGAAGAAAGAGCCTTTTTTGACGCGTAAAGGCAGAATAACCGGCTGCTTTTTTATTTCTGTATTTAGCACGCGATTTCTTTTGGAGTTTTTCAAAGAAGAACAAAGTGCGTATTTTCTGTATTCACAGCTTAAAATGGGACAGATTTTAAGTATTCCGTTTATTGTATTTGGAGCTTGGCTGCTCTATTACTCTCGTAGAAAAGTTTTTCGCAGAGCTTAGCATCAAATGGAATTAAGGGAAGCATATCTTTAATTAGTCTGTTTACATGATTTTGTAGGTCTTCGACAGAAGCAGGTTTTATCTGGACAATGTGCCACTTAATAAACCTTTCTATACAAGATTCTGTTGGGTAGGAAAATAAATTATACCATGCGTATTTATACAAGATCCATATACGTGAAGAGAGTTGCTCGGTATATACATGTAACTCAGGGTGTCTTTGTAAGTATTCTTGATGAATTTGATGCACAAAATGCTCGTGATTTTCAAAGGTTTCATGAGTCCATTTCTGATAAATGAACTGCAGCAAAAAGGGGTCCATATTGATTTCAATCCAGTGGCAAAGCATATCTCCTTGAGCAGTCCAATAGAAAATTTTTTTTTCTATTTCTTTCCATTTTTCAGCTCTTATAAGCTCTCTTAATCTTTTAAAAAGTTGACTAGAAACTTGCAGTAAATAATAAAAGCTCTGCTTAGGATTATCTATGAGAGCATTGGCAATTTCTTCTTCTACTTTTTGTGTAATGCAAGGAGGTATTTTATCTAAAATCTGTTTAGGAAGAGTAAGCTTCTTCCAAATAATAATCTCTAGAAGTTCTTTTTTTTCTGCTAAGTCTGGTAAGAGAAGGGCTTCTTGATATGCATTCCAAATCACTGCTGTAACGTACTCAGAAGAATAGCAAAGCTGATCATTTTGCATAAGAGCCAGTTCTGCTGCGATAAAAGTATACACTGCTTGTGGCACATGAGGTGGATTTTCTTTATGTAAAGGATATACAGCTAAAGTAGCCTCTCGTAAATCGGCTTGCGTGAGATCTTTCGGCATACGCGCAGCTAAGGCATATAGTGCTGTAATTCTTCTTAATTGGTTAGATAAACAACCATCTTCTAGTTTTTTATATAAACTATGCCTGTGTATAAAACTTTCTAAAGAAGCTTTTTGCTCATTTGTTATAAATTGGTCAAGGGTACTAAAGGAATAGAGTGTATTAGCAAGTAGTAAAGAAATATAGTCATTAAAAATTTCTTCAGAAATGGATACGGGAAAAGCGTAAAGTGCTTGAAGATTTATGAGTACAGCGCGTTCTAACTCGCTATAGGTCATATAAGAGTGTTTTGCTTTGATTTCTAACACAGTTTTTACGATTAGCTCATCTGTTCGAGTAAACTCATAATAAGGACTGCTATGGTAGTTTAAGCGAGAATCCAGGTGGCATTGCGCAGTCCAAATCATTTTTGTTAGCTCTTCAATTCTAGGCTCTTCACCGTCAATTGCTGCAATGCATTCACTAATTCGGTTTGCCATTTGATAAGCGGGGTGATAAGGGACAGACTGAATGGGCCTTTTTGCATTAAGGTAGTTTTTAAGATTTTCTTTAATTAAAAAAGAGGTGTTTACTTTTCCTTCTTCAGTAATAGCTTCTGGTTGATCTTGAATTTGTTTAGTATGCAAAATGAGTTTTTCCCAAGTTTTTTTTATTGCAGAAATACTAATTCGGAACTGTGGGAATCTCTTTTGAAATCCAGGCGTCATTTTCTCTAGAAGATACTTTTCTAGTTGTGCGGACCAGACTTTAGTTGGAGCATTTTGCATCTCTCGCTTCATTTGTTGAGATAAAAATAAATTGACTTCAGAATAAGGGTGGTATAATTCAGGTGCTTCATCAATAGGAATTGAATAGAGACAAGAATACTCTTTTTGATCTTTTCTTTTTGTAGGTCGATGTAAAGACAAAAATAAATGATCTGTAGACTTTATTAGTTTAGCCATAATTTTTTTTACAGTAAATAAAACTGTTTTTCTATAACGTGTATTTTCTTATCTATCTGAATGGAATTTTTTTTGTCTAATAAAATTTAAAAATAAATTACAGAAAATGAGTGGTTTTTAATTGTTCTGAATAAAAAAAACTATGTAAGGATTTATTCTGATGTATCCATTAATTTTAAAATACAAAATTGCTGAGAAGTATCTCTTAGAGTTTTTATTTTACAAATCTTGCGTAATAAACGATAAAGAATCTTTGATATTATTCACTTAAAAACAAGGTATAAATTACAAAGATGAGATAACAAAAAAAAATAGGAAAAGTTATTTTAAAGAGTCTGGTTTCTTATTTCTTAGTAAAAGATTATTCTCTAATAACTCTACCGTCTTATCGTGCTCCCAACTTTTAGCAAAGGCTGAGTAAGCTTTTACATCTTTTTCGCTAACTTCATTAGCTCTGAAATCATTTAGTAGCAACTCTACAGCCATATGATGACCGTTAGCACTAGCAAAAACTAAGGCGTCTTTTAGAGCATTTATATCCATTTTTATGCTGAATGTAGGACATTCTTCTAACAAGAGTTTGAGGGCTAGGTGGTCACCGTTATCGGCAAGGTCTACTAGGACATCTCTTACAAGATTTGCTAAGACACCATCCATTGCATTAACATAGCTTATTAATTCTTCTATGGCTTTGTTATGGCCTTCTTTTGCAAGATTAATGAACAGCTTCTTTAATGTGTTAATTAAACAATCTCGAAGATCATTAAATCTAGAACAATTAACAAAATGTTTTATCAATCGATAATGGTTTTCATTTCCAATTTCCGTTAGAGCATTTTGTAAATCTTTTACACTAATTTTAGCGGAATTAGGGTTTTCCATTAGCAATTCTACAGTAGAGCTAAGACCCCTTCTCGCTGCTTCTATTAAAGCCACCCCTAGAGCACTCGGGTCTATTTGGGAAGACCAAGGCTCATTTGTTAGTAATTTTAGAACTTCAATGTGACCTAGCTTTGTAGCTTGTTGTGCAGTTTCTATTACTGCGCGATTTAGACTTACTGTGTTAATTTTAACAGGATCGATATTGTTTAGTAACTCTTTTACTATTGAAGCGCGACCACTTTTTGCCAAGTCTTTTATATCTAAAGGCTCATTACATGCTCGAGAGTTAATTATGCCAAGAAAGATTGGTGTAATCCTTTTGTTTATTACCAAGGGCTTCCATTTTTCCTCCGGTTTTGTATAACCTAGAAGTCTTTTTGATATGGAATAACATTTTACCAATTTATAAAATTCGCTTTGATTTGTATCAATAGTCATATTTTTTACATTCTATTTAAAATATTTTAGATTTTTGCATTAATTATATCATTTGTAGGTAATATGTAGTGAATGGTTTTTTGCACAGCTTTTTATACCGATTGAAGAGTTAAAGGCGTTGGCTGTGTTGCATATTTTCCAGAGAGCTATTTTTAGTTGCTTTGATTGGGATTTGTATTAAACTGTTAGTCCAAAAAGGAGGTCCTGATGTCTAACTTTTTTACGTACTTTATTATTCTATGTGTACAATTTTTTTGTTTTCTTCATCCCATTCAATCAAAGGAGCTACAAGTGGAACCTAAAGCACCAATTGTTATTTTTGAGACAAGCCTTGGAACAATCGAATTGCAACTTTTTCCTAAAATTGCTCCTAAAGCCTGTAAGAACTTTATAGCTCTTATTGATAAAGGGTATTATAATGGACTCATCTTTCATCGAGTGATTAAAGACTTTATGATTCAAGGAGGAGACCCTAAAGGCACCGGCAGAGGAGGGCAGTCTACTTGGGGAACTCCATTTGAAGATGAAGTAACGGAAGAGAGAGCATTTGATCGAAAAGGTTTATTAGCAATGGCAAATGCAGGCCCTAATACAAATGGTAGCCAGTTCTTTATTACAACTACACCCACTCCTTGGCTCAATATGAAACATACGATTTTTGGAGAGGTAGTAAGCGGCTATGATATAGTAGATAAGATTCAGAAGAGCAAAACAGATTCGGAAGATCGACCTGTGGAAAAAATAACAATTATCAAAGCCTACCTCAAGGCAATCTAAATACATGGGGCTGGGGTTTCCCCAGCCTTTAAATCTTTGACTATCTTCAGTTTATCTAAATTAAACAATAGTAACTATTAGAAACAATAGTTTTTATATAATTAACGTTTAAAGTTTTATATTATATATTATATATTTTATTTACATATTATTATAATAATTGCACAATGTAAATTAAGAATAGAAATAAAAAAAATGTCTATCTTTTAATTGAGGGATCAATGGTTGTTGAGGTCTGTATAGCAATAAGCACGATAGCTTTTGTATTGTTAGTCATTTTTTTGATTATAACTTTACGCAGCTCTTGTGCGACTTTGAAGAAAACCAAACACACCTTAACCAAAGTTGAAGGCGATCTTAAAGAAATTTCTACAGAAAGCGTTACGCTGCTTAAAAATGTGAATGAACTGACTGTAGATATAAAAGAAAAAGCCGAGTCTTTAAATTTTTTATTTTCTCCACTGCTCAAGCTTTCTCGAGGAAGAACACATAGAACAAAAAATACTTGTGAAAAGTTAACCGAAGTCATTAATTACGTAGCAGATGCAGTGGTTTTATTAAAAAAAATAAAGGAGAAATAATATGTCAAACTTGGATACAAAAACAAAAAATATCCTGTTAGGGGCTGTTATTGGTAGCGCTATTGGGGCTAGTGCCATTATTCTTTTAAAGAGCTCGTCTCATAAAGATAGGAAGCACACTTTGCATCTAATAGGGAGAGCTCTTGCTAATGCAGGAGATATTGTTAAAGACCAAATGGAAGATCCTCAAGCTTTGCTCAAAGCAATTGATAAGAACATTGCAAAAAATGAAGACAAATTAGCAGACATTCTAGAATTAGCAACTGCAGGAATGCAGTTGTGGAAAAAACTTACCAAATGAGGTTAAAAGATGTTTCATTCAGGCCATTCATGTAGAAATCTTTTTCTTGGAACTTTCCTTGGAATCACTGTAGGAGCACTTACTACATTATACTTAGGTACTAATGGAGGAAGAAGGCTGCAAAAAGATGTTTTAAGCAAGGTACAAGATTTGACAGAGATTAAAAAGCCAGTTAAAAGAAAAATCACCAAACGAGTCAAAAAAAACCTTTAAAGATCAAGGTATCTTGCTTCTATTGTCTCTAGTAGAACAGCATCTTCTCTATTTTAGTTTCAGTTACATTTTACTTTGTTGCTTTCTTAAGTAATATAAGTTTCTATGAATTGATTTAAGAAAATACCATGTTTCTTAAGCTATTTGCTAGCTGAAAATTGTCCATTGCAAGAAAACTACTTGCTTATTTTAGCACCCACAATAAATAATCTCTATAGCGTTATTCTTAAATATGTGAGGATATTTTATGAATCAGGGTACAATTGCTGGACATTTAGGTTCTGATCCAGAAGTTCGTTTTATTGCGTCAGGCCAGAAGGTTACTACTTTGCGCGTAGCCGCACGTGTGCGTAAAGGAGGAAAAGATGATACAATTTGGTGGAGAGTCACTATTTGGGGAGAGCAATTTGATAAAATTATTCCCTATTTTAAAAAGGGAAGCCCAATTGTAGTTCAAGGGGAAATTGATAAACCTGAAATTTTTACTAATCGGGAAGGGAAACCTCAGACCTCAATGGGAATTACCGCCTATTATATTAGGTTTAATCCTTTTGGTCACTCTGATCAAGGAGCGGAAGAGCGTCAATTAGATGCTCAGTCAAAAGAAGAAAGTATGTATAGCAAACCAAAAACAAGCAATGAACCCTTTGATACAGAAGAGGAGATTCCCTTTTAGTTACTATGATTACTATTACCCATATTGCTGATATAAAGAAAAGAAAACACGCAAACGTTGTAATATGTCCTATGTGGAAAGCAGAAAAACCACAATTTGCAGCTGAAGCAGAAGAGTTCCATTCTCTAGGTAAAGTTGCCCTTGACGATTTTTGTGCTAAAAAAGGAGAAACTCTCTTGCTGTATCGCGAAAAAGGAACAGAAAAGAGAGTTCTTTTATTAGGGCTTGGCGAGAAAAAAAACTGCCAAGCGGAAACTCTTAGATACGTATACGCAGCAGCAATAAAATACCTTAGGTCAAAAAAAATCAAAAGATGCAATGTGCTCTTACCGTCTCTTGCAAGTATTGATTCTTTTTTGATTATTCGAGCTAGCTTAGAAGGGTTAATTCTAGCTAATTATGCCTTTGATCAGTTTAAAAGTACTTCTTGTAATGAGCCTATAGAAAGTATCTGTATTTGCGGCATAGATCAAGAAAAAGCTTCATTGGTTAATAAGACAAAGCAGATCATGGAAGGGGTGTATCTCGCGCGTAATTTAGTCAATGCAAATGCAGATTCTACTAATGTAGAAGGGCTTATCAAAGTAGCAAAAGACCTAGAGAAGAGCTGTAAAAAACTTAAAATAGTCATTTTGCGTGAAAAACAATTAGAAAAAGAAAAAATGAACTTATTGCTAGCTGTTGGCAAGGCTAGTGTTTGCCCGCCCGCTGTAGTTATTCTAGAATATATGGGAGATCCTAATTCTAAAGACAAAATAGCTCTTGTAGGAAAAGGGATTACATTTGACACCGGTGGCTTAAATTTAAAAACAACTGGTCATATAGAAACAATGAAATGCGATATGGCTGGCAGCGCAACTGTGTTAGGTGTTATTCATAGCCTTTGCAAGTTAGGGATTAAGAGAAACGTGATAGGAGCTCTTGCTATAGCCGAAAATGCAATAGGTCCCAGCAGCTATAAGCCGGGTGATGTATACACAGCAAGATCAGGAAAAACGATAGAAATTACTAATACGGATGCAGAAGGAAGGCTTGTGTTAGCGGATACTATTTCCTATATTGAAGATGTATATGCTCCTCGCGTTTTGATTGATTTTGCTACTTTAACAGGCGCTATTGTCATTGCGCTTGGTGAAGAAGCCACAGGGCTTTTTTCTAACAACGATTCTCTTGTAATGGCTTTGCGAAAGGCTGCATTAAGAACGGATGAACGCCTTTGGCGGCTGCCTTTATATCCAGAATATACAGAAATGTTGAAATCAGAAATTGCTGACTTAAAGAACTCAGCAGGTCGTCCTGGATCTTCTTGTACAGCGGCAGCTTTTTTACAGCAGTTTGTTAAAAAATCAGCTTGGGCTCACCTAGATATTGCAGGAACAGCTTACTTGTCAAAGCCTAAGTCTTACCATCCTACTTTAGCTACAGGAGCTGGGGTAAGAGTAACTGTAGATTTTCTTGAGCATTTTGATGAAGAAGATTCTGTATAAATTTCAATTAGAAAAAGAACACAGGGGGATGTCTTTATTAGCTTTTTGAAGCTACAATGCAAGGATACTTCTACTAGAGCTCTAAAAAGCGCTATCGATATGAAGTTGTGCACAGTAAATGGAAGAGTTGAACAATTTTCTACTTGTGCTTTAGGTATAGGAGATGTGATCGTTGTATACCAATCCTTGTCTTCTATTCCGAAGCATCTGGAAATTCTCTATCAAGATGAATATTTGTTGATTTGCAATAAACCTGCTATGTTAACAAGTGACATGCGCGTACTGCAGCCTCTATTACAGGAGAAATGGATCTTAGGACACCGTTTAGATAAAGAGACTTCTGGCGCTCTAATTTTAGTAAAAAACTCTTGCGTTTTACAGAAGTTAATCCTCTTGTTTAAAAAACATTTTGTAGAAAAGTACTATTTAGCAGTAGTAGATAGACAGATCTTACAAAAAGAGGGAAAAATAGATAAGCCTATTGCAAAGACTAGAAGCTATCAAGGGCAGAATCTGCATAAGGTTTCAAACGTTCCTAATGCACAAAGAGCTGTTACTTTATGGCGTTGTTTAAAGTGCTGTAAAAGCGCTTCTTTGTTGTTATGCCAACCCATAACGGGCAGAACTCATCAGCTTCGCTTGCATTTGCAAGCCATTGGGCACCCAATTTTAGGAGATATTCAGTATAACAAGCATTTCTTCTGCAAGGTCTCTCCTACACATCATTTATTGCATGCCTATATTTTAAGGTTTCCGCATCCTGTCTCTGGCCAATTGATAAGAGTTAGAGCCAAATTGCCATCCTCTTTTAGAGAATGCTTAAAACAGCTCAAAATGACACATGCGGTTTAGCTTTTTTGAAAAAGCGAATATAAGAAGGCCTACTGTAATCAATGTAATAGCAGCCATTTCAAAAAGCCTATCTAAAGAACTCAGCATGGGAGATAACAAGAAAACTAAGTCTTTTAAGTAAAAAGCAGCATTAAAGCATGTGATCCAAATACCGATTAAAACTGCTGTATAGCGACGAGGTGATAAACGTGTAATGAGAGAAAGGCCAATTGGGGCTAGCAGTAATTCTGCTAGGACAACAAAAGCATACACAGCAAAAACTGAATTGATAGTAAATGAGCTAAATTGTAATTCAAAATTGTCTAAGTTAAGTATTGCAAAGCAAATGCTTAAAATAAAGAAAGCAAGTGAGATCTTCAATACAGCATTGCTATAGTAGCGTCTTTTATAAGAAAAAATGTAGACTTTTGCTAAAACAAGCGCAATGACAATAAGGTACAAACTTTGTATGCAGGCAAGCTGTATGTCTATTGGCATGATTGTTTTAAGAATAGGAGGAGTGTGTTCGATTAATAATGGACTTAATGTACCATGAGCCAGATTTTGCGCTATCCAGAAGACAATGGAAAATAAAATAAGAATGCTTACTACTCGAATTCTGTCTTTTTCCTGTTTGTGAAGAGGAGAAAAGGCATTCTCTTCTGCTTGAAGTTTAAGCCTATTGTATTGCTTTAAGGCAATGCTTAAAGGGATTAAACCAAGCAAGCCAATACTACCTGCTGTAGCAAAAGCACCATTAAGATTTTTCAACTCTGCCAAGCTGTTTAGAATCCAAAAAGCAGCTAATGGTCCTAGACTTATAAGTGCGTAGTAGATAGAAAAGCCAGAATCTCTCAGATGTGGCCTTTGTTGATAAAATGTCCCTAGAAGAGCATAGCTACTCGGTTGGAATAAAGCATTTCCAAAGGCTACGAGAACAAGAGCAATGAATAAAAAAGGCAAAGAGTTAGTTAAAATCAAAAACAGCCTAGTGCATTTAATAGCACTCCCCAAATAATAGAAAGGCGATATTGAATACGCTCCACTACAAATCCACCTACTATAGGTAAAAAAGTAGCAATTAATAGAAAAACAGTTCCTATTTGGCCAGAAGCATGTTCTGTAAAATGTTGGAATTCCGAGATGTATAAGAAAAAAAGATAAGCAATAGCTCCAAAAGCAATGCGTCGACACATTTCTGTTAAAGCAATACAGTAAAGCGCTGTGGGTTGTCGTGAAGATCCTATATATTTCATCGTTTATATACTCACATAAAATAAATTTTTAATTTTATCATGATTTTTTTACTTTGGCTATATTTTACTGCAAGGTATCCTGTTTTGGTATGCAAAATTCTTCTTTTTCCTTACTTTTAGTCAAAACATCTTCTCTTGGAGACGTAATTCAAACGTTGCCTGTATTGCAGTATTTGCGTGCTCGGTTCCCACAGGCAACAATTGATTGGGTAGTAGAAAAGCAGAGCGTCTCTTTATTATCTGCTTGCCCTCTACTCTCTAATGCCATTACAATTGACACTAAAGCTTGGCGCTTTTCTTTAAGCACTTGGAAAGATTTGCTAAGTACAGTTAAACATCTCCGTTCTAAAAATTACGATCTGCTATTTGATTTGCAAGGGAACACAAAATCTGCTTGCATAACTCTTTTAGCAAAAGCTAAAGAAAAAATCGGCTTTAACTCCACTCATGTGCAAGAAAGAATTAATCTTCTAGCTACTACAAAGAGGATATCTCTTAGTAAGATGCTCAATGCACAAATGAAGTATTTGCAATTAGTTCAACATTATTTTAATGATGATGCACCATTTACGCCGCAACCAGTTTCTGTGAGTTTAACACTTTTAGAGAAGAACAGGTTAAAGGCTCTATTATCAGATGCACGTCTTAATACATCCTTACGGCTTATGATTGCAGCGCATTCTCGCTGGTCAAACAAGGAAATACAAATAGAGACTTTATGCTCTCTGCTAACCCATATTCACACGCAATGCAGTGTGAGCTTTGTGTTTGTGTATCATAGCACTACTGAAAAACGGCAATCTGATTATATGGCTCAAAGATTTAAATTACAAGCTCTTAGTGTAGGAGATTTAAGCTTGCCGCTATGGCAGAATTTGATGTCTGAAATGGATGGAGTTATTTCTGTAGATTCAGCCGCTCTACACTTATGTGCGACAACGAATACTCCTTCTTTTAGTATATTTGGACCTTCATTAGCAGATCGCTATCGTCCGATAGGTTTACAGCACCTTTCTATACAAGGTAACTGTCCTTATGGAGTGCAGTTTTGGTCTCGGTGCCCTTTTTTGAGAAAATGCGCTACAGGGGCTTGTTTAAAAGAGCTTAAATCTGATCATGTAATCAATGCATGCTCAGATTGGTTAACTACAATTAAAAGTAGATTGCAATAAAGAAAAATCTATATTGCTTTCTGCTATAAAAATAGCTTCTTTGATTTTATCAATATCCTCTGTTGAAATTTTTGCAGTAAAAGCAGAAATTTTTTGCAATGCTGTATAGCTGTGCAGGGGTGTGTAAAGAACGGGAATATCGGCATTAGCTAGCTGTTCTATTAAATGGTGTGAGGGGAAAAAATCTCCTGTTAGAATCATTCCTGTGCACAGGCCTTTTTGATTAGAAGCTAGTAATTTTAAGTGTCTGTTAAGAGTAGCCAGAATGATATCTTCACGGTTGGCTGGCGTAATGATAAGCTGATTAGGTAAGATCATTTCGCGATAACTTTCTACAGAGGTAGCAACCAGGCGAATGCGATCAAAGTGGCGAAGTCTGTGATTTATGCCTGTAATCATAGACGTTTGAAATAACACCTCAAAATCTCTCATAGAAAAAGTACTTAAAAAAGAATCAAAGGGAATGCACCCTAATAAAGGAAGATCCCAACGTTTAAGTGCTTTTCTCATATAATGGTGAATCATTTCTTGCTTTTGAGGAAGCACGCGATTGAGAATAACACCTAGAATGGGCAATTTGTATTGGTCACAAAGAGTTTTATTGAGCATTAAGTCATCAAAGCTAGATCCTAATCCTCCCGAAGAGATCAGAATAATAGGAAGATGTAATTCTTTTGCTACTTCTGCGTTATTTAAATGAATAATCGAACCTACGCCGCAGTGCCCAGTCCCTTCTACAAGAACAAGTTGGTTATTGCTTTGGATCTCTTTAAAAGAATCAATAATTTTTTGGCGCAAGTCGTGGGTTTTTTGATGCAAGTCATCGGTTTTTGGTCTAAAAAATTACGTGTAAAGCCAGGCGGAATTAAGACCGGGCTCATTGAAGCTAAGGAATCCTTTAATGCAAAGTGTTGCTTGAATACCAATACATCTTTATCTACTTGGAGACCTTTTTCCGTAGTAATTTGTTGCTGACCAATTGGTTTCATGTACCCTAAGTTAGAGAAAAGCTTGCTCAAACCAGAAAAAAGGCCTAAACAGGTGGTAGTTTTTCCAATATGTTGGCCGGTAGAAGCAATAAAGAGACCTCGCATATTACACCTTTAAAAGATGATGATCTAATATTTCACAGATAATTTGTTTGCAATCAGAAAAAATTTCACTTTCTTTTAACTCTAATACTTCTGTTTTAGAAAACCACCGATAAGGAAATTTTTTTATAGAGTTTTCTTTAGTGGGATACCCAACAAATATAAAATCTATGTGTTGATGCGCTGGAGTTTCTTTCCATGCTGAAACATCTTCTAATAAACAGAGGAAAGGCCGTGGGATACTGCGTGCATTACTATGATAGACTAAAAGATGCTCATCTTCATAAAGAGCAACCTCTAGCCCTGTTTCTTCTAAAGTCTCCCTTAGGGCGCATTCATGAGGGGTTTCGTTTGCTTCTATATGCCCTCCTGGAGGGAGCCATTTATTAAATTTAGGATGTGGAAGTAGAAGAACCTTATGATCTTTAACTAGATAGACAGTTGCTGTAAAGTGTCTCTGCATATAAGCTGTCCGTAAGGTTTTTCATAGTTTAATTAAAACACGGAAAAAATGGTAGGATCTTATAATTACATTTCATACTAAAGGAAGTTATGAAAGAATTTACTGATTTAGTAGAAACTATAGATATGCTCTTAAGCGACACTGGATGCGTATGGTCTCGTAGCCAAACCCTTAAAAGTTTACAGCCCTATCTTTTAGAAGAGCTACATGAAGTACTAGAGGCTATTGACCGCGATCTTGATCAGCATATTATGGAAGAGGTAGGGGATGTGCTTTATACTCTTCTTTTTTGTGTTAAAATTGCAGAAAAGGATAAAAGATTTTTCTTAAACGATGTTTTGTTGACTATTCGTGAAAAACTCATTCGCCGCCATCCACATGTTTTTGCTGATTCACAGGCAAATACTGTAGAAGAGATCGCAGAAAATTGGCAAAAAATTAAGAAAAAAGAAAAACGAGGGGCTCTTCAAGGCATTCCAGATAGGCTTTCTAGTTTAACACGGGCGCAGAAGATTATGCATTGCCTTAAGTCAAACCGTTTTCCTGGGCTTAACTTAGAAGTTTTGCCTTTAGAGACAGAAGAGCAAATAGCTAAATCTTTAATGGATATTTTACTCACAGCAAATGTCCATGGCATTGATGTTGAAGGGGCCTTAAGGAGAAGGATTGCTCATCTGCAAGATAGCTTTGAAAGCTGGGAGGGTTTAGGCGGCTGCTATAGGCAAAATGATCCTTCTGCCTAGCTGAACTAGAGCTTCAGGCTGAAATAAGGCCTGCTCTCCAGTTAAACTTGCAGCATTTTGAAAAGATTCCCTTACTACTGAAGAGATTAGACTTGGTACAAAATTAGGAGTGTGCCGTTCTGTAAGCTCTGCCAACTGTCTAATTCCAGTATATTTTTTAACTAGCGAAGGGAGAACTGAACTGGAAATAGCAAAGCTATCGCCTTCTATAAGTTCTGCAATTTCCTGGTTAACATCTTTTTGCATTTCTTTATTTTCTTTGGGTTGTTGGATGGATTGATTAGTTAAAAATGCAATTTGATACAACATATCATATAGAAAATCTTCTGGAAAGGGTTGTTCTAATAGTTTTGTAAGTGCAAACGTTAATTCTTTACGAATGATATCGACAACTATTGGTCTTATGAATTTTTTTGCTTCCTGTTCAGCAATGTTAAGCGTTGATTTGGCGTGTTTATCTGTACTCAAGAGTTTCCAAGGATGTGTGGTTTTTACAAAAATATTTTCTATAATAGGGAAAAGTGAAGCGCTTTGTACTGCCTCTTTTGGTAAAGCGGGGTTTGCTAGAGCGTTCACTTTTAATTTTAATTCATCGTTCTTTTTTTCGAATTCTTCTATTTGAGAATCTATCATTCCTTGTAACGGTATGGATTGAGTTTTTAGATATTCAATATGTTTTTCATTGGTAGCAATAGTATTTACAAGGCTAGTCAGTTGTTGAATGGATTGGTATTCATTGAACATTTTTATAAAGTTTTCCACAAAAAGATCTGCTAGCTTGTTAATTTTTAAAAGCTTTGATTTTCCATCAGTTGTTAACAGTTGCAGCTCTTCACTAGTAGCTAAAATGGGTAAATTTTTACTAATTGTAGAGCTAGAGTCTTCATTAGCTAGGGAAGGCAGTTTTTATACAGTGTTTTTAGTCCATCGCGGAGTAAAACATTTATTGTAGAAGCCTTTTCATCGGGAGTAGGGTTGAGTAAGGAATCTGTTCCCGCTTCAATAATAGAAGAAATAAGAGTATGTTTATGGTTCTTCTTCAACCAAGCAAGCCACTTAATTAAGCGTGATTCTGACTTCTCGATAAGATCATCTGCAAGTTTAGTATACAGTGCTTTTAGATTAAGTTCTTTAAGCGTTGTTTCGTCTTCTTGTGGTTTTAGCAGCAAGAGCTGCTTTATAATCAATGCAGTTAGCTGGTCTGGTTCTGTTTGCGCAGCTTCTTTAGCATTAGAAATAGCAGGGCCTAATAACTGAAAGTATGTCGTTGCATTTTCTATGATTCTTTGAATCAAGGAATAAAATTGGTCTTGATGATACTCGTGCTCTAACCGTTGATAGATACATTTAGAGTAATTCGTTATCACACGCAAAATGATTTTGTGTACATATCTTTCTATTCCTAAATACTTAGTAATAAAAAAGCAGACTTTTGCTGCTCTAATTTTCCACTTAGGAGCTCCTGCATTTTCCAATGCAACAAGGAGTAATTTTTTAGGGCAGCTAGAAGTTTCTTCTGCCTTCTGTATGATAGTGCGATAAAAAAAAGAATCTCTATTTTTGCGAAAAAGAGTCTTGTCGATGAGCATCATAAAGCTAAGATTAGTTGCATGTCTTGCTAGCTTTTGCAGCTCTTGTTCAATTGCTATTTTATTCTTTTCTTTAAGAGGAGTATGTGTTTTCATTTCCTCAACTATCTTGCGGCACTTATTAAACTCTATTTTGAGATTCATAGAGTCTTCTTGAGAAATATTTTGATTAGGAGCGATAGAAGAGAGTCTTTCTATGAGATTTTCAAAAGCGCTTTTTTCTATGGAGTGCAAATAAGTAGCCATATTTTGTTGAATAGAAACAAGGTTATCTTTTAAGTCTTTAAGAAGTAATTTTCCATCAGAGGAGATCCGGGGGTCATGAATACATGAATTTACATCATGTAGTATTTGTGTAGCAGTAGAAGAAAGAGGTTCCTTGAGTTTTGCTTGTTCAAAAGAGCGTACTAAAGAAGTGACTTCGAGGTCTATAGAAGAAAGATGTCTTTTTAAACCTTTGAATACCTGCTTTCCTTCTTCAGGAATACTAGGGTCTTCAATAACTACTGCTAAACTGTGAAGTATTTCTTTATTATGATAAATAGCAAGAAGGTATTGTTTGAGTTCTTCTTGTGTAATGGAGTCTGAGTAGTCGAGTTCTCGCCTGAGTGAAGAAAGGTTATTTCTTAGACTTTCGAATGCCTGTTTTTCTCTTCATTAGTGTTAGGGTCATTAATACATCCATCTAGAAGCTCAAGAGCTCTTTGATCAGGAGTAGATCGGAGGTTATCTCTTAATTTTCTAATGCGCTCTGCATCAATTTTAAAAGGGAAAGTAGAGTTGTTATTAAAGAAGTTTAAAGCCTCTTGTCTAAAAGAATATAGATTGTTTTTTAAGCCTGTAAAAACAGATTTTTCCAAAGGGTATAAACAATTAAGCACTTCTTGATCCAGAGAAGACAGGTTTTTCCTTAATTTTTTAAACACTTCTTTTGCGTTAGGTGGAATGTTCGGACTATCAATCAGAGAGGATAAGAGATTGAGTGTTGCTTGATCTGGGATAATAGAAGAGAGGTTTGTCTGCAAATCCTTGAATACAGCCTCTTTTAAAGGGTATAAGCAATTAACTTCGTCTATAGGAGGGTAGCAAAGGATCTCTGTTTTTGAGGGAATTCCAGCAGAAGAAAGCTTTTCTTTTACGCTTTCAAATGTTTGAGCACTGGCTCTACAAGGAATATTTGGATCATGAATAAACTCATCTAAGAGGAAACTTAAGCGTGGGTTTGGAATAATAGAACAGAGATTTTTATGTAAATTTTCAAGCTGGGCTTTTTCCTCAGGTTGGAAAGGAATATCGGAGCTATTTATAAAATCCCTTAAAAAATCAGCGGTTTCTTGATTAGGGATAATCTTTTTTAATCTTTTAAAAGCTGTTCTTTTAAATGGGTATAAACTATCAAGCTCTTTTTGAAAATTAGGATAGCTTTTTCCATCAGGGCGCGGCATTCCAGAGTATTTGTTTTTCAGCTCTTTAAAAGCGCGTTGATTTGGTTGAAAGAGGTTGTGTGTATTAGCTAGAGAATCTAAAAGATTAGCTGCAGGATCAAAATCAAGCGAAGAAAATGCAATGCTCAACTCTTCAAGAGTTATTTCATTAGAAGGAAAGAGTCGCGGATTGTTTATGAACGAGTTTAAAGAAGTCAAGCCATCAGCAATTTTTCGAGAGTTGCTTGCTGATACTGTGTTTTTTACACAGGATTCAAGATCACATAGAAGATCTGTTGTTTGTGTGAAAAGCGTATCTGGTAAAGTTTCTTTAATAACATCGTAACATTGGTACAGCTTTTCTTGTAGATCCTTTTTATTAAAAGTTTTCCCATAGGAAATAGCGCATATCTCTCTTTGGATGCTATCGAGAAATACTTTTTGCCGTTTAGTAAAAAGAGTAGGATTTTCTTTTGGCAAGTCTTGTAGTCTCTTTTTTAGGGTTTCAAAAACAGGAGCATCTGAAAAATAAAACCGCATTTCTTGACAGCTTGAAGAGTCTTTTTTGATCAAAGAGATGATTTTTTCAAGTTCTTTTAAGATGATTTTTTGCGTATTTTTGTGTCTTGTTGTGGTACTAGAATGTATTTTTTCTGAAATGAACAATTCAAGAATAGCGCTAGCCTCTGCTACAGCATCGAGCAACTGACCGCGCATAATTGTAGTAGGTGTTGTTTTAGAGTTTTTATTGCTATGCCTAAGATCAAATTGATTTCTTAGGTCTTGCAAAAGCGTAATTTCTTTGATAGAGCTGTGTTCTTTTTTGACATACGAAACTACTTTATCTAACTCAATTTGCAACTGACGAGCTTCTATAATAGTTTCATTGAACTCAAGGAGTACATCAAAAGCAATTTGCCAAGGATCAAGCAAAATCTTTCCTAAAAAATGCTCTATTTCTACTTTTTGTTGGGGTTGAAAATCTATTTTAAGAATGGCATTACTTATATCTATAAATTTTTAATGTGTTTTCATAAAGAATAGGATTATTTTTGTTTTCGTCATAATTGAATTCGTTTTGTAAATCTTGCCAAGGTTGGGCGTCTATTTTTTTGCTTTCAAGATATGTAATGACTTGATTCAATTGGTTGTGCAATTGCTTAGATTTTATGAGTTGAACAGACTCTATTGCTTGCGCGTCCAATGAGCTAGGGTCGATTAATGCTTTAAAAACTATTAAAAACTTTTTAAAAGAAGTTTCTATTGCATTTTTTTTCTGATCAGAACGTTCTTTTTTGAGGATTTTTTCGCATATTTTTTCAAACTTTTTTAATGTCTCAGAGAGCTGTTTTTTCAAGACAGTGGTGTTGTCTTTATATAATTCGTAATCTTGCTGAAAATCTGTAAATACACCTTGTATGATGCCTGGATTATATTCTTCTAGAGCTTCTCTAAAGCTTGTTAATGCATCAATAACATTTATGTTGTTTTCATTAAGCTCTTGTAAAGAAATGCGAGGGGTATTGGTTGCTGTAGAAAAAAGAGAGGCTATTACGGACGTAGGTGTTTTGATAAAGGACATACCCTTTCCCAATAATGATCCTATCTGAGGAGGGAAAAGTGTTCTAAAGCAAGGAATTGTTGGCATAAATGTCATAATTAACCCTTTAACTATTTCTTATATAATGTCTTATTTTATCACATGTTTGTTTATTTTTTATTAAAAAGAACACATTTTTAATTAGAGACACTGTTGTTAATTGTTTAATACTTTCTTGAAGTTATGAGGATGTAGTCCATTTTCTTGCTACCCTTTCCAAAAAAAGCTTCCAGGTGCATATTAAACGTCGTTTTTAGTGGTGTTTGGCTTAAAATTATATGCTAAGAACGGTAGATTTGCAATTTGTTTTATAGTAAGGACTTATGAGAAAAAAACAATTAGTGATGAGTATCGCTTGTGAGCTTTTGGCATGCAGTATATCCACTTTTGCTCAAGATAATTTAGATGTTTATGGAGAATATATCTTATTTAAACGCAATGATATAGGTACAAATCAGCTCACTAAAAAAACAAAAGATCAACCAACAGCTTTGTCTGAGATGCTTGCATTCAAGTGTAAGCCAAGCTGCTGCAATAGATTGGGACTTGCAGAAGCTTATCGAGTTGGGGTGGTTTATATGGATAACTGTAATAGATTGGAAATAAACTACTTGCAACTTCTTAATCCTTGGCATGGTCAAGAGCGGGGTGATTTAGTAGGGGATCTGATATTTGGTCCTTTATTTGAGAATTTATTTGAGGGTTTTATAGAAAAAATTTTTAAAAAAAATTGGGTTAACGAAAGGTATCGCGCAGCTTTCTCAGCAGGAGAGGCCAATTATTGCTACTATCTGATTCCTAAGGATCAAATGTACTTTTCATTTGCTACTTTGTTTGGGCTCCATTACTTTCGCCTTGAAGAAAAGTTGCAACGCTCATTATACAATAGGGATAATGCTCTGCTGAGCCGTCGTTTTATCCATATGCGTAATGATATGTTTGGATTGCAATTAGGCTGCCTTCTGCAGAGCAATCCTAGCAATAGTTTTTATTGGAATCTGATTGCAAAAGCAGGAGGAATAGCAAATAATTTAAGACTAGAAAAGTCACTACAAGAAAAAAAAGAGCAAACAAAGCCA
The DNA here is from genome assembly GCA_030067965.1 of Latrodectus elegans. Lineage (NCBI taxonomy): Eukaryota > Metazoa > Arthropoda > Arachnida > Araneae > Theridiidae > Latrodectus > Latrodectus elegans. Next base: position 1,550,280 of record CM057819.1, on the reverse strand, counting down.
GGTTTTTACCGAAGTTAATGCGCAAGTGGGTTGGAATCTAGCTCGATGGATAAAGCTTTATATGGGATATGAAATGCTGTTTTTATATGGCATAGGGACAGCGCCGGAACAAATATCCCAAAGCAAAGATCATATTTACCACCGCAGTAAAACAATTCTTCACGGGGTTTCTAGTGGGATAGCTTTTACTTTTTAAGTAAAAAACAGATATTGTCATAAATACGCTTCAATATTTTCCGGTATTTATTTACTGTTTTTTGAACAGCTGTGAATTTGGCCCTAGAGCTTTCCAAGTGCACTAGGAAGTGTGTTAGAGTATGATACGAACGATAATTAGTGAATTATTATTACAACAGTAAAATGGACTTATGAAAAAAAAACAATTAGTAATTAGTATTGCCTGTGGGCTTTTAGCACATAGTGAACCAGCTCTTGCTCAAGAGAATTTAGACGTTTATGGCGAATATATCTACTTTAAACGCAATGATATAGATAAAATACAACTCGTTAAAAATACAACCGATCAAACAACTGCTTTATCCAATGAGCGTAAATTCAAATGGAAGCCAGGATACCGTGTAGGGATCATTTGTACCGATAATTGTACTACTAGCTTAGAGATTAACTATTTGCATCTTAACCCTTGGGACTTTAGTAAATCAATTTCCGGAAGTCAAAATTTACTTATTTCCTTACAAAAAGAGGACTCTGAATTCCCTACATCAGATGCTGTTAGTGAGAAATATCGTGTAGCTCTTTGTGCTGGAGAGGCAAACTACTGGTCTTATTTAACTCCTAGAGCTCAAAATTATTTTTCGTTTGCTGCTTTATTTGGATTTCATTACTTTCGCCTAGAAGAAAAATTGCAACTCTTATCAGCTGCTAACGACTTAGCTAATCGCTATTCTATCAATATGCGTAACGATATGTATGGGCTGCAATTAGGCTGTCTATTGCAAAGCAATCCTACAGATGTTACTTATTGGAACTTAACTGCAAAAGCAGGAGGAATAGCGAATAACCTAAGGCTGGAAAAATCGCTACAAAGAAAAAGAGTGTCTAAAGCCAGGGTTTTTTACTGAAGTTGGTCTGCAAGCAGGTTGGATTCCAGCCAGATGGATAAAATTTTATATAGGGTACCAAATGTTGTTTTTATATGGCATAGGGACAGCGCCGGAGCAGTTATCTCAAAAAAGAGGAGATATTTGCCATAGTAGCAAGACAATTTTTCAGGGGGTGTCTGGTGGGATAGCTTTTACTTTTTAAGTAAAAGCCGGAGATGGACTTTCAGCACAACAGAAATTCCTTAAGGATGCTACTTTCCAGTCCTGACCTGGTTCAGACTCTGTAATTCCAAAAGATCCCCGGCAATTTAGTAAGGTAACACGGTATTTAGATTTTCAGCAACTTAAAAAGGTTAAAGACTACAAGGTTTTGTGCAGTTTTTCTACGTACTTTAACTCAGTATCAGGGAAAAAATGATTTAAGATCTCAGGCGCTTTTTTCCCATTATTTGCCATACATATAGCGCTGAGCAAGCATAATCCAACTCCGTGCCCCTTGCCATGGCCTACAAAGCGTATTGTTTTTTCATCGACATCAATAGTAAAATCATTGCTTTTTAACCTTTTTGCTCCTAGTTTTTTTTGTAAAGTAAAAAAGTCCATTTGTTGTAACTCTTCATGGTCTTTATATCGGATAGCATAGACTTTGTCTGAATTTGGATCTTGATAGAGATCTAAAGACTCTATGTTTTTAGCACCTATCATGCGCGCTAACTGCTGTTTAGGAAGGGTAAAAGACCAATTGTAGTTTTCTCTTTGCGCAGATGCAATAGGAGAATCAACACCTGATGGAGTCAGAGTGTTTTTGCGAAAGATGGTAGAAAAAGAGGCTGTTTTTCCAGCGCTATTCTCCGTCCATGCAGCTTCAAAGGGAGCAGATTGGTAAGTGAGAATCATATTGCGTGTGCGAGAGATACAAGCAGAAATTTCTGGGTTTGGACAATCGAGCGAGGACCCTTGGTAATCAATTTCTGCGCTGGTAACATGCCAATGCAAAAGAGGATCTTTGTTTGCTAGGTAGTAAGCTTTAGTGCGCGCAATAATTGCTAAAGCATCCATAACTTCTTCGTGGATTTTAGAAAACGCCTGAGCAGATAATACAGACCTTACATAACTCTCAATGTCGATTTCATTGATAACGTGAAGTTTGCCTTTTACATCGTATATTTCTATACAGCCTTTGTATTCAATCCCGTTTACTAAAATAGTACTCTGAGAGTCACCTGGAACAAGCCGAATTTGTGAGATTCCAGGAAAAAGCTCACCCCATTTCAACCCCGCTTCTTGAGAAGTAATGGGCTGCCTTTTGGAATACACTCCACTTGCAAGAAGAAAATCGTTTTGAGGATTGTATACGAAATAACGACCTTTAGCTTCTAATAGGAGTTTGGGTTGGCCTTTGTGAAGTAGGATCTTAATGGTTTGAGGCATGTGTTTCTTAGAAATATCATTTAAGATCTGTGTACCTGTAGAGGCTTCTATGCGCCAGCCTAGGCTGGGTGCGATCAATGAAATGGCTATAAAAGGAATTAACAGCTTCATATAAGATCTCCATTACTTTGAAGTTTTAAAGGGGATTTTAAGGTGTTCGTATGCCAACATAGTGGCTTCGCGACCTCTTGGTGTGCGTTTTAAAAACCCTTGGGTCATTAAATAAGGCTCATATACTTCTTCTAGTGTATGAACTTCTTCTGAAAGGGCAGCGGCTATTGTGTTGATGCCAACAGGACCGCCTTGATAGTAAATAATTACAGTAGATAAGATTTTTTTATCCATTTCATCAAGCCCTAGTTCATCAATTTCTAACATGTTAAGAGCTGTGTTTGCAAGAAGCCCATCAATTTCAGTAGATCTTTTAACTTGTGCAAAATCGCGAACCCACTTTAATAGGTTATTAGCAATTCTGGGAGTTCCTCTTGCGCGTTTTGCAATAGAAAGGCAAGCTTCTTTTGTTAGATGTATCCCTAAAATTTGCCCGGTACGCATGATAATCTTTTCGAGAAGATCAAGGGAATAGTAATTAAGTTTGAAACTTGAGGTAAAGCGAGACCTCATAGGGTTACTTAAAAGCCCTATCCGGGTAGTGGCACCTACTAGGGTAAAGCGATTAAGCTTTACTTGAACACTGCGGGCCGAAGGGCCAGAATCAATCATCAAATCAAGAGAGAAGTCTTCCATAGCTGCATAAAGGTACTCTTCAATCGCTTTATTTAGGCGATGGATTTCGTCTATGAATAAAATATCACCTTCTCTCATCTTCGTTAAGATTCCTGCTAAATCACCTGCTTTTTCAATAGAAGGGCCTGAGGTAAGTACTAGATTTGTTTCCATAGCTTTAGATAAAATATTTCCTAAAGTAGTTTTTCCTAATCCAGGAGGACCGTGAAAAAGACAATGTCCAAGAGGTTCACTTCTTTGTTTAGCTGCTAAAATAGATACTTCTAAACGTTTAATAATGGTATCCTGTCCTACAAACTCAACAAAAGCTTGTGGTCTTAAAGGGATTTCTGCTGACTCGTCTTTTTTATTCCAAGACGAATGCGTAAAACTATCGGGCATAATTTTGGACCTAAACTTAAAATAACCAATGAAAACTCTAGCAAGAAATCGAATTCACAGGCTATACCTAATCTCTTTAAGAAATGTAAACTAAAAAGCTGTAAATCTACACAAAAAATAAGGAAAATCGATGAGTTTACAATCAGATCGTTGGATTTGTTACATGGCAGAAGAACATGAAATGATTAGCCCTTTTGTAAAAAAACAAGTACGGCACATAGATGAAAGGAAAGTAATTAGCTTTGGGCTCTCAAGCTATGGGTATGATTTAAGAGTAGCTCGGCATTTTAAAATCTTTACAAATATACGCAATTCGATCGTAGATCCCAAAAATTTTAACGAGGGGTCCTTTATCGAGGTAGAAGGAGATGAATGTATTATTCCACCTAATTCTTTTGCCCTTGCTTTCAGTGTAGAAAAATTTCGAATACCCCGGAATGTGCTTGCAATTTGCGTGGGCAAGTCTACTTATGCACGCTGTGGTATCATTGTAAATGTGACCCCTTTTGAACCAGAGTGGGAAGGCTGGGTAACTTTAGAAATTTCCAATACTACACCTCTTCCTGCTAAAATTTATGCTAATGAAGGGTTAGCACAGGTTTTATTTTATCAAAGTTCTGAGGAGTGCTTGACTTCTTATGCTGATCGAGGCGGGAAGTATATGGGACAAAAAGGAATTACTTTGCCAGTAGCTTAAAGTAGAAAAAAAAGGACAGATATTCTAAGTATTAGGTTTTAGGAGCAAAAGTCATGCCACTGCCAAAAGAAAGGAATCCTTATAAGTTTACTCTGAGAAGAAATGTTTTTTTTCAGTATGGATGGGTTATATTGTGTATGTTGTGCTGTTGTTGCGTGTATATACATGCAATGAATAAAAAAAAACAGGTAGTAGGAGAGCTTCAAGTTCAAATGTGCGCTCTTCAATCTAAAAAACAACTTTTGCTAGAAGAGAAAAAAGACTTAACATTGCAAATTAACTCGCAAAAAGATCCAGCCTGGATTGAGTTAATTTTAATGAAGGAATTAGGTTTGGTTCCTGAGGGACAATTAAAAGTCTATTTCACAAGAGATGAGTGATTTTTTGGGTTTTTTGTTTGCTATTTTTCTATTAGTTTTGCTCCTTTTGTGTTCGGCATTTTTCTCCTGCTCAGAGGTCGCTTTATTTTCTTTATCTTCAATGAAGGTCAAAGTTTTTAGAACAGACGCAGACAGAAATAAACAGCTGGTTGCTCATTTACTTGCTTCTCCTCGTGATTTAATCATTACGATTTTGGTGTTAAATGTAATTACTAATATCTTGTTCCAGAACGTAATATCTAGTCTATTTGGGTCTGTTTCTATATGGGTTTTACATATTGGGTTACCTCTTATATTGACCTTGGTATTTGGTGAAATGATTCCTAAATCGATTGGGTTGGCTAATAGGGATGTGATTTCTTATCGCGTAGCCCCCTATATTTATCGTTTACAGAACTTTTTTTTGCCTATTAGAAAGATTTTAGTCGCCTTGACACAATTTCTTATGAGATTGCTCTTTTCTTTTCTAAAGAAAGAATCTGATATTTCAGTTGATGAGCTAGAGCATGCATTAAAAGCATCGCGTCAATTGGGAGTGCTGAATGAAGAGGAAGCTGAGCTTATTCAAGGGTATTTGCGCCTGAGTGAGTCTCAAGTTAAAGAATTGATGAGGCCCAGGTCAGATATTCTTTTCTTTGCTCTTGAAGAGTCTTTAGCTAAACTTGTGCATATGTTTGTTGATCAACAGTGTTCTCGGGTTCCTGTTTGTCAAAAAGATCTAGATTCTGTTATTGGCATTATGACTAGCCAAATCTATTTTTGCATAAAGAGAGGCTGCATCAACCAAAAGATATGATCGCTATTTTACAAAAGCCATTTTTTGTTCCTGAAATGACCTCAGCTCCCGTGCTTTTAAGGCAAATGCTTGATAAACAAGAGCTTTTAGCTTTAGTTGTTGATGAATATGGCTCTGTATCAGGGTTAATCGCTTTAGAAGACTTAGTAGAAACAGTAGTTGGAGAAATTGCAGATGCGCGGGATGAAAAAGCTAATTACACGCCTTCCGGCAAAGGGATTATTATCGCAAGTGGAAAACTAGAGTTATCTGAGTTTGAAAAGGTTTTTGGAGTAGCCTTGCCAAGTGTTAATAACTTGATCACCCTAGGAGGATGGTTGACAGAGCAAATAGGTGATATTCCAAAAACCGGATTTAAATATACTGCTTATGGTTTCTTATTTCATGTGTTAGCTTCTGACCATAAGCGTATTCGTCGCATATACGTGAGGCAGCTCAAGACGTCTTCTCCCAAAGGAAATACTTAAAGATGCAAACTTGGAAAGCTTTTCTTTGTCTGACATTGCTTTGCTTGGTTATACAGGGTTTTTTTTCTATGACAGAAATGGCTTGCGTTTCTTTTAATAAAGTGCGCTTGCAATACTATGTGAGTAAAAAAAGCAAACGAGCTCTTTGGTTAAATTACCTGCTAAATCATCCAGCGCTTCTGTTTGGAACAACGCTTATTGGTGTAAATACTGCTTTATTTTTTGGTTCGGAATGTTCTCGTCGCTTTTATGACGCTATTGGGTTAAACCCTGATTTTGCTCCTTTATCCCAGATTATCCTTGTTTTAATTTTCGCAGAAATTACGCCAATGTCTTTAGGAAGGAGATATGCAGAGCACATGGTATTATTTGGAATACCGTTTATCTATTTTTTTTCTTTGCTGTTTCGACCAATCATTTTTATTTTAGATTTACTGTGTAGGTGTATTAATCGCCTAATTGGTAATCCCATTTCGTCTACAGCATATCTTTCTCGAGAAGAGCTCCAAAATGCTATTGAAGAAAGAAAAAACATTCCTTCAGACCATTCTAGCAAACAAGAATTGCATACAATTGTAGCGAGCATCTTTTCTTTAAAAGCAAAAACGGCGAAAGATATTACTAGGCCGCTAACACAAATTCCTTTAGTTCCTACTTTTTGTACTATAAAAGAACTGCGTCGTTTTATAGAAGGCAAACAAATGGCTTTTATTCCAATTTACCATCGCCATCCACAAAATATTGTTGCCATTGCTTATTTAAGAGATTTGCTACGCGTTCCTGAAAATAAGCGGGTCAAAGAATACGCAAGGTCGCCTTGGTTTATTGCACAAACAACATCTTTATTAGATATTTTAAGGCAATTTCGCCATAACAATCAAAGTTTAGCTATTGTATTAGATCGTAAGGGTTTAGCTAAGGGAGTTCTAAGTCTTGATGCCATTGTGCACGAAATCTTTGGGAAGTCTTCTTTATGGGAGTCTTTTGATATTTTACCTAATGCTTTTCATGTGGTTCTAGATCGCAGTTTCCCTGCTCAAATGCGGCTTAATGAATTTAATAAACAATTTGGTGTGCATCTTACCTATCAAAACGCAGAAACTTTGGGGGACGTTATTGTAAAAGCGCTAAATCATAGCCCTTCTCAAGGGGATAGCGTGCGAATTGATCGCTTTGAGTTAACTGTAGAAGAGGTATCATTTCTAGGGATAAAAACTGTATTGGTAAAAACTATTTCTTAAGAGCGAAGATCTTTAATTGTTTTAGCAATCAACTGGCCTGCCAACACGATTTCTTCTTCTGTAGTCATACGAGATAAAGAAATCCGAACAGATGAGCGCGCTAAATCATGAGGGATACCCATATTTATAAGTATACGCGATGGTTCTAAAGATCCTGAAGAGCATGCCGAGCCATGACTTAGAGCAACGCCTCTCATATCTAATGCAATGATAAGATCTTCTCCTTGGACACCAGGAAAAGAGAGGTTGCTTGTATTGCAGATCCTTTCACCTGTTCCATTAATGGTAACGGGGGCTGCTTGCTTCATTAAATAAGACTCTAGTTGGTCTCTTAGAGAGGCCATCTTTTGTGTGGCTTCTGGTAAATATGTGTGTAAGTTTTCTATTGCAGCAGCCATTGCAGCAATCCCTCCTAAGTTTTGTGTGCCTGCGCGTTTATGATATTCTTGCTCTCCACCTGTAAGCAAAGGGCATAAGTGCATTTCTGGGCGCAGGAAAATGCACCCTATTCCTTTAGGAGCATGGAATTTATGACCAGAAAATCCTATAGCTGAAACACCGCTAGGAATGGAAAAGACCTCTTTACCTAGAAGAGCAACTCCATCTACAATGAAAGGGATATGATTTTTTTTTGCTATTTGAGCAATTGCGTCTAAGTCAGTTTTTACTCCTGTTTCACTATTTACAGCAGATAAGACAATCATACATGTTGAGGGGCGAATGGCTTTTTCAACTTGTTCGCCAATAATAGAACCGCGTAGGCCCGATGACAAGAAAGAGATTTGGATTCCTCTTTTTTGGAAAAGCATCAAGCTGTTATAAATGCATGCATGCTCTATGTCAGAAGTAATTACATGCCCATTTAGCCTGTGTTCTAATAGTCCATAGATCAAAAGATTCATAGATTCTGTGCCACCTGAAGTGAATATAACCTGCTCAGGTGAAGCTTTTAGGTAAGAAGCCACTGCATTCCTATATTCCTCTAATCTTTTTTTAGCTTTCTGTCCGAAACTGTGGATAGAGGAGGGATTTCCTGTAGGAAATTGACACTCTTTAATAAGGGCTTCTAAAGATTCTTTAGCAAGAGGGGTAGTTGCATTATTATCTAAGTAAATGGGGGTATTGGTCATAGAATGTTTACTAGCAGTAAAGTAATATTGTCGTGTCCTCCATTTTTTAATGCTTTTTGCAGCAATTGCTTTCCTTTTATTTCTAAAGAATCAGAAGTCTTTAAAATGCTATGAATAACCTCGTCATTGACTAGATTAGAAAGGCCATCGCTGCATAAGAGATAGGTATCACCGGGTTGTACGCTATGGCTTCCTATATCTGGCTCAACTTCTATATGGGTACCAATGGCGCGTGTAATTACGTTGCGAAATAGTAAAGGTCTGGTTGGCTTAGAAGCATCTGACATTTGCCCCCATTGAATATGGCGCACTTTATGGTCTTTAGTGAGCTGCTCAATGCGATTGCGAACGCGATATAATCTACTATCACCTACATGAGCATACACTAAATGATCATCAAATAACATAAAACAGCACAGGGTTGTTCCCATCCCTTTGTATTCTTTAAACTGCTTTGCTTTTTGTAATACTGTTTTATTAGCATGAGAAACAGCCTCTTTTAGGCGGGCTAAAAGTTCTTGAATCGAGTCGATTTTAGTTAAATTCTGGATAGACGAGCAAACGCTCTCTATTGCAGTACAAGAAGCTATTTCACCTGCATTATGACCGCCCATTCCATCTGCTAGAGCATAGAAGCGTTTTTCTGGAACTTCTTTCCATGCATCTTCATTATTAGCACGTGAGAGCCCGATATCAGAAATACCAAAACTTTGAATGTTACGACGAGTAGCAGACATTTTCTCTTCATCCTCTCTTCCCTTCTTGGTACATATCATATTTTATTCCTTTAAATCGATAATATTTTTTTTATCCTTCAATGCCTAGAAGAATACGAAGCACACTTACGATATTTAAAGTCATATGCAGACTAATTGATGCGAATAAAGAGCCTTGGCGTTCATAAACAAACCCTAGGAAAAGAGCAAATACAAACAAAGAGAGCAATAAGGAAATGTTACCAATGCCTTGGCTCAAAGAGAAGTGAAAAGCAGAAAAGCAGATTGAGGAAAAAACAATGCATGAGGCTGTCTTCATGTATCTTTTGAGATAGGACTGTAAACATCCTCGAAAAAGTAGCTCTTCTATGATAGGTGCAGCGCATACAATAATGAGCAAAGCTGGTACAAGTTGAGAAGGAGAGTCGGTCGATTGTTTAAGGTAGCGAACAGCAACTTGTTCATAGGTTTCTAAATGAAAAAAGACATAAATTACAAAATCGCATAATTGACCAACTGCAACGACTAAAGGGAAGCTAATTAGCCATGCTAACACGCCTATACCGATATCTTGTATAATCGCTTGTTTATTGTTCTGTTTTCTCCAAATTTGTTTCCAAATAATTTTATATTGTCTGTATAAAATTGTTCGAATTAAAAAAAAAGCAACAGAAATTACAAAGAGTTGTAGCCAGCTTAACATAAATGCAGGAAAAGGCCTTGCTGGGTACATTAAAGAATATATGAACTTAAAAAAGGCAACTAAAATGGGTAGGCCTAATAGAGTCATGCTTAAATAGATTGTAAAAATTCCTAAAAGCTGCCCTAAAGGGAAGTGGATGGTTTGGCGAACTTGGGTATGAAAAAAGCCTCGTGATTTAGCTATAAGTAGAGTAAACAGTCCCAGAGTTCCAAATAATAGAACTGTTGTCAAATAATCACTACTTATTGAAGAAGAGAACATTTAAAGCCCTTTAGTCATTATGAGCTGCCCAAAGGATATATTCCTCAAGGCGATTACAGACATGTTTGATAAACTGTGAGTGTGCAAGCCCCATTGGAGAAATTGCAAATGTTTCATGATTCCACCTCTCTTGCTGAAAATTACTACGCGTAAAAGGTCTGGGTATAAAATGAGATTCGTGAACTAACTCTTGAAGAACTATTTTAGGCTCCTCTTCTCGTAAATCAAAAATGCGTATGCGCATAGTCATCAGAAGTTCAGCAGAACACTTTTTGGAATCGACAGTTTTTTTGCTATTCTGTCTAGCTACTTCATTATGTTCTATAAGTTCAAGAAACACCACAAATTCGTGATCAGAAAATGTTCTTTTTAGCCACTGGATGTCTTGTCCAAAAGGATTTTGGGCATATGAAAGAGTAGGGATGGTGCGAGTCTTGTCAAGATCTAGCAAAAAAAGATGATTTCTTTGTGCGAGTTGATGAGCAATACAATAAGTGAATTCATCGGAAAGGCTCCAAGTACTATCTTCTGTGCTATCAATAACCGGCATGATTGCTACAATGGGCTTTAGTATAGCTTGCATCTGCTGTTTATTTTCATGTTGAGGCACTAAATTGCAACCCGTTGTGGTGCAAGCTAAAACAACTAAATATAGAAGTGCTCGTGACATAGTAACTATCTCCAAAAACCGTCTAAAAAGACTAACATAGCAAACTCCTTTGCTTTTTAGAAAGTACTACTCAAAGTTTTTAGCACTTCTTGCTCCTATGATCTTTAAAATTTTAAGAAAGTTATCAGAATAACCATTGTTAAGTATTTAATAATTAATACATTAATTTTTATTACTTTATTAATTTTTTAAAGATTAATTGATTAATTTAACCTATCTTAATTTATTTTTGTTATAATATATGTGTAATTAAAAAGCATAAAGAGTTTACATCTATGGGTAACGGTTCAGTAACAAGTCCTATCTTTGTGAGAAATCCAGAGGTTTTATTAGAAAGGGATGAAAAAGGAGGCTTTGACGCTTTAAGCTACTTAAAGTGCGTTATAGAGAAAGTGTATTCTGTTCCCTGCACGGAGGAATTGGCTCTCGGAAGAATGGAAAAGTCAATAGATACCCTTACGACCCATAGTAAGAATATAGGCTATGGTACTTTTACTGGGTATTTGTGTTCTAATATTGCTAGGCAAGTTCAGGATTCTTCTGCGCTATCAACGGCTAATAATGCTTTAGGGTCAATAAGCACACTTATATTTGGATCCCTGTATGGAGTAACAGCTATTAGAAGTAGCTACTGGTTAGCTAAGTCTCATAATTTTAGTGATCTGCTTAAAAAAGAAGATGATCAAGTGCTGCAGCACCTTATGCAAGATTTATGCCAACCTATCTCTAGCAACTTAGACCAACTGAAGGCTTCTTGGAATCATCTGACTCCCCAATTACAAAGATCTAAAAAACAAAAATTTAAACAAAAGTTGCAAAAAGAAGCCAGAACAGCACTGGCATTAGAGCCAAATAAAGAGCTTCTTAAGCACCTACAAGAACCTTTAGAAGGAATCGAGTCGTTATTGGGTTTAAAAGACCAAGAATACTGGCAACTTAATCCGTTAGAAGCAATAGGTCTTGTTATTACGCAGCAAAAAATAAGGCAGCGCAATTGGACAGAACTCAAAGAATTGACAAACCCAGAAGTTGCTAGAGCAGTTGATAAAGCCTATAGAAGAGGTCTACTAGAAAGAGCTCAGAGTGATAAACCTGCGGCAAGCGCAGTTGCCAAGAGTCAAGTTAAAAAGTTAGTTGGGCGCGTGCGTGCAGAGAGCATGCAAACAAAGAAGATCCACAGAGCCCTGCTCATCATTAACTTATTAGGAGCTATTATTTCTCTAGTTGGACTGCTAACATTGCCTCTTGGCATAGGGGTTGCAATTACTGCAATATCTTGTCTTATTACGGCATCTTCAGTAGGCCTGAATATGTATCTTGCTAAACAAGCGTTGTTAGATAGTCCACCAAGCAAACACGGTAAGGCTTTTATCATTACAGCTGCTATATTGCTTGTTTTGTCTTTAGCTGTGCTTACAGGAGTAACGCTAGTTTTTGGCCTATCACTTATCCAATTAGGTGTTGCTTTAGGAGTAGGGGGGCTTTTAGGCGGAGGCTTTTTAGGATATCATTACTATCTATTAGGTAAAAAAGATCAACTTTGGAAAGAAGCACACCCTTCTGTAGAAGCTTTTAAAAAATTAATTACTAAAAAAAAATCAGTAGAAAAAGGGTGGGATAAGGAAGTGCATAATGTGTTTAAGAAACTACCTAAAAGCTTGAGACAAAAAATTCGTCAGAAATACGAGCTAGAAGGTAGCTCTAATCCTTATACATTAACAAATGAAATTTCAGCTTTTAAGAAAACTTCAAAATATTTTTGGCAAAAATGGCAGGCCTCAGGTTCAGAAGAAGATCGAATAGCAGCTTTAGAAGTGCAAAATGTGTATGATGCTCTAATTTTAAGCAAGCAATATGCAAAACAGTTAAAAAACTTAAGCGCAGAAGGCAACATTTCCGTCAGAAAAAAATGCATTGAAAGGTGTAAGAATAACAATATTTTGCTTGAGAATGCTAAAAATCGCATTTCTACCAATAAACAAGTACAAGAGCAATTACAAAAAGATCTTCGGTATATTTTAGCTAGAAAAAGCAGCTTGAGTCGTCTGGCACAAGACATTGAAGCAGCTTCTACACAGGTGCTCACAAAATCTTAATCTGTTTTTTGTTTACAAAAACAAATTAAATGTTATTTAATATTAAAGATTATGTTAAATATTCGTTAGTTAATTGAGATTTGTTTTATTATATGTTATAATTCTAGTTGTAAAAAGGTATAAATATATGAGTACTATAACTAGACGAATAGACGATCGTAATACATTTAGCGACCTAGCCTTGAATACTGTGAGTGTACTTGGAAACTTTGCTACGCAAGTAAAGCGAGTACTGCCAAAAGAGGATTCTCAAGTATTAAGTTTTGTCAAGTGCTTGAGTTTTATTTCAGCCGGTAATAATTTTAATCTGGCAAGCAAAGATATAAAAACAGCTAACCGCATTAAAGATTTTTATGGAGTAAGCCTTAATAAAGTAAAACTTGCTCGCAGCTCAGCTCAGTTCGTATCTGGTATTTTATATTTTTCTAGCTTAGGACTAAGCGGGATTAGCAGCCTTGCTTCCTGTAAGGTAATTATTATTACATCAAAGTTTTTCAGTAAAACAACGAGCTTTCTCAGTAATTCAGCTATCATTCTTATGTTGTTAAATACCTGTATGAGATTGCATGAACAAATCAGTTTTCAGCAAGAATTAGCTGAATTGGAAAATCGTCCAGAAGTATCTCCTGAGCAAAAAGCACAAGATATTGCAAGATTTTTAAAACAACAATTGGAGGTTCCTGAAAAACTGCAGCAAGAGGCTAAAAGAGTATTAAGCGAAAGGTATAAGGGGAATTCTCAAAAAATACATAGAATGCTTTCTAAAGCAATTTCTAAAAGAATTGAAGCTAAATCTGTCTATATGAAGCGTGTGACCAACAGGAGTTGTATAGAGCATATAAAAAACATAGGTGGAACAGATTCTAGTGCTTTGATCCATACTGTGGAAAAAACTCAAAAGGTGGTACATGAAAATATTAGATTTAATCTATTTTTAGCAGGATTGGGGTGTATAGGGCTCTTAGGTCTTGCTGTTTCCTTTATACCAGGAAGTGCTTTTGTTACTTTATCTACTATTTTAGGTTTAATTCCTACAGTGGCCTTTTCTATAACTGGACTCAACGATTTGATACTCTCTTTACAGAACAACAAAGAAGGGACCTATGACCGCCTTGTACTGATTGCTACAGGTTGCATAGGAATTGCTACTGCTACTGCTTTGTATGCTCTTACGAAAAATCCAATGGTCAAGGCAGCAGCAGCACTGTTAGCACTGGTTTGGATCTCATTGCTTTACTATACTTCTTTACATTTAGACAATCAGTCAGTAAAAGCTTAAGGCTTGTCTTGTTAGTTCATTGCTACTATAGTGCTTTTAAAAAGGTTAAAAAGCTATGTTAGAGCAACTCCTAGGTGATTTTATTTGTTACCTCTCTTCAGAAAAAGGACTCTCGCAGCATACACTTCAAGCCTATAGACGTGATTTAGAAGGATTTTTTCAACTTATAAAAAAGCGCCATGTACAAAAAATTACAGAAATTACCGAAGAGGATGTGTTAGCATTTGCACATCAACTGCAATTGAGAGAATATGCTAGCAGTTCTATTTGCAGGATGTTAGCCTCTGTAAAGGCTTTTCTGCGCTTCTTGTACAGAGAAGAGTTATTGCCAAATGAGATTGGGGTATCTATTGACACGCCTAAAATATGGCAACTCATTCCGGATATTCTTACTTTCTCTGAAGTGGAAACGCTCTTATTAGTCCCTGATGATGAAACAGAAGTAGGTGCAAGAGATCGAGCGATTCTGCAGATTATGTATGCTTCAGGGTTGAGAGTTTCAGAAGTGTGTGGATTGAATATACAAGATTTTTCAGACCATATGATACGGGTATTAGGAAAGGGGAAGAAAGAAAGAATCGTTCCTGTTGCTAGGTCTGCTGTAAAAGCTGTTGATCATTATTTGCTGCATTTTCGTCCAACTGACGCTAGAATTGAGGCATTATTTGTCAATACAAAGCAAAAAAGAATCGATCGATTTTGTGTGTGGAAGCAGATTAAACAGTATGCAAAATGCGCAAAGATTACAAAATCTATTTCTCCTCATACTCTGCGTCACTCTTTTGCTACACATTTATTAGAAAATGGAGCTGATTTGCGCATTATTCAAGAATTGCTAGGGCATAGTAGCATTGCAACGACTGATCGCTATACACATTTAAGCAATAAGCACATAGTAGAGGCTTTTCAAAGCTACCACCCGAGGCCTTAAGATCTCCTTTCTAACTTTTTTATGTATAGGTAAACCACTGGGGTTAAGTAGAGAGTAATTACTTGAGAAAAAAGCAAGCCCCCTACAATCACAATTCCAAGAAGTTGGCGCGTTTTGGCAATGGCTCCTCCTATACCAATTGCAATTGGAACAGCCCCCATCATAGCAGCAAAAGTAGTCATAATAATAGGGCGGAATCTTGTTAAACAGGCCTCAAAAATAGCTTGGTGAGGTGTTTTTTCATCCATAGAGGCTAAATTGGCGAAGTCAATTAAAATAATTCCATTTTTTAAGACAATTCCAAAAAGCATAATTACTCCAACAAAAGCGTATAGAGAAAAACTTTGATTGAAGGCAATCAAGCTTAAGAGCCCTCCCACTGCAGCAGGAGCTAGAGTAGACATCACAGTAATAGGTGTAAGCAGGTTTTCATAGAGAATACCTAGGATGATGTAAATGGGGAAAAAAGTGATTAAAAGCAAAGATTGTAGATTGGCAAAGGAGCTTTTAAATACACTAGCTCCACCTTGAACTGCGCCTTTAACAATAGCAGGGAGTGTTTGCTTAGCGATTGCGTTAATCTTGCCTAATACCGTGCTTAACGCTGTATCTACTAGGTTGAAAGAAATTGTTGCAGAAGGAGATGCATTAAGATGATTCACAGTGAGCGGTCCCGTGTTCTCTTTGATATCTGTTATTGCAGTTAGTGGTACCATTTTTCCAGATGGAGAAGATAGCCATATTTGAGATAGGACGCTTGGATTGCGATAAAATTTAGGGAAGGTCTCCATGATGGCATAGTATTGGTAGCTTGAGGTGTTAATTGGCGAAAGATTGCTTGTGGCATAAGCTAAGTTGAGCGCTTGTTCAATTTGATAGGCGCTAATTTGATACGAGGAAGCGCGGTCGCGTAAGATGTTAACTTGACATCTAGGTTGGGTAATGTCTAGGTCGCTGTTTACATGGCTTAAGAAAGGGAGTTCGGCTAGCTTTTTTTGCATAATCGGTGCGTATTTGTATAAATCTTCTTCTGATAGACTTTGCAGAGTATATTGATAATCTGATTTGCTAGATGTTGTTCCTACTTCTAAATTAATCAATGGTTGTGGCTTTAAGAAGACGGTTACTCCTGGTATTCTATGAATCAAAGAATACATATGGGTTAGAAGGGGACTAATAGACAACCTTTCCTTTAAAGGCTTTAAACGAATATATAAAAACCCTTCATTATCTTGAGGATAGCCTCCAACTGCTACTACGGAGGAGATATTTACATCCTGAGATAGGATATTAGCTATTTGCTTACTAGATTCTCCAACCGCTAAAGGAGAGGTTCCATCTACTGTTTGTAAGTATCCTTTAACGAGCCCAATATCATCAGGAGGTAAAAAATCTTTGGGGAGCTTAATCATTAAAGCTGCAGATAAAAGTAAACTAAAGATTCCTAATGCTAAAACTGTTTTGGGACGATCCAATGCCCAGTTCAATGACTTTTCATATAAGGAGAGCATTTTGCGGTGATATACTTCAAATTTTGCTTCTTTTTTGGTTGTATTGACTAATTTACTGCATAAAAGAGGAGTTAGGGACAAAGAGAGCATACCAGAAATAAAAACGGTAACAACAATGGTCATGGCGAATTCGTACAATATGCGCCCAATAATTCCTTTCATAAAAAGAATGGGGATAAATACTACGCATAAGCAAAGGGTCATTGATAAAATTGTAAAAAAAATTTCTTTTGAGCCATTTAAAGCTGCTTCTACTGCAGACTCTCCTCTTTCAATATGGCGTGTGATATTTTCTAATACTACGACAGCATCATCTACTAAATAACCTACAGCTAGTGTAATACCTAGCAAAGAAAGAATATTGATTGTAAAGCCTAGCTTTACAATCACAATAAAGGCGCCTAAAATGGATAAGGGGATTACAATCAAAGGGATGATAGTATCTTTTATATTTCCCAAATAAAAGAAAATTACAGCTGCAACTAAAATAATAGCAATCAATAAAGTTATTTGCACTTCATGGACAGATTCGAGTATATATTCAGATTGGTCAAAAACTCTTATTAAGCGCAAAGAGCTAGGCAGTTGCTCTTGAAGACTAGGTAACATTTGATTGACTTTTTGAATTACAGATAAGGTATTAGCTCCTGGTCTTTTGCGAATTGCTAAACCAACGGAAGGAGCTGTATATCCTTTTTCAAAAAATTGCACGGTTAGCTTATCGTTGAGCACACTATCTACTGCTTGGCCTATATCGCGAAAGCGAACAATTGAGCCATCCTGAGCCTTGATAATAATAGGGTCGTAAAGAGCTGCTTTGTCTAGCTGTCCGTTAACATTAAGAGTAAACTCTTGCTTAGGACCAATGAGGGTGCCTACGGGAACTTGCACGTTTGCCCCTAGAATAGCAGTTGCTACATCGTTTAATCCGATTCCCTTAGCAGCTAATTTTTGTGGATCAACTCTGAGTCGGACAGCCTCTGGGGACCCGTAGATTAATACTTGGGATACTCCTTCTATTACACTAAGTTTTTGAGAGAGAAATATATAGCTGTAATTGTATAGTTCTCCTCTATTCAATACAGGTGAGGTAACGATAAAGAATAAAAGAGAAGTAGCAGTAGGATTAGTTTTAGTATAAATAGGAGCATAGGGAAGATCTTTAGGCAATTGTGAGCTTGCTGCATTAATTGCTGCTTGAACATCTGCTGCAGCAAGATCTATGTCTCTATCTAAATCAAATTGTAAAACCACCGTGGCTTGACCTGTATAGCTAGTAGAAGAAATCGAAGAGATAGCTTCGATTGTAGTGAATTTTTGTTCTAAAGGGACAACGACATTGTTGGATATGGTTTCTGGGTTTGCACCGGGATAACTAACTGTTACAGTAATGGTAGGGAAATCAATATCTGGTAGGTCGCTCACTGGGAGTTTAAGGTAGGACAAAACTCCAAAAAAAGCAATTGTCAGCATGACAAGAATCGTCATCACGGGGCGTTTAATAAATAAAGAGGAGGGATTCACAGTGCCCCTTTCTGGGTACTGTTAACCCATTTTTGTACGGTTACTTTTTTACCTGGATACAGATCGAGTAGTCCCTCTGCAACAATTATATCGGTAGAATTGATACCAGATTCAATACTAGTAGTGCCATTTTCATAACGCTGTCCGATGATAACGGGAGCGCTTTCTACTTCCATATTTTTATTAATGATGTATACGTAGTGTCCGTTTTGCCCAACTCCTACTGCTTGCTCAGGAAGGACTAATGACTCTTTTTCTTCTAGCACAAGCCTTACATCTACAAAGTGCCCTGGCCATAGTAAGCAGTCTTTGTTATCAAGCGTTCCTTCTAATAGAACGGACCCTGTTGCTGTATTGATCTGATTGTCAATGAGAGTTAGCTTCCCTTCAAAAAGCGTACTGTGGTTTAAAGTAGGAAAGACGTATATTTTTAAAGAAGATTCTTGACTGTGTTTCTTGATCATAAACAAATCCGTTTCGGGGACAGAGAAATCTACTAAAATAGGATCTATTTGGTTAAGTAATGTAATACTAGCATCTTGATTCGTATCAATGTAGTTACCTGGTTTGCATTGTAATTTACCTGTAATTGCGTTGATAGGGGAACGAATGTAGCAATAGCTTAAATTAATTTTTGCATTTTCCACATCAGCAGCGGATTGCCCAACAGCTGCTTTTTGCTCTAGAAAATTAGCCATATATTGATCGTAATTTAGCTGTGAAATGTAATCTTGTTTTGCAAGTTTCTCATACCTTTGTACGGTGTCTTCTGCTAGTTTTAGCTGTGTCAATGATTGGAAATATTCAGCTTTTGCTTTATTTAACGAGGACAAATAAGGCCGTGGGTCGATGACAAGTAGCAAGTCTCCTTTTTGGACAGATTGTCCTTCGGTAAAATATTGTCCAATGAGAATACCAGAGACTTGAGCGCGCACTTCAACACTTGATTGAGGTGTCATTGTTCCCACATAATCTCTATATATTTCTACAGTTTGCTTAGAAGGATGGGTTGCAACTACTTCATGTGCTTTAGGAATTTGAGGTTTTTTTTGGCAACTGTCTAATGCAGTTAATAGGAGTAGGAGCTTAATCCATTTCATCGGCAAAGATCTCCTGAGAGTAGATGGTAGTAGGGGAAATTAAACCTGTTGCGTAGCTTAAGTCAGCTAAAGCAAGATACCAATTTTGCATAGCTCGTGCTTTCTGAGCCCTCGCATCTACAAGAGAAGTTTGAGCCGATATAAGATCAAGAATTGTCTGTGTGCCTTGTTGATAGCTGTTTAGAGCAACTGCATACTGTTCTTCTGCTGCAGACAGAAATTCTGCTGCAAAGCGCAAAGTTTCAAAGGTTGTATGTATATTTGCATGTGCAACAGTAATTTCTTTCATAGCGTTGAGTTGGAGGGTTTTTAAATTTTCTTCTGCTTCTACTGCATTAGATTCAGCCTGTTTGATCGCATTGCGGTAGTAAAACCCAGAAAAAATTGGCATACCTAATGCAAATGTGCTGGTAAAATTGTATTTGTCATGAGTAACATTACCATCAAAAGAAAAATAGGTTTTCCCTATTTCAAATTGATAGTTAAGTTGAGGTAAAACTTGTCTTTTTGTCATTTTAACCATTTGCTCTTGAGATCGTAACGTGCTTTCAGCAGCTAAAAGATCAGGTCTATTTTGTATCCCAATGCTAATTAAAGTTTCTAAAGGCAATATAAGATCGTTATGAGGAAGCTCTTGTGGGAGCATTTCTGTTTGTAAAGGCATGTAACTAGGAAGGCCTATATCGTATAATAAAGAGGAGCAAGCTAATTCAAGTTCTTATTTTTGCGCAGCCCAAGTGGTTTTTTGCAATAGCAACTGTGTTTTCGCTTGCAAGAAATCGGATAAGGGGCGGACTCCTGAATTAAGACCTTGTTCGGTGGCATCTAAAGTAAGTTCAGCATTGAGTACATTGGCAACATTTGCTTGGTGTAATTCTTTCTGATACAAATAGCTGTAAAAATCAGTAATAACAGTCTTTAATAGAGAT
Organism: Latrodectus elegans; assembly: GCA_030067965.1. NCBI lineage: Eukaryota > Metazoa > Arthropoda > Arachnida > Araneae > Theridiidae > Latrodectus > Latrodectus elegans. The sequence goes on along the minus strand of CM057819.1, from coordinate 1,530,226 downwards.
TGAATAGCATTGTTGTAGCTAAATTGTGCTGCTTCTAAAGAGTAGCGCACAGCTTCTGCATGAGCTTTCTGCGTACCAAAATCGAATAGTAAATAAGATAAAGAAAGCATGGGGCCCCAAGTGCTGAAATAAATATCAGTTGCACCTTTTTTTGAATGGAGGCCTGCTACAGACTGAGATGTTCCGAAAAGGGATGGAGGTGTTATGACAGCTGTCGCTTCAATTTGTGGTTGCCTTGCTCTTGTTGTGTTAAAAGTCCCTGTTGCATTAGAGAAAAAAACGCTTTGCTTTTGTCCATAAGCAGCGGAAGCAGAAAGTGCTTTTGCCCAGCTAGCTCTTGTTTGAGGGTTATTTTTTAAAGCAATCGCAATTAATTCAGAAAGAGTATAAGGTTCTTTTTTTTCTAGAAGTTCAGCGGGGTATTGCTGAAGGATACAAGGATTGACCTCACGAGAAGGAGGGGTAAAACAAGCATAGCTATATGGGTCGATGACAGCGCGATTAAAATAACAACCCGCGCATATACCTAACAAAAAAATGGCTTGCAGCAATCTACTCATGACTGATAAAAAAATAGGGAATAGTATCCCTGTGCTTTTATCCGCAGTATAATTACTTTAGCTTTTTGGTCAAAATTTCATTTACCAAAGCAGGTGATGCCTTACCCTTGCATAGTTTCATGACTTGTCCAACTAGAAAATCAAAAGCCCTTGTTTTCCCGGCGTGAAAATCTGCAATTGATTGTGCATTATTCACTAGAACTTTGTCTACTAGAAGTTCTACGCTTGAAACATCTTGCAGGGGTTGGTAGTCAGGGTTTTGTTTTACGATTTGCTCGGGATCTGTTCCCGGAGCCTTACACATATCATCAGCAACGCTTTTAGCAATCTTTCCTGTAATTGTATTTGATTCAATGAGATGAACGAGCTTACCAACGTGCTTTGCTTGAATACCTGAGCGGATTAAACTATTGTCAGTATCTTTAAAGCGTCCAGCAAATTCTATTATCATCCAATTACATACATTTTTAGGACTATGACAAACTGCAAGCGCTGCCTCAAAATAGTCAGCGAGCTTCTTATCGTTAATTAAGATCGCTGCAGCGGTTTTAGGCAGATGTAATTCTTGCAAATAGCGATTGTAGCGTTGGTGGGGCAATTCTGGTAAAGTTTCTTTGATGGCTTGAATTTCTTCTTCCTTAAGCAAAATAGGAGGCAAATCTGGTTCCGGAAAATAGCGGTAATCATCCGCATCTTCTTTTTCACGCATTAAAATCGTTTCCTTTCTCTCAGGATCAAAGCGGTAAGTTCCTTGAGAAATCACTTCGTAGGAATTCTTTTTTGGATATAGGGTGTACTCACGAATTTGCCTGCGGATTTCCGATTCCATAGCTAATTCCATATTGCTAAAGGAGTTAAGATTTTTAATCTCTACTTTTGTGCGCAGGCTTTCTTCTCCTTTTTTTCTAACTGATATATTGCAATCAATACGAAATGAACCTTCGTCCATATTGCAATCAGAAACTTCTATATACTCTAAAATTGTTTTGATTGCCATTGCGTAGGCTATAGCTTCTCTAGGTGTATGCATACAAGGTTTAGAGACAATTTCTATTAGAGCAACACCTGCTCTGTTATAATCAATGCCTGTAAATGCGCTAAAGTGCTTGAGAGTGCCTGCATCATCTTCTAAGTGCGTGCGTTCAATAGAAAAGTGCTTTAACTCTTCTCCTATGTCTGCTACTACTGTGCCACCAACTAAAATGGGTTTGTAAAACTGTGTGATCTGAAAATTGCGCGGACTATCGGGATAAAAATAAGATTTGCGATCGAATTGGCTGCTCAAAGAAACTGTAGCTCCAACTGCGCAACCAAACAGAACAGCTTTGTGTACGGCTTCTTTATTTAAAACAGGTAGCGCTCCAGGCTGTCCCGTGCATACAGTGCCAATATTTGTATTGGGCTCATCACCAAAGTGATTAGCAGCCGAGCTAAAGAGCTTGGATTTTGTGTTGAGTTGTGCATGAATTTCTAGGCCAATTACAGGTTGCCAATTTTCATAACAGATTTCGCTCACTTTTACACCTCACTATCAAACATAGGAGGAATCAGATTAGCATAAGGAGTTGCATTTTCAAAAGCAAATCCAAAGCGAAGAACATCTGTATCATGCATATAAGGGCCGATAAGCTGTAATCCGTAGGGCAGGCTTTCATCGCTAAAGCCGTTTGGCACGCTAATTGCAGGTAGTCCTGCTAAGTTTGCAGATACAGTAAAAATGTCTTGCAAATACAATTGCACAGGATCTTGAAACTTCCCTAAAGGAAAGCTTGTTAAAGGTGATGTGGGCATAGCGATCATGTTGCATTTAGTAAAAGCTTTTTGAAACATTTGAATCAGCAAGGTCCGCACCTTTTGAGCCTTTTTACAATAAGCGTCTTGGTATCCGGAAGAGAGAACGTAAGTGCCTAATAAAATGCGTTTTTTTACTTCTGGTCCAAATCCTTCTTGTCGAGAAAGCACGTAAATCTCTTCAAGAGTTTTAGCTTCTTCTGCTTGTTTCCCATAGCGAATACCATCAAAACGCGCGAGGTTTGTCGATGCTTCTGCTGTAGCTAAAATATAATAGATTGCGATTGCGTATTTTAATAAGTTTAAGTCTACATCTACAATATGTGCACCTAATTTTTTGAAGACTTCTATGGCCTCTAAAAAATGTTCCATAGAACCGCTATCTAGCTCGTTCAGGCAAGCATATGGTATTCCAATTGTTTGCCCGTGAATAGGCCGATCCAGTTTTTTTACATACTCCTCTACAGGCGCTTTAATACTTGTGGAATCACGAGAACAATGTCTTCCAATGACTTGCATACAAAGAGCAGCATCTTGTACATCATAGGTTAAAGGCCCAATTTGGTCTAAAGAAGAAGCAAAGGCTACTAAACCATAGCGAGATACTCGTCCATAGGTAGGCTTGAATCCAACAATGCCGCAAAAAGCAGCAGGCTGGCGGATAGATCCACCCGTATCAGTGCCTAGGGAAATAGGGCAAAATCTTGCAGCAACAGCAGCGGCAGAACCTCCAGAAGAACCTCCAGGCGTGCATTTGAGATTCCAAGGGTTTTTAGTTAGGTGATAGGCTGAGTTTTCTGTAGAAGAGCCCATAGCAAATTCATCAAGATTGGTCTTGCCGATAATCAAGGCGTCTTCTTTTTCTAAAAGTCTGACTACAGTGGCATCGAAAACTGCTTTATAGTTCTCCAAAAACTTAGAAGCGCAGGTGGTCTTTTCTCCTTGAATATGAATATTGTCTTTAATCGAAACAGGTACTCCTGCTAAGGATCCTAGTGGCTCACCCGATGCTCTTTTGCGGTCTAATTCGGCAGCTTTTAGCATGGCTCTTTTTTCTAATACAGATAAAAAGGCGCCAATTTTGGGGTCGTATGAACGGATTCTCTTTAGTGTTTTTTCAGCTATTTGTTTAGCTGTTATTTTTTTTTTGCAAAATTCATCACGAATACTGCGAGCAGAAAGTCGATGCATGTAAAGTGCTCTTAGTTAGAAAAATTAATTACAGTAGGCACCCGAATCATGCCGCCTACATAAGATGGAGCATTTTCTAGGAACTGCTCTCTAGGCAAGGTGTCCATAACCACATCATCTCTTATGACATTTTCTTGTATTTCTCCTACTTGATAACAAGTAGGGACATCGGTCGTATCGACTTCAGAAAGCAGCTCCATATAACCTAAAACCTTAATTAAATGCTTGGAGATGATTTTTTTCTCTTCTTCAGTTGCTTCGCCAAGACGGCAGAGTGTATTTAGCTTTTCAAGATCTTCTTCATCAAACGTGGTCATTTGCATCCTTGACTAAAAAGGCGAATGGCTAGTTTAATTTTTCTTTTTTTACTTGTAAAGAGAAATATTCTTCCTAATCATGCTTGTTTTCCAATAATAGCAGCGCGCACTTATGTAACCCAATCTGCGTTAAACAAGTGCGCTGCTATAGATGCCTAATTTAAGCGTAGTTTAAGGGTTAAGCTTAAGAGGTTCGTATATTGGATCGGAAGGTAGCGCATTACGACAAAAGGACAGAGTCATTTTCTCATAGTGGATTCCATGGTTTTGCAGAGTTTCAAATAGATCTTTTAGATTAGGATCAAACCTTCCTATGCGATTACGTACAGTCAGTACATCAACTGGAGCAGCATAATCAGCAGTAGGAAATATATTTCTAGAACGACTGACAATTTTTGCAATTTCTGGATAGCTCTCTTCACCAGCACCGAACTTTTGATATTTGACCAAAGTATAATTTTTAATATGTCCTGGAGTCCTTGTTCCTGCTAATGCTTTTAGATCAATCTGTGTAGGGTATGTATGCAAATCAGGAGCTATGAATCGATAAGGATTGGCTGAATTTTGTGTAACAGGAATTGCTCTATTTCTGCTAATCATTCCATACGGTGAAACCATGCTGCTAGCGATATTTGCTGTTTTAGGATCAGCTAATCTCCAGCCATGAGGACCTAAAACTATAAGTTCTGTATTTTCTGGGACAGGAACAATGCCACTCCCAAGCGCGTTCCATCCATGGGAGGATATAATTAAGTGATCAGCTTTGTCTGCTTTTCCAGTAAACAAGAGAAACTTTTCTCCGAGAAGCCAAGCTTTAACATCTAGATAACTATATCGACGGTGAGATGCAGCAATATTCCAAACTTGCATAGATTTAGTAGTTTCAAAGAAGATCTCCTCTGAGATGGGGCTTTTTTTCAGGGGAGTTGGCATAGTGCTTCTTTGAACACCTCCTTTAGTAATCATTACCTGGTTTTTAGAAAGCTGTAGAGATCGAAAGCCTAACAATGCTGAAACTAAAATTGCTATAGAACTCAATCCTGCATCAACAGCAGCTTGATGGCGCTCTTTAACTGTATCTCCATTTTTTGCGATATACAAGTTAACAGAGGCTTCTATAGCAAATGCGGCAAATACTGCCCAGTTTAGGAAAGGAAAAGTCAGATTTGGGATGAATAATGCAGTGCCTATTGCTCTTGTAATAGCACATATGCGTTTTAAAAGAAGCTCTTTGTCAGAGGTAATTAACGCATTAGAATCTTTATAGGAACGTTCTTGCATATTCTTTCGAATAGCTGTAAAAAGGCTTTCTTCTATTTGTTTTGTAGTAATAGAGTAGTAAGAATGGCCCGAATTAGCTGTGATAAGTGAGGTATTAAAGGGAATAACAATCCCCTTTTTTAAGCAAGCAAGGACGGATTCTTGGTCATCGCTACAGAAGTGGGCCAGTAAGGACTTCTGCCATTGCTCGTCATTTTTAGCCTTTACATAGAAAAGATTGAGCAATTCTTGGTAGTTATTACAAGGGAAAAAGGCGTTTTGATTTCCTGAAGCATATAAAATCACTTTTTTTTGACCTTTTTTGCGAAAAACACATAGGTCAGTAGGCTGATAGTTATCAATGCTTAGGATTTCCATAGAGACATTAGCATGAGTGCTGAATGCTTCACCTTCTTCTAAAGATAAAGAGTGAAGCACCACTTCTACAATAATTTGTAGATCTTCTTCTGATAAGGATCTGTCTTGGTATTCTTCTAGTGTTTGTTGTAGCAATCTATATTTGATAAACTGCTGGACCTGCTTTGATTGAGTATTCCAGAAAGCATGGAGTTTGTTTTTATGGAGTGTGTCTAAATCTGCGTTTTTGATAATCTCTTCAATATCTTTAGGCAGCATTCTGACCAACTGATCTCTAGATCGATAGTATAACCCGTTTCCGGAAGGATCTTTGAAAACAACGGTTGTACTACTAAACGGAGTGAAGCCCATTCTGTAATTGCTTAAAGCGGCTTCTGTTAGTGTTTGCGTTCTTTTTCTAGATAACCTTCTCGATTCAAGCGTTTCTCCTGGTTCAAATGCAATGGGTTTATCTAAAGGAAGAAAGTATCCAATAAATGTCTTATCGGGATCAAGATCGATGTTCCACTTATTTTTAATCGCTGTTCTCATGAAATCAGAGGCTGTTTTATGGGGATGAGGAAAAAGCGTAAACAACTTGTTAGATACGTCCTGAATATTAGGTAGCAAGCAGGGGATATATTTGATGGCTTTGGTAATAGGAGTAAAAAGGGCTACATCTACAGATGAGTGATTGGGAAAAGGATTAGAGCAAACAACAGGTCCGTTTGCATATAAATCTGTGGTTGTTCGTGTTTTTTGATTTTCTGCTAAGAAAGAAAAAATATCTCCTTGAGCAACTCTTGGAACTATTTCCGTTGTTGTTTGACAAAAGTCTTCATAAAGAAAATGGTCTAATTTGCTGCCTGTTAACCTACTAGTTAGGGAAAAATGAGAAGCAATAGTTGCGCGAAGGTCCTCGGATTCAGCTTGATGAAAAACCCAATGAGCCAACAGCCTTTCGTCTTTAGCTTCGACAAAAGAAGGGGTATAACCAGGTATGTATAATACGAGAGCATTAGTAGCCGTATCACGAATTTTTAGAATATCTGATGCCATTTGATTATTTACTATAAAAGAAGATACTTCGACGTTATTTGGGTTTGAACAAACATCTAGAAAGTCTATAGGGATTTTTTCAAGATCGATTTCTTGTGTATCTTGCTGTTGATTTAACCCCATTGCTTGACAAGCTACATAAAGACTTTGGTCAGATAGTTTATAGGAACTTTCTTGCTGTTGTAAAAGTGCTATAAGATAGGAAATTTTGGCTAGTGCTCGGTAGTGGTCTAAAGCTTTTTTCCAAAACTCTTCTAGTCTAACTCGATGTATGGATTTTATAGTTAAGATGTCATTTTCTGAAACGATGTCGTATAGTTGCAAGTTGAGGATATTCTGGCTATCAGTAATCTTTACAGTAAGATTAGCGTTGGAAGGTACATAGGAAGAAAGAAAGTTTGAGGAAAAAAGGTTCAGGGTAAACTGTACAAGGGCAAAGCTTGCAAAAAGTAGAGCATTATTTTCCTGCTCGTTGTTGAAAATATCAATGCGTATTGTAGGAAGGGAAAGGTCTTTTGTGTACAAGGTGTTTAGTTTTTTCTGAAGGTAAGTGCTTATGGTTTGTCTTATACTGGGATACTGGGTGTCTACTAGATTGGCTTTTTCTACAATTGAAGATGTTTCAATTAGGGTTTTTAGAATGTTGTTTGTACGATCATCTTCTAGCTCTTGAGGAATAGAAAGCTCTTCTGTTTCCCAAAAGGCTGTCAAATGTTGCTCATAAGAATGAGCAAGAGTAGCGCTTAAACGTTCAATACAGCGTTTTACTCTGGAAATATCTAATCTCTCGATTTGCTGTTTTATACGGGTATCTGTTGAGTGAGAATACAGACTAGCTCGTTCATTACTTAAAAGGGATTCCTCTCCTATACTTTTTTTTAGCAAAGCTTCTGTAAGATTTTCTGTATTGCATGCGATATGTACATATGTTGTGTCAACATCTAATAGGGGGTTTATTTGATAAAGTTCTTTTTGGAGTTCTTCTTTTGCAAATACTTTAAAACCAATAGGGAGTTGATTGAATAGAGTTTCGGGGGAATTCGACGTGTGTATATTTTTCATAAAAGTTTTATTTTTTAATTTATAGATCTTGTGTGTTTTTCTTTGTTAACTATTCCCTATTGTAGGAGGTATGTATACTGGTAAACTTTTCATTTTAGATTGAAGTATATTTGAGCGACAAAACACTAAAGAAATTTTTTTGTATTGAATACTTCGGCTTTGCAGCTCTTGAAATAGATCTTCTAAATTGGGATAGAGTTTTCCAGAGCGGTTGCGCACAATAAGGACATCAACCGGTTGTATGCCCATTTCATGCATATTAGGAAGTGTATTTCTCGAGCGATTGATAACGCCTACGATGTCTAAGTAACTTTCATTGCCATAGCCAAAATTTTGATATTTAGATAGGGTATAATTTCTAATATGTCCCGAGACTGCTGTGCCAGACAACGCTTTTGCATCAACCGCCTTAGGATAAACGTCTACTGTGTCATTAAATAGAAAGGGATTGAGTGCAGTCTGTGAAGGAATAGCTGCACTCTCATTAATCACTCCATAAGGAGAAACCATCTGCCTTGCGACATTTGATATTTTAGGATCTTCTAGTGATCAACCATGAGGACCAAAAACAATAAGTTCTGTTCTACTTGGAACAGAAACAGTACCAGTTCCAGGGAAATACCCTCCGTGAGAAGAGATAATTAAGTGGTCCGCTTGATTTGTTTTTCCCGTAAATAGAAGGAACTTTTCTCCGAGAAGCCAAGCTTTAACATCTAGATAACTATATCGAAGGTGAGATGCAGCAATATTCCAAACTCGCATGCTGTTTTGCGTTCCGAAAAACGGCTCTACAGATATTGGAGACCTATTCCGAAATATCTGCGGAATCCGGAGCGCGGTGCTTCTAGTAATTGCTGCTTGGCTTTTAGAGAATTTTAAAGAGCGAAACCCTACAAATGCTAACAGTAAGATCCCAATAGAATGTAGTCCCACATCTAAAGCTGCTTGGTAGCGCTCATTAACTGTATCCCCATTTTTTGCAATGTACAAGTCAACAGCGGTTTCTGTGAGTAATGCTGTAAGAGTGACCCAATTTAATATAGGAAAAGCAAAGCTAAGTACAAATAACGCTATTCCGATCGATCTTGTAATGTTGCGTATGCGTGTTAACAGAAGCTCTCTATCAGATACGATCTATCTATCAGCTTTTTCATAGGAACGCTCTTGAATATTCTTTTGAAGAGCTGTAAAGAGGTTATTTTCTATAATCTTTGTTTGTATGGGATGATAAAGATATACTCTACCAGTAGCTTCAAAGCGCGTAGAAAATACGCCTTTTTTTAGATAATCTAGCACAGTGCCTTGATCATCAAGAGGAAAGTGAGAAGTTAATACCTCCTGCCAATTTGCGTCTTGCTTGCCCTTGTCTTGTAAAAAACTAAGGCATATTTGATAGCTAGCAAAAGAAAAAAAGGATGAGGAATTACTCGGGACATATAAAACGACTCTTTCTTGGTCTACTTTTTGCAAGACAAATAGGTTGCTTGACTGACACCTGCCAACTCCTATAGTGCTTACTTGGATGTTAAAGAGAGCAGGACTGGGTTCATTTGCATTTTCTTCTAAGCCTAAGGAGTGAATAGCTACTTCTAAAACGATTTTTAGGTCTTCTTATGATAGAGTCTTCTTTTGGTGCGCTTCTAAGGCTTGTTGTAAGTATCTGCGTTTAACAAAGGACTTCACTTTATCTGCTTGAGTATTCCAAAAAGCAGATAGATTATTTCTGTGTAGTATATCTAAGTTAGCATGTTTGATAATCTCTTCTATATCTTTAGGCAGTTTTCTGACTATCTGACTTCTAGATGGGTAGTATAATCCATTTCCTGAAGGGTCTTTGAAGACAATAGTTGTGCTACTAAATGGGGTAAAACCCATTCTGTAGTTGGTTAAAGCGGCCTCTGTTAATGTTTGCGTTCTTTTTCTAGACAACCTTCTCGATTCAAGTGTTTCTCCTGGCTCAAATGCAATGGGTTTATCTAAAGGAAGAAAGTATCCAATAAATGTCTTATCTGGATCAAGATCGATATTCCACTTATTCTTAACAGCTGTTCTCATAAAATCAAAAGCTGTTTTATGGGGCTGCGGAATCAAGTTAAAAAGGTTTTCAGATGTCGTATGAGTATCGGACAAAAGAGTAGGAAGAGATTCAATTGTCCTGGAAATAGGGTTAAAAAAAGCTGTGTTTATTGTTTGATGGTTAGGAAAAGGTCCAGTACAAGTAACGGACCCATCAGTTGTGGGATTAGTAAAAAAAGCTGTGTAGTTTACAGAAGAATGAGGAAGAGTTGTTAAGCAAACAACAGGTCCATCTGGATACAAATCCGTAGATATCCGCGCTTTGTGATTTTCTACGAGGAAAGAAAAAATATCTATTTGCGTAGAGATTGGAAGAGAAGGAGGGGATTTAATATAGCTTTCACATAGAAAAAAATCTAATCTATTACTATAGAGCCGACTAGCAAGGGGAAAATGGGCAGCTAGATCTGCACATTTGTCTGGCTGTTTTGCTTGATCAAAAACCCAAGCTGTTAATAGCTCTTCTGTTTGTTCTTCAACAAAGCAAGGGGTATAACTAGGTATATATAGTACCAGGTTGTTATTTGTTGTGTGACGAATTTGTAAAATATCGGATGAAACGTGGTTATTGAAGGAAAAAGAGGATACTTCCACGTCGTTTGGAGGTAGTTGATCTGTTAAAATATCTAAGGAAAGCTGCTTAGGGTCTATTTGGTTAGAGTTTAGCGCTGTTCTTAGTTGCTCTTGGTTAAATCCTAGAGCTTGTAAAGCTAGCTCAAGGCTGCTTAGGGAAAGTTTGTACTCTCCATTTTGCTGCGTAAAAAGCGCTTGTAGGTAAGCAAACTTAGCCAATAAGCGGTAGTTGTCAGAATGGCCTTGCCAAAAGGTATCAAGTTTTCTTTTATGCGTAGATTTTATAGCTGCAATATCAGCTGCTTGGAGGATGACGTGTACCTTTAGATTAGAGATGTTTTGATTACTTCTAACCTGAATGAGTGGGTTGTCCGTTGTTAATAGGTATAGAGAGCGGAAATGCGAAGAAAAGCAGTGTAGAGTAAAATCTATTAGATCGAAACTGAACAAAATCTCCTTGCTCTCACTCTGAGAGAAAATATCAATATGCACAACATGGGAATCTATATTTATAGCGAATACACTTTGTAATTTTGAGCTAAGGTAAAAAATTATGCTTTGCCTTAAGTTGGGGAATGCAGTGTTTATTTGGTCGACTCTATCTACTATTGCAGAGTGATTGATCAAATCTTTTAAGAATGTATCGTCGAGCTTATCTTGTAGCTCTTCAGGGATAGAAAGGTTTTCTCTTGTCCAAAAGCTTGTTATCTGTTGTAGATAGGAATGAACAAGAGTAGTGCTTAAAATATCGATGCAGCGTTTTACACCAGTAATATCCAATCCTTCGATTTGTTGTTCTTCTTGAATATCTGTTGGCTGAGAATACAGTCCAGCTAGTTCATCGTCTAATAGAATTTCCCTGCGAGTGCTTTTTTTCAACAAAGTGTCTGTAAGGGTTTCTGAGAGAATTTATTGGTCTCTTTCAACATTTACATATATTGTATCTGGGTTTAAAGGGTAACCCATCTCGCGAAGTTCTTCTTGAAGAACTTGTTTTGCATATGCATTGAAGGCAATAGGGGGTTGGCTGATCTGAGTTTGTGGAATAGTAGATTTGCGAGTATTCATATAATTTATTTTCTTGTAAAAACGGTGTATGTGTTTAGTGATTTCTGTTATTTTTAATCATTTTTATAGGTTTAAACTTTAAAGAGTGGGAGGCATATATAATGGAGCTAGGTTTATTGTTGATAAAAGTGTATTAGAGCGGCAAAATGCTAAAGTAACTCTTTTGTATTGAATTCCCTGGTTTTGTAAAGCTGGAAACAGATCTTGTAAAGTGGGACCAATTATCCCACTGTAGCGATTGCGAACAGTGAGAATATCAACAGGTTTTATGCCTAAATCATGAACGCGTGGAAACGCATTTCTCGAGCGACTAACGATATGAACAATATCTAGGTAGCTCTCTCCACCGGCTTCGAACTTTTGATACTTGGTTAAAATGTAGTTTCTAATATGCCCAGGGGTTTTTGTTCTTGCTAGAGCTTTTATGTCAGATGGTTTGGGGTATGCATGCTTGTTTGGAGGAATGTTAGAAAATAGGTTAGGATTAAATGCAGATTGAGCAGGGATAGCTTGCTTTTGATTAATCACTCCATATGGTAAGACCCGTTGCTTAGCGATGTTTACTGTTTTAGGATCTATTATTTCCCATCCATCAGAACCTAAGACTACAAGTTCTGTATTTTGTGGAACTTTGACAATGCTTCTTCCAGAGAAGTATCCCCCATGAGAAGAGACGATTAGGTGGTCAGCTTTATTTGTTTTGCCTGTAAATAAAAGAAATTTTTCGTCGAGAAACCAGGATTTTACATCTAGTTGACTAAATCGATAATTAGATGTGATATTCCATACTTGCATCGGTTTTGTAGTTTCAAAAAACATTTCCTCAGATATAGGTGTTTTTTTTACACCAGAGGATAAACCACTGCCCCCTATGATGGGGCATAGTCGCTTTGAGCTTTGTGTACTTTGAGAGAGAGCTTGGCTTTTAGAGAATTTTAAAGCTCGGAAGCTCAAAAAAGCTCCTAGTAAGAGGCATTCTGGAATGTCGGCCCCCACATTTAAGGTTGCTTGATGGAGTTCTTTAACTGTATCGCTATGCATTGCGGTATAAAGATCGAGAGCTGTTTCTGTCGTTAAGGCAGCAAGAGTTATTACCCAATTTAAAATAGGAAGCACAAAGCTAAGAACTAGTAAGGCCATCTCAATAAATTTTACAACATGGATAAGGCGTTTCAGCATCAGCTCTTGATTAGAAGTGATCCATACATTTGTAGGATGTAATCCCTCAATTTGATCCTCTCTATTCACCCTCTTGGGCTGTAGGTAAAGGTGTGCTGGGCTACTGCTTAAGAGATTTGTTTCATTAAATATTTTTTTTAAGCAATGCGTCTACCAGTGTTTCAGAAGAGACCGCTCTGCCTTGGACTACATTTACGTAGATTTTATCAGAGTCTATTGTAAGGGAGGGATTGCTTAAGTTGAGCTCTTTTGCAAATAACTTAAACCTTTTTGTGGTTGTCATATGAAGTTCTTTGGTTTGAGTTTTTTTTAATCTAGAATCTAGCGGGTTTGTATATGGAGAGAAAATTACTATGAGAGGAAAATATACTTGAGCGACAAAATTCCAAAGTGATTCTTTCGTAATGGATTCCATTTCTTTGTAAGGAGGTAAATACATCTCTTAAGTTAGGGAAGAATCTTCCTCGACGATTGCGGATGGTAAGAACATCCACAGGTTTAATGCCAATTTGATAAATAATAGGAGCTGGATGTCTTGAAAGATTGACAATATGCACAAGCTCTAGATAATTCTCTTGGCCTGCTTCATATCCTTGAAATTTAGCTAGAGAGTAGTTTTTAATATAACCTGGGATAGTTGTCCCTGCCAATAATTTTACATTCGTGGCTTTAGGGTGCATATGCATATTGGGAGAATGGAAAAATAAAGAGGGAAATGCAGCAGTTTGTGTGGGAAGAGCTGCGCTCTCATTAATGACTCCATAAGGTAAAGTGATCCCTTTGATAATGTTTGATGTCCTAGGATCGACTAGTGCTAAACCGTGTGGGCCTAAAACTACAAGGTCGGTGTTTTGGGGTACCTTGACAATGCCGCTCCCTGGAAAATATCCCCCATGAGAGGAGATGATCAAATGCTTCGCTTTATCGGTTTTCCCAGTAAATAGAAGAAAATGCTCATCGAGAAACCAAGCTCTTACCTCTAGATGGTTGAACTGACGGTTATTCGCTATAATATTCCAGACGTACATATGCCTTGTAGTGTTAAAAAAAGTCTCCTGAGATATCGGGCTTTTTTGTAGACTAGACGATAAACCGCTGCCCCCGTGAGTGAGCGCAAGGGCTCTTCACTTTGGTTTATAGCAAAGGGCTGGCTCTTAGAGAACTTTACATAACGGCAGCTTAAAAAGGCTGCTAGTACAAGGCATTCTATAGCATTAACACCTGCGTCCGCTGCTGCTTGATGCCGTTCTTGTACTGTGTCGCCGTTGTTTGCGATATATAGGTTCAAAGAGGTTTCTGTTATGAGCGCAGCGAGAACTGCCCAATTTACAATAGGGAAGGCCAAACTAGGCGCTAATAAGGCGATTTCTATAGATTTTGCAATGTTGAGGAAGTGGTTTAACATCACTTCTCGGTCAGAGGTAATCAGTGCACTTGCATCTACATACGAGCGTTCTTGGATGTTTTTTTGGATCGCTTCAAAAAGACTCGTTTGGATGCTTTGCCTTGCTAGGGCATTTGCAGAAGGTTGGAAAGGAAAGAGAGGTACATAGAGTCTAGTAGAGGAAGAAGTTCTCTGTAAACTGCTAAGCACAGAGTTCTGAACATCCATAGAAAAATGCGAGACAAGCATTTTTTGCCATGCGGGGTCATTCCTAGCTTTTCCCTCGAGAAAACTGATGCATTCTACGTCCGTTGTAAAGGTGGAAAAAGGCTGTTTACTTCCTGCTATATATAAAAGTACTTTTTGCTGGCTTATATCGCGCAACAGGAACATGTCGGTTGATTGGTAACCACCAACGCTAAGGGCTTCTATGCGGATATTAGGATTGATAAAGCTAGTTGTTTCGCCCTCTTCCAAAGCCAGAGAGTAGAACGCTACTTCAGATACAATTTTAAAGTTTTCCTGAGAGAGGATCTGATTAGAGTATGCTTCTAAGGCTTGCTGCAGGTACCTATGCTTGATAAAGTGTTTTACTCGGTCAGTGTGCGCAGCCCAAAAAGCATGGAGTTTATCTTTGTGGAGTGTGTCCAGATCAGCTTGTTGAACAATTTCTTGCACGACTTGAGGGGAGATATTGAGCAGTTGGTCGGTTGATCTATACTCTCTTTTGCCAGAGAGGTCTTGATAAATGGTCGTCGTAGAACCAAAAGGGGAATAGCCTACGCGGTAATTGTGTAAAGCCGCTTCAGTCAAAGATTGGACAGTGGTGCTAGCTTTCTGTCCTGTAGACACAGGCGGCATAGTAGGGTCGTAATAGATAGATCTCGATTCGTGCAAGGAAAAGCGAATGAACGTTTTATCCGGGTCAACATCTAGTTGTAGTTTTTCTCGAATCCCTGTTTTCATGAGATCTGAAGCTGTTTGATAAGGAGTGGGAAACAGATCCAGCAGGCCGCTAGATGTATTGTGGATATTAGGCAAAAGGTAAGGAATAAATTCGATAGCTGGTGCAATAGGAGTGAAAATAGAGTCGTCTGTAGATCGGTAATCGGGAATGGAATCGGAGGCAAGAGAAATGGAATTGCTGTTTATACTTAAGTCTAAAACAATTCGCAAGCCTTCTCTTGCCGTTATAAAATCAAAAATATCGCTGGTAGAAGTCTCTTTTATTGCAGGAACTCCTTGATCTGTATAGTCTTCATGGAGGAAAGCATCAACTTTGGAGGGGTTAATCAACCTACTTGAGCGGAAAAAATGGGAAGCGAGAGCAGAAAAGTTAGCTTGTGATAGCTGTGCTTGATAAAAAATCCAATGTGTCAATATTCTTTCATCTTTCCCCTCAATGAAAGAGGGCGTGTATCCAGGTATGTATAGTAGAAAATCACGAGTTTTTAGGTTGCAGATTTGTAAAATATCTACAGCAACCTGGTTATTAATGATAAGAGGAGACGTTTCGATATCATTGGAGACTAGCCTCCCCCTATCTAGTGGATTCTTAATGAATAGCGCTTGTAATTCAGATGGATCCATGAAATACATAGTATTTAATTGCTTGATTTCATCTTCGTTGATGAGCAATGCTATTTGGCATGCTAGTGCAAAACCTTTTTCGGAGAGTTTATCCTTGCTATCCTGCTGTTCGAATAACGATCTAAGATAGGAAAACTTCGCTAATATTTGATAAGAGTCATAGCTTTTTACCCAAAATGCGCTTAATTTATTGTGGTAATCTGATTTTATAGCTAGAAGATCGCTTTCTTGAAAAATATCACTTAACCTTATGTTCTCAACACCTTGGCCAACTTGAGCTTGAATCGTAGCAGCGTTAGAAGGATAAGAGGTAAACTTAAATTTATTTAGTGTGAAATCGATTAAATTAAGGGTGGCAAAAGGTACAGGACGATCTTTGTCCTGGTTTGTAAAAAAAAAGAATATGTACTGTGTTGGGATGGATATCTTTATTGTATAAGTCTTTTAGCTTTTTACTAAAGTGAGCAACTATACTTTGTTTGAGATTAGGGTACAGGCTGTCTATTTCGTAAACCCTCTCGATGAGAAGAATACTTTCTGCAAGAGCCTTTAGGAGCTCATGTTTAAGAGAGGTTTTTAGTTCTAAAGGAATAGAAAAGCCTTTTAAGGTCCAAAACTGCTCTATTTGTTTGTAAAAATCGTCAATGAGTGTAGTGCTTAAGTGATCAATGCAGTTTTTTATAATAGGAACATCTAGGCTTGTAACTTGGTTTTCCAGATCAGCATAATGTAGCTCAACGGATGGGTTGCTTAATAGAGATTCTTCTCCTATACTTTCTTTAAGTAAAGCATCTGTTAAGCTCTCTGAAACAATTGTTGCATTGCGCCTTACTTTTATGTGTGTTTTGTCGGGATCTAATACATACGAGTGATCGATTTGTCTAAGTTTTTTTTTCAATTCCTCTTTTGCAAATAGCCTAAATCCAAACGTGATCTGTCTTAGTTTGCTTGTTGTTGATTCAGCAGTGGTACTCATAAAATCTCTTTATTAGGTGTCGTTTTTTGTATGGCAGCTATATTCATTGCTAGTTGTTAAAATGGTCTCATATGGCTCTGGGAACAGATATAAATAAATACTTTTCTAGTGTCAAAAAAAATAAAAATACTTAAATGCACAAAAGCACTTAAATGTATTTGATCCTTTATTGTTGATGAGAAAATACTATGAAAATTGTTTGTATTTTTTTTGTTTTTTTGATTGGGCAAAGGTCCTGCCAAGTTTAAAGCAACATGCGTCCCTGAGCAAGATAGATGCAGGCAATGGTATTTTGAGCGATCAATTTATGTATCGCTTTTCTTGTTTAGATATTCTATTTTTCTCATTTTAAATAGGAATAAAAGGAGATTAGCACATGAAAAAAAATCAGGTGATTGTATATGCAGATAGAGGAGTAGATGGCACTTCTCTTAAGCACCTTCTTTATAGCTTAAAGCAGGAACTTGACCCTGCAGTAAAAATAAGCAGATTCGACGCTCAATCAGTCATGGAAAAAAACTGGGAAAAAGAGACCCAGCTATTTATCATGCCTGGGGGTCGAGATGTTTTTTATCAAACGGCCTTGGCAGGAAAAGGAACAGATAAAATTCGCGCTTATGTAGAACAAGAGGGAAATTATTTAGGAATTTGTGCTGGAGCGTATTTTGCATGCGCAAGAATTGAATTTGAAAAAGGGACTAGTTTAGAGCTTTTAGATGAACGTTCTCTGCGTTTTTTTTCGGGAATTGCTAAAGGATCTGCTTATGGGACAGGAAAATACACCTATGATTCTTGTAAAGGAGCCTGCTCTGCTTTGATTAATTGGGAAGGTAACCCTCTACACGTGTACTTTAATGGGGGGTGTTTTTTTAGTGCAGAATCAGAAGCAAAGGTACTATCTCGCTATCTTGATTTACCTCAGGAGCCTCCAGCTATTATAGAGCTTAATCACGGCCAGGGAAAGGTGCTCTTGAGCGGAGTGCATTTTGAGTATACATCTGATCTGTTAGATCAAAAAAACCCGTACTTATTTTTGATTCACCCTAACTTAGAAAAAGCTAATTCTGCTCGTAGAAAGATGCTGTGCGATCTATTGAAAAAAATGGGATGTCATGTAAAACCTACCTGTTTTAAAAAAAAAGATGACAAATGAATAAAAATTTTCTAAGATGAAACTAACGGGACATCCTGTCTCAATATGAGCATGCATGGAGTATTAAGGAGGAATAAATGAAGTTTTTAAATACCCTCGCTTTTATTTTAATTGTAATTGGTGCTTTAAACTGGGGATTAATAGGCTTTTTTCAGTTTGACTTCGTAGCTTGGCTTTTCGGTAGTCAAATGGCAGGTTTAAGTCGTTTAGTTTATGTCCTTGTAGGTTTAGCAGGCCTTTGGAGCCTACGCTGGATCCCTCACTGGAAACACATGTGTTGCTGTTGCTCAAAAGATAAGGGCGGCAGTTGTAAAATGTAGTTTCTTAAATTTTTTATAGGCGTAAGAATAGCTCTTACGCTTTTTTTATTTTTTATGACAACACTTGTTTGGTTTCAACGCGATCTAAGGATTCAGGATAATCCTGCATTACAATATGCTGCAAGATTGCAACTTCCTATTTTACCCATTTACATATTTGAGCCGCAAGAGAGCAAGCATTGGCTCATTGGTTCAGCTTCTCGCTGGTGGTTATATCACTCATTGCAATCTCTGCAACAGAGCTTACAAGAACTAGGCCTTAACCTATCTTTTTTCCAAGGGGATAGTATTAGTATACTGCAAAAAATTATCGATGAAATAGAGCCAAAACATCTGATTTGGAACTGTTCCTATGAACCGAAGAAGCTCCTAAACGAAAAAAAACTGATTGAGCTTGCTTGCGTTAAGAATTGTGAAGCAAAAAAATTCCATGCGAATCTTTTGTTTACGCCTGGGCAGATTACAACTAAGCAAGGCGATCCCTATCGAGTATTTACTCCTTTTTGGCGGTGTTGTTTAAAGCAAGAAGTGCTTAAACCAGAAGGTAAGATCACAAAAAAATTACGCGCTGCTTCTTATAAAAGATCTATTAAATTGGAAAAGTTAGGTTTGTTGCCTCAGATCCCCTGGGATCAAGAGTTCCCAGTGCTCTGGCAACCCGGAGAAAAATCTGCCCTAAAAAAATGGAGGAGTTTCTTAGCAAATAGGGCAAAGCAGTATGCTCATATGCGTGACTTTCCTGCTGCAATGGGGACGTCGATGCTCTCTCCTCATTTACACTTTGGGGAAATTTCCCCTCGAAGAATTTTTAAAGAAGGGCGCGAGTACTCTGAGGTTTTTTTGCGAGAAATAGGGTGGCGAGAATTTGCTTATCATCTTTTAATCGCTTTTCCTCATACTTCTTTAGTGCCACTGCGAGAAGAGTTTGCGAGTTTTCCTTGGAAAAAACAAGCAAAGCAGCTTAAAGCTTGGCAAAAAGGGAAGACAGGAGTTCCTATTGTTGATGCTGGTATGAGACAGCTTTGGAAACTAGGTTGGATGCATAACCGAGTGCGCATGATCGTTGCTTCTTTTTTAGTCAAAGACCTCATGATTCCTTGGCAAGAAGGGGCAAAGTGGTTTTGGGATACTCTTGTAGATGCTGATCTTGCAAATAATACTCTGGGTTGGCAGTGGTGTGCTGGGTGTGGCGCAGATGCAGCGCCTTATTTTCGCGTGTTCAATCCATTTACTCAAAGTAAAAAGTTCGACCCGAAAGGAATATATATACGCAAGTTTATTCCCGAGTTGACAAATCTACCGGATCAATTTATTCACACACCGCATTTAGCTCCTGCTTCTGTACTAGAAAAGGCTGGTGTTTGTTTAGGAAAAGATTATCCTTATCCTTTAGTAGATCATAATCTTGCTCGCAAAAAAACCTTGCAGCTTTATCACCAGTGGAGCAGAAAAAATAAGCATGTTTATAAAAGTTGAATCTTGTACACCAGTCCCTTGTGATTTCGCTTTTGCTTGGTATATGCATCCTGGTGCTTTCAGGAGGCTTTTGCCCCCTTGGGTTAGAGCAGATTTTATCTATCTGTCTTCTAAAGCTCAAATAGGATTAAAGATGTACTGGGGACCTTTTTTCTTTACATGGATTTTAGAGCGCGAATATCTCAAGACGAACCAAGAATGTAGTGATAAACAAATAAAAGGCCCTTTTTCGAGCTATTTACACGTTCATCGCTTTACTCCTATTAACCCTAAATCATGTATGCTGAGTGACGAAGTAGAATTTAGTACTTTTTCTTTTTTAGAAAGAAGGATGCACAATCAACTTTTGAGAGTTTTGCATTGGTGTCAAGAAACCGCAAAAGAAGACCTTAAATTGCTTTATAAGCATTCAAGAACTCCATTAAAGATTTTAGTTAGTGGGACTAATGGGTTTATTGGATCTATGTTGAAAGTTTTTTTGCAATTGGCGGGTCATACTGTCATGCGACTTGTGCGCTACAAAGACCAGGTGGCTTCGGATACAGTGTATTGGGACCCTATAAACGGGCAGTTTTCTAAACAAGAGTTTGAAGGATTTGATGCAGTTTTTCATCTAGCAGGAGCTTCTCTAGCTTACAGGTGGACAAAAAGGTATCGCAAGAAGTTATTCGATAGCAGATGCCGCGATTCTTGGCTTCTTTCTCAAATGTTATCTCGTTTATACTGTCCTCCCAAAACAGTCATTTCTGCTTCTGCTGTTGGCTATTATGGGGATTGCGAAACAAGAGTTACAGAGCTCTCTCCTAAAGGCAAAGGATTTCTTTCTTTGCTTTGTCACGGGTGGGAATCCGCATGGGAGACACTAGAGGAACGAGGATCCCGCGTTATTTATGCTCGCTTTGGAGTTGTCTTAGGAGCAAAAGGTGGTATGCTGCGCCAGATCGTGCCTATTTATCGATTGGGATTAGGAGGGAAGATTGGTTTAGGAAATCAGTACTTGAGTTGGATTGGAATTGATGATGCTATTGGTGCTTTATATCATATCTTAATGACAGAAGGAGTTGATAGAGCTGTCAATCTAGTTGCTCCTCATCCTGTAAAACAAAAAGAATTTTCCAGTATTTTGGCAAACAAACTACATCGAACGCACTTTTGTCGCCTTCCGGCTAGCCTTATTTCCTTTTTTTTAGGTGATATGGGAAAGGAAGTGCTATTAGCCAGCTCTCAAGTGTACCCACAAAAACTTCTAGAATCTGGGTATTCTTTTCGCCACTCTCATATACAAGAAGCTTTGGATTGGGTTTTATAAACTACCTGTTAATCAACGAAAAACTTTTTTTAAAGATTGTATAATTTTTTTCTGTTGAAAATCACCAATCAATTTGCCAAGATGAGCTTTTTAAGCACTATATTGGAGGTAATATGCTATTTCACACAGGAATGCTTTGTGCTTTATTAGGAGGCGCTCTTGTGTATTCTAGTCCTTTGCAGACTAATGTGATCGAATACATTGAATTCGATGCGGAGGAAGACGATCGTAGTATAGATGAAGATCTAAAAATTTTAGAAGCAGAAGAGAGCAATTAATTAATAAAATACATCTTTAAAAAATAGGCGATTTATGAAGCCGTTATTTAAATAAATAACGGCTTTTTTATTATGTTGTTTTACAATGCTTTATAATTATATTAAAATATATATAGTTTGTTATTGATTACTTATAATTTTGAACTTATTATAAAGATAAATAAAACGAGGAAAATATGGATCCTTGGCGCGACATTTGGACTCAACCAAGAGCGAGCATTCAGACTCTTGTAACTAGAGACCCAAGTTATGGATTTAAAAGACTTTCTTGGATTTACGGGGTTACTGTTGCATTGAGCCTTTCCAAGATGTTCTCTTTAGTTACACTTTATCCTTTGTGGGCCATATTGCTTGGCTCTTTACTCATAGGTATCGTATTTGGGTTCATATCGATTACCGTAACTGCTTACATTTTACAGTGGTGTGGGCGGTTAATAGGAGGAAGTGCGCCTTTTAAGCACGTTAGGTGTGTTGTTGCATGGTCGAATGTACCTATGTTAATCAATGTATTAGTGTGGATTCTTTTGATTTGTGTATTTAGAGAGCGAGCTTTTTATTCAGATTTTCCCGCAGAAGTCACAGTACAAAATAAGACGGGATTGTTTTTTCTAGCTGTGCTAGGACAATGGGTTGCAAGTATTTGGTCCTTTATTATTCTGGTACAAGGCCTTAGAGAAGTTCAAGGGTTTTCCCTTTGGAAGGGATTGTTAAATATTCTTATTCCCATTATAGCACTGCTTCTTTTATCTGTGTTAATGAGTGGAGCAATTAACTGGTTTGTTACAAAGACTCAATAATTTTTAGGAGATAGTATGAGAAACCTATATTCAATCGTAAAAACAGGAGGCCTTTGCTGTATTTTAAGCTTAGTGCTTACATCGCTTTCACTCGATGCTAAAGAAGTGCGATTAGAGCCAACTTTAAGCAGAGAAGCAAGCAAAAATCATTGGCAGGAATTTCGTTCGATAAACGGCGAGTGCTGTATGAAATTCCCTAAATACCCTGATCACTTATCAGAAAAACTACGCCTCCCTGAAATAGGATTTGATCTAAAATACGATGCTTATATCTCTGCAGTAGATCAAAAAACAATATTTCTATTATTAATTGCTCAATATCCGGACTTTGTAGACCAAACTTATGCTAATAAAAATTTAGAGGGATTTGTAGAAGGTCTTCTAAAGCATAATCCAGGCCTTACTCATGAGCTTTCTTTAGTGAATGGTCATACCGTTTTAGATCTGTTTATATGTAAAGAAGGGATGTATTTTAAAGGTCGTGCTTTAATGGTAAAAAATAGCTTTTATTTAATGGCAATGGAATGCGAGGCGCAACATTATGATGAAGCAAGCTATAAGACTTTTATCGATTCTTTTGAATTAACCCGTTAAGAGCTCGAGTTGTATTGAGACATACAATACGCTCATATAATTTCCTGTAATGTTTTAAAATGCATTTTTGCTACTTCTTCTAATAAAGGCGCTCCTTTTTTTACCACAAAAGCTTTTCCTGCCTGGATTACTTTTTGAGAAGCGCCTTTAGGCAGCTGGATTTGGTACAATACGCTTAAATGGTTCAGTCCTTGTAAAAAAGCAGCTCTTGCTAATATAGAAGAAGCAGCGACTATTATATCGCTTTCTGCTCGGTGGCGTTGTGTTAGTTCTAGCTTAAGGTTTTTTTGCTTTAAGGCATGTAAAACAACGGTTTCATTGGCAAACTGATCTATAATGATTCGTCTACAGTGAGTTTTTTTCACAAGTTCTTCGATAGCAGTTGCATGTCCCCATGCCAATAGGCGATTTAAGTTTTGAAATCGAGCATAGAGCTGGTTATACGTTTTAGGTTTGAGAATGACAAGCACATGAGGGCAAATAGCTTTGATTTTAGAACTGAGTTCAATAATTGCAGAATTTGAAATAGCTTTACTGTCCCGTACATTTAAAGCGAGTAAAGCTGCAATTTTCTCCTCATTGCCGTAGACAGCGGCAATGCATAAAGGTCCAAAAAAATCTCCTTTACCAGCTTCATCTACTCCTATGCGCTCAGAGAGATCAGTGGCCTCTGGTATGGAGTAAGTGAATGTTTGCAAGATTTGAGGTTCGAGATAAAATCTAATAAATTCATCCATTTCTTTTCCTTGCACCATCAGTTTTCCAGAGGTGTACAAGGTGCAACTAATTCCTTTTTTTTTTGCTGAAAAAAACGTATAAGTGGGAGTAGTTAAGGTAAAACCTTGATCGATTAGGTCTTGATGCAGCTGATCTTTCAGCTTAAGATCGATGGTTGTTACAAAACAAGAGCGCTTTTGAAATGCCATTTTAATCTAAAAAAATGAAGTTACTGTATTTTTACATTGATTTTGAAAAAAAACAAGGATAGATTTGCAATTAACAGAATGCTATAATTCTTCCTGAGATTAGGAATGTTATTAATGGATTATACGATACGCTTAAAGGAGAGATATGAGCGAAGAACTTAAAGATGTGGGAGAGCTTTTTAAAGCTAAACGTCAGGAATTGAATTTATCGCTGAAAGAAGCGGAAAATTCAACTTCTATTCGCTCTAGCTATCTGGAAGCGATTGAAGAAGGGCAGATCGATCAATATATCTCCGGCATATACGCTTTAGGGTTTATGAAACAATATGCTCAGTTTTTAGGAGTAGACATTGAGCATATGATTCGCCAAAACCCTCAGGTTTTTCGTATGCCCGCAGAAAAACATGAGTTTGCTTATGGCATTGGAACTCTAGAAGTGCGCGGAAGTATGGGCGGAGGAATTAAATGGCTGCCTAATTTGTTGTGGGCAGCCGCTGCTGCATTTGTATTAGTTATCGCGTGGTATCTAGCAAAATTCTTAGGGGTTCTTTAAAACATTATAATCCAGATTCAATTAGGAGAGATAAATCATGGCAATAACTCACTTCGGCGATTATGAGTTGTTAAGACCTTTGGGACGAGGAGCTCTCGGACAAGCCTACCTTGCAGAGCATCGTTTATTGCACAAGCAATATATTGTAAAAATCCTTCCTGAAGAACTCTCTTCTGATGCTGATTTTATCGCTCGATTTGAAGCCCATATTGCTAAGCTAGCTCATCTAAATCACCCTCATATTGCGAAGATTTATAACGCCTTATTTTTAGAGCAGCGTTACGCAATTATTATAGAAGCTATTTTAGACGAAAACCAACAGCCTTGTTTAAATCTTTCTGAACTTTTACAGAAAACACCCTATTTGTCCGAAGATGAAATACTAAGGTTTGCTCAACAAATCAGTTCTGCAGTTGATTATGCACATGCTCAAGAAAGCCCCTTAGCTCATGGAACTTTAAAGCTCAGCAATATTCTTATTCGTTCTACTTCAAAAGATCCGGAAGCTGTGCTGACGGATTTCGGTCTGTCCCACATTATTGGGCCCCTAGCTTTTTTAAGTCGTACTTATAATGCAATGAGCTCTTTTTATGAAATAGGTTGTAATGCAGATGGTACAAGCTATACGCCAGGGCCTTGGAATAAAGCCTGTGCTAAAGAAGTCCATCGTTCCTTTATCGAACAATTTCCTTTTTTAGCTCCAGAACAAAAACAGCGCTTCGACTGGGCAAATCAACTTAAAGCAGATGTTTGGGCTTTTGGAGTTCTGCTCTATTATCTCTTGATGCGTAAGTTTCCAGAGGGTTTTTTTGAGTTACCCTCTCAAAAAATTTCCGATCTTAAATGGCATTGGGATGCTTTAATTTGCAGCTGTTTACAGACAGAACCTGAGTTGCGTTTAGGACCCTTACAAGAAAAGCTAAGCGAGCTCGTTAATATCTCTGCTCTTTCTTCTTGCGAAAGGCACCTAGAGAAATTGCAAGCAGAAAAATATGTTATGGGGACTAAGGTTTCTTTTTCCACAGCAGGTCAAGCTAAGCCTATTTTAAATCCACAAGAACTCATCAAACCTTCCTTTGAATTAGATCCTGGGGCTATTTTTCAAGCGGAGATGACCGTTTCTCCTTATAAACCTCAACCACAAGAAGAAAAAGCCATTCAGCCTATTTTAACAGATATGGTGATTATTCCTTCTGGTGCGTATTTAAGAGGGAGCAACCAAGGAGCTCGTGATGAACACCCGCGTCACTTAATCCATATGGATTCTTTTGCTTTAGACATTCACCCAGTAACAAACGAGCAGTTTGTGCGTTTTTTAGAAGCAATGGGAGGAGAGAAAGATGCTCAGAACAATGATATTATTCGGTTGCGTGAATCAAGGATTAAACGCAGTGGAGGAAAGCTAAGTATTGAATCTGGTTATGCTAGACATCCTGTCGTAGGAATTTCTTGGTACGGTGCCACAGCCTATGCTAAATGGATAGGAAAAAGGCTTCCTACTGAAGCAGAATGGGAGATTTCTTCTTATGGGGGGAAAGAAGACTTTATTTATCCAACAGGGCTAGATATAGATCGAACCCAAGCAAACTTTTTTAGCTCTGATACCTCGAATGTGCTCAGCTATCCTCCCAATGCATACGGACTATACGATATGGCAGGGAATGTGTATGAATGGTGTTTGGACTGGTATGATTACCAATACTATGACCTCTCTGTTCAAGAGCCTAATCATCCCCAAGGACCACAGCAAGGGGTTTATCGAGTACTCCGAGGAGGTTGCTGGAAAAGTTTAAAAGAAGACTTAAGATGCTCTCATAGACACCGCAATAATCCTGGTACTATGAATGGGACCTATGGTTTTCGATGTGCAGCAGACGTAACGAATTAGTCTTTAAGCGCTAAAATAGGCAAAAGTTCTTTTTGAAGGTTGAATAAGCAGCTTTTCTAACATGAAAACTATCCATGAATCCCTTGAGGAAAAGCCATATTGAGCAAAATCAATTTTTTTCTTCTCCCTGAGTAGGGAGCACAGCTTGTTATATACAGCTTCTTCTTCTATTTTTTCTTTAGGCAGTTGTATAGGTTCTAGCATAACCATTGATTCTGTTAGGCTTTGCTCCATAAATCTAGGGTTATTTTCCATAACAACAAAAGATGTAAGTAAGGAGTCCTCTCGAACACTATTATTATCTGAATCATCTATAATTTGCTGTAGCTCAATATGCCTTGCTTTTAGCTCTTCTAATTCCTGATTGTTGTAAAAGGTGTAGTGACGGTTATCAATGCTTGTATTGAATTTAGCACCTTTAAAAAAAGTCTCTCTATGATGAGTATTGGTTGATAAACAGTTAGAAGCTGAATTTACGAGCAAATGAGTTATTTGAAAGTTTTTGTTCTTTACATCTGGTATATATAAATTTTGGTAGCCTGCCCAAGTTAGCAAATCGTTAGCATGGTGGGCAAAGTTAAGTTCAAGTTTGAGTTGAGAGTTGCTGAGTTTTTCTATTTCTGTTTCCCATAGCTCAATTGTAGGGGCATCTAGTTTGGGTGAGCAAAAAGCAGAACAGGAGATACGGGACAAGCGAGAAATAGCTTCAAAGGATTCATTGCAAACTTCTACTAGCGAAGAGGGGTTATTGAAAAGCTCTACGCAAAGAGCAGTAGCGCGTTGAGAATCTGATCCGCCTAAAGAATGTCCAGCAATTTCTAAAACTGGATTTGTGGTAGATTCACAATAACTATTTACTATCTTAGCTATTTGGGGGGCATAGTTATCAAAAACTGTTTTCCCAATTCCATTTGGGTCTAAGAGATCGCGTTTAAGGCTTTCTATTCCATCTGTTCCTCTAAAAATCATCTGGGCTGGGAGAGGTAAGCCTTTATTCAATGGGGTGAATAAACAGCAGTGTAACCCCTTTGTGTTTATATGATTTTTGAGCGTGTAGTACTCAATATTATATCCTGTAAAGACGGGGATAATCATGCCTTCGCAAAGGGTATCGGGTTTTGCGTAACCTACAAACTTAGCAAGTTGTTCTGAATAGGCAAAAGGCAGAAGTTTTTTTTCCTCACTTGTGAGAGTTTTAGCTTCTTTTTCTAGTTGATTTATGTAGTACTCATACTTGGTGTAGGCTACTCGTTTGCTATCAATCGGATGCTGATCTAGGTTAAGCTCTTCCCATAGTACTGTCGCCTCTTTGGTTAGATGCGGTAAAGGGTTTCGAAAAAAAGCAACTAGTTTTTTTATGTCTTCAGCAGGTAGTTTAGAGACATCTTGTTCTGTACTGGATAACTCTAAGTCCACTTTGCCCTCTCTAACTTGTTTTAGTAAGTAGGCTAAGTCGTTTAAGGTTGTTGCATGTCCAATTGCTGCAAGTGCATGTAGAAAATCACCTTTTTCAAGGTTTTTTTCTGGTAATATAAACTTTCCCCAGGACTGAACCCTCCTTGTAAGATCTTCTCCAAAAACCTCAGAAGCAAAATGAAAAAACTGTTCAGATGTAATTTCTTGCTCTTTAATATTAACCGGAGAGTCTAATAATAAAGCGCCGACAAGATCTTCTTCACGGACGGCAGGAAGGTTTGCATAAGGTTTTTCTTTTAAAGACATTTTTGCAGCAGGGGGCATTTTTAATCTAGCAGCAAGTGTAGAAAGTGCTTCCTGAGAAGCTTCGTGAATTGGTAGTGGTTCAAGAGGCTTTGTCTTAAGAGAAGAAAATAACCCCATTTTTTCTAAGGCATTGCTCAGACGACAGAGGAAGTGCTTCCATAAGAAAGTACCGATGGGGTTTATTGTAGCTTTTACCTTAGCTGCAAAGAAAGACTTGTAAAGACCAACTTCTTGAATGGTCTTCTGAAGGCGTGTAAGTACAGATTTTGCAATGGAGCCATTTGGGCATGCATTAGGAGAGTCAACAGGGTTTGAATCAAAAGAGTCGTTTAAAATCTTTCCAGAGATACTTTCAGTACTTGTATTACCCATAACAATTCAATAATAATTAATTAAATCATCATTATATTAGATATGATATAATCAGTATAGTTAAATGAATTGTTAATAATGTTATGAATTATAAATAAAGAGTGTTTTTAAAAATATTTTTTAGAAATATCGCAAGTATTTTTTTTAAAAAACAACAATCTATTGGCTAATGAATCTATCCAATAGGAGCTTGTGGAACATTCTTGCTTAAATAAATGGAAGAAATATTGACCAGGGGCTATTAACAAATAAATAAAGAAAGCAATCCAAGAAGAATCGGAAGAATACCCTTCTTTGTAAGATTCTATTTTTTTCTTGTTTTCTTCTATCTGAGCTAATTTTTGTTTAAAGGTTTCAATGATCTTTATTTCTTTTTCTAAGAGGAGTTCAGCACTAGGCATTTTGTCTAAGAGTTCTTGTAGATGGCTGATTTTTTTTCTCAGATTAGTAAAATCTGCACTGTTATAGCTAATGTATTTGCGATCATCAGTGCCTGGAAAAAGTCGGCCTTCTTTAAAAAATGGTTCTCTGTGATGTGTATTTGTTCCGAGAATTCCAGATTTAGAGTAAGCTTGTAGATGATTTTCCTCTAAGAACTTTAAGCCACTCTCTGGTTTATTTATGTACCCATGGCCTATTTGCGTGAGCCCATCGTCTCTATGGTTGGCAAAATTTAAGCTAATTTGAGGTGGGTGTTGATGTTGTTTAAGTCTATCTATTTCTTGTTCCCATGATTTGAGCGTAACTCGGTCTAATTTAGGAGAGCAAAATGCAAAACAAGAAATATGTGATAAGCGAGAGGCTGGGGATTCAGGCTGACTAACAAGACTTGCACAAAGAATAGTAGCGCGCTGTGCATCCACTCCTCCTAAAGAATGGCCAGAGATTTCTAAAACTGGATTTGCAGTAGATTTGCAATAGCTATTAATCATTTCGGCTATTTTAGGCGCATACTCATCAAAAACTGTTTTTCCAATTCCTTTTAGGTCTAACAAATCTCTGCAAAGACTTTCTTTGTCATCAGTTCCTCTAAAAACTAGATGAGCTGGAAACTGGCCTCCTAAGGGAGTAAATAAATAACAACATAGGCCTTTTTCTTTAATGTAGTTGCTAAGTTGGTAATAGACGATATGCTGTTGTTCCCTAAAGAGAGGAATAGGAACAATTAATTCCTTTAGATCAAGAGATGCATAGGCAACAATCCTAGCGAGTTGTTCAGGAGCTGCAAAAGCAAGAAGATGGGTTTCCTCAAGCAATTCTTGTTTTTGATATGCACTTTTGGTTATCTTATGTATGTAATATTCGTATTCGCTATTAGCTATCTCAGTATTTGATAAGGCATCATCTTCCTGTATAGGGTATGTGTAAATAAAATCGAGCAGTGCTTTTTTATTTCGAAAAGATGGAGAATCCATACTTTTGTACAACTTTTCTAATAAGTGATTTAAATCACTTATGGTTAAGTTACATCCAATCGTTGTAAATAAATGCTCCAGATCTTTTTTTCTTACAGGATCTGGCAAGCAATCAAGAGTCTTTTGGATAGCTGATAGCAGTCTTTGGTTGAAGACAGAAGAGACATGCTTAATGAATGTCGCTTTTTCAATACAGTCTTGAATGAGCAGGTTTTTAAGTTGGCCGATAGGACTTGTAGAAGATAAAAGCCTATCTTTCCAAGAAAAGACGAAATGAACTAGCTTTCTCCATATTAAGTAAGGGGAAGGTAAAAAATCTTTTGTGATTTTTTGTTTTAAAATAGGACGGGTCTTTGAGCTAGAGAGCTCTTGTATCATATTTTTAATAGAATCAAGAGAGGTTGCCTCTGTAGTTGAAGAATAAAAAAGAGAGGAAACCTGAGGCACTAGTGATAGAAGTTTATGCAATAGAATCATAAAAACCTTCCTTTAACGCTGATAATGTATTAAAAAATAATTTAAAAGCCAAGTATATAGAAGCATATACATTTAATAAAGCAATAATAGTAAAATTAAATATGTGTTTTAGGCAAAAGATTGACAAAGATGAATAACATTTTTCTCGTATGCAGTTCTTGTTATAGCTCAACTTAATTTAAAGAAAATTTATGCAAAACAAGAAATCTTTTCTATTGCTATTAGGGGCCATTTTTCTAGGGGTTATTACAGCAGTTTCTGGGCAGCCTTTCTTCATAAAAGGGGCAGAAGTACTAGCTTCTTTATTTATGAATTTTTTGAAGCTGCTAAGCATTCCAGTTGTTTTTTTATCAATTGTCTCTACGCTTTCTGTTATGAAAAACTACTCAGAAATAGGCAGCCTAGGAAGGAAAGTATTTACGTATACACTGCTTACAACAATTACAGCTGCCTCTATAGGGCTTGTGCTATTTCTTGTTGTACAACCCAGTATTCAAATTGGCACAGTAGATGCTGTACAGATAAATACACCTGCAACAACAGATACCTATATATCTTTTTTATGGAAAATTGTACCTAGCAATATTGTACAAGTTTTTCTGGAAAACAATGTAATAGGAACAGCTTTTATTGGATGTGTTCTAGGTCTTGCCTCAACACATTTGCCTGAGGAAAGTCGTATTTCTGTGCATCAGATATTTTCTTCATTTTTTAAACTTGTTTTAAAAGTTGCTGAGGGAATTGCCTACCTTATTCCTTTAGGAACATGGGCTTTTACGGTTCTTATGTTTAAAGATATTACCAGCACTAATAACTTCAAGTTTTTAGGAATGTATTTGCTAATAGTAGTAGGAGCTAACCTTATACAGGGATTTGTAATTTTACCTGCATTATTAAAGTACAAAGGAATTTCTTCTATAAAACTAGCACAAGCATCTTTAGGAGCTTTAACTCTTGCTTTTTTTTCTAAATTTTCTAATGCTACCCTACCACTTACACTAAAATGTGCAGAAGAAAAAGCAGGAATTCGCTCTAAAATAGCTCACTTTTCTCTTCCGTTGTGTACTGTTATCAATATGAACGGATGTGCAGCTTTTATCTTAATTACTGTTCTTTTTATTTCTACAATTCACGGTCATGTTTTTAGTTTATTGGATTTAGTGCTATGGGTTGCGCTATCTACTGTAGCAGCAGTTGGGAATGCAGGTGTTCCTATGGGTTGCTTTTTTTTGACAAGCATGTTTTTAGTAGGGATGGATGTTCCTTTAAACATAATGGGTCTTATTTTACCTTTTTATGCTTTTATAGATATGCTAGAGACTAGTTTGAACGTATGGTCTGATTTAAGCGTAACAGCGATTGTAGATCGAGAGTGCTCTATTTCTGAACCTTTACCTACGCAAGAGTAGATTTGTTATGCTGTTCTAGAGATTTATTTTAAGGATATTTATGAAATTACTGCTCTCTAAGCCTCGAGGATTTTGTGCAGGAGTTGTTCGTGCTATTGAAACTGTAGAAAAAGCTCTAAAAAAATGGGGTGCGCCTATTTATGTAAAGCATGAAATTGTTCATAATAAACATGTTATTGACAATCTTGAAAAGCAAGGGGCTATATTTATTGAGAATTTAGAAGAGGTGCCTTATGGTTCCTATTTGATTTATTCTGCTCATGGAGTAGCTCCAGATGTGCGAGAGCAAGCTCGGAAACGCAACTTGATAGAGATCGATGCTACGTGTGGTTTGGTTACAAAAGTTCATTCAGCAGTCAAAAGGTATGCCCAAAAAGGCTATAGAATTATTTTAATTGGTCATAAAGACCATGTAGAGACCATTGGCACTTCAGGGGAAGCACCGGAAGTAACAACTGTTGTGGAATCTATAATGGATGTAGAAGCTTTGTGCTTTTCCGATGAACCGCTATTTTATACTACGCAAACCACACTTAGCTTAGATGATGTAAAAGAAGTAACAGAAGCATTAATTGCTAAATACCCTCATATTCAAACACTGCCCAGCTCCTCTATTTGCTATGCTACAACAAATAGACAAATGGCCTTGCGAAGTATTGTAGATAGTTCTGATCTTATTCTAGTAGTAGGAGACCCACAAAGTTCGAATTCCAATAGATTGTGCGAAGTGGCGCGTGTGCGTAATGTGCCATCTTATCTCGTTCACACCGAATGCGAAATCAATCCTCATTGGTTGCAAAAAGTTACAATAATCGGTCTTACAGCTGGAGCTTCTACTCCTGAAGATGTAGTGCAGAGATGTATTAAAAGGCTACAGGAATATGGAGTTAAGGAAATTGAGAACGTTATTTACACAGTAGAGGATGTATATTTTCATTTACCTCGCCAACTCACGCAATAGTTGTTAAAAACTCGCAATGTAGTCCATATCTAAAAGAATAAGGACAGATTATGCCAGAGAATAATAACTTAAAACAAACAATTGCTCAATTACATAAAAATACCTTTAAAAGGGTCTTGGGTGTATTTGAACTATTTGCAATAGGATATGGAGATTTAGGTTCTTCGATCTATTATGCTTTGGGTGTTACGGCTTTATTTGCCTTAGGAGCAACCCCTATAGCTATTGGATTGGCAGGAATTGTTTTTGTTTGCACAGCACTTAGCTATGCTGAAATGACATCTATCTTTCATGAGTCAGGGGGTTCTGCTAGTTATGCTAGGCATGCCTTTAATGATTTGGTCTCTTTTATTGCAGGTTGGGGTTTATTATTAGACTATATTGTTGCTATTGCAATTTCTGCTTTTGCTGTGGCTCCTTATTTAAGTTTTTTCTTCGTGGATCTTTCTGAAGTTTTTATTCAAATTTTATTTACTGCTGGTCTTATTGCGCTTTTATGCGCCATCAATATTTTAGGTGTTAAGGGGTCAACTCGGTTGGGGTTGCTCTTATCGACGCTTACCATTCTTATACAGTTAGCTATTATTGCAGTAGGTTTGGATACTCTTTTAGATTTCTCTCGATTTACAGAGCAGTTAAAAATTGGTGTTCCTTTTGTAGACTTGGTCAGCTTCTTGGCCTGATTTTTGGAGAGGTACCGCTATGGCTATGGTTGCTTTTACAGGAATTGAATCTATAGCTCAGCTTTCGGCAGAAGCAGAGCGTCCTGCGAAAACAGTTCCTCGAGCTATTTTACTAGCTGCGCTTGTACTGATTGTAGTGTATTCAGGTATTTTACTTGTGACTTTTTCTGCTGTTGCTCCAAAAGAGTTGGGGACAACGTATCTTTCCAATCCCTTTGCTGCTATCATTGCAGCCTTGCCTTTTGGATCTTGGTTTTTTGCCCCCGTTATTGCAGGTTTAGCAGCAGCGGTGTTAATAGGTGCTGCGAATGCTAATTTGCTCGGCGCTTCCCGCCTTTCATTTAACTTAAGTCATCACTATCAATTACCTCGTTTTTTTCATCGGGTTCACCCTCAGTTGCGCACACCAATTATCCCTTTAATCTTCTTTAGTATTTTAGCTTGTATTGTTGTTTTTTCCAGCAGAGGGAAAATGGATTTTTTAGCTGATCTATACAATTTTGGAGCGATGATTGCGTTTTTCTTTACCCATCTTTCCCTGCTTGTTCTAAGAGTGAAAAAACCAGATGCACCACGATCTTTTAGAGTGCCTTTTAATTTGCGCTTTAAAGGATATTTATTTCCTATTCCAGTTCTTATCGGTGCTTTATCTACTTTGGGGGTATGGTTTTTGATCGTGTTTACAAAACCTGAAGGAAGGTATTTAGGGACAGTTTGGATGGTGTTAGGAATTACAATGTACTTTTACTATCGTAAAAAACGCAAGTTAAAACCCGTTGGTCAATTGGTTATTGAAGAGGTCTTTGTTCCTTCTTATCAACCTTTAAAAATTAAGCGTATTTTGGTAGCTACAAGAGGTGGGATTCAAACAGAAACAGTTCAAGTGGCGTGTAATTTAGCCAAATTACACGATGCACATATCACAGCATTACAAGTGATTGAAGTTGCCGCTTCACTTCCTTTAGATATGATGATACCTAAACGTGTAAAAATAGCAGAGGCAGTATTAAAGAGAGCTGAAGCTATAGCTCGAGATCGCAATGTTGATATTGAGCTTATGCTTATTTGTTCTCGTTATATTTCAGAAGCTATTTTAGAAACAGCAAGAAAAGGAAAATACGACTTAATTGTAATTGGTGCAGCACAACCCTTAGATGAATTGGGGCTAGGAGCTGTTATTGGAAAAGTTTTACGGCAAGCGCCTTGTCGTGTTTGGATATGCACAACAGGTTCTCTAGTGCAAATGACACGCAACAAAATGTCCTGAGTATTTCTCTTTCCAATGAGGCTTTTCCCTTTCGCATGTTTTCGTAGCATGTGGACATCTAGCTGCAAAAGGACAGCCGGAAGAAGAGATTATACCAAGATTTGGTTTAGCTTGATTAAAAGAGGAACCTGGCAAAGTAGCAAACAAAGCTTGGGTATAAGGGTGTAATGGGTTTTGATAAAGATTTTCTGTTGGAGCTAATTCAACAAAGTTTCCTGCATACATAACAGCTACTCGATGGGAGATGTGCCTTATCATGTTAAGGTTATGCGCAATAAATAAATAGCTAATCTGCGAATCTTCTTGTTGTTTTTTTAAAAGAGTGATGATTTGCGCTTGAGTTGATACATCTAAAGCTGAAATCGGCTCATCACATACAATAAAAATGGGATTTAATATTAAAGCTCTTGCTATAGCAATTCTTTGTCGCTGTCCACCTGAAAATTCAAAAGGGAAGCGATTAAAAAAACTTGGGGGCAATCCTACACGCGTAAATACTTCATAAGCTAACTGATAGTTAGCTTCTTTTGTATGTTTGTAATGAATTTGCAAAGGTTCCATGATAACTTGAGAGGCAGTCATCTTGGGGTTTAAAGAAGAATAAGGGTCTTGTAAAATAATTTGCGCTTTACGTCGAAAGGCAAAAAGCTGTTTTCTTGAAAACTGCATGATATCTTGGTTTTCAAAATGTACGGTTCCTGAAGAAGGCTCTTCAAGCCGCAGCAAACATCTGCCTAGGGAAGATTTTCCTGATCCACTTTCCCCGATTAACCCAAGAGTTTCTTGTGTAGAAATAGAAAAAGAAATATCTGAGAAAGCTTGGGTATAGCCTTTTTTTATAGCAAACCGTTTAGATAGAGCTCGAGCTTGTACAAGAGAGGTATTCATAATTTTTTTCTTCTAGAATCATATTGAAAGCAAGCACAAAACTGCCCCTGCTTGATTTCCTCTAAGAAGGGTTTTTGAGAGAGACATATGCGCATAGATTTATCGCACCGAGCACAAAAACTGCAGCCAACGGGCATAACAGATAAATCAGGCGGCGATCCTTCAATTGGTTCAAAAGGGACTAACTTAGATTGGGGCATTATTTGAAGGAGTTTTTGTGTGTAAGGGTGCAAAGCTGAAGGGAAAAGCTTTTCTGTGTTGCCACTTTCTATAATCTGCCCTGCATACATTACAATGACTTTTTCACAAAATTGAGAAACTATAGATAAATCATGAGTAACCCAAATGATGCTCATTTTTCTTTTGATTTGTATTTTTTTGAGAAGGTCGAGAATTTGCGCTTGAATAGTAAGATCTAGAGCGGTAGTTGGCTCATCAGCAATTAACAGTTTAGGGCAGCATATCAGTGCAATAGCAATCACAACTCTTTGGCGCATGCCTCCGCTTAACATATGAGGGTAACTAGATAGGCATTTTTGTGGGTTTGGAATTCCTACTTCTTCTAATAAGCTTAAGGCTTGCTCATTAGCTTCT
This sequence comes from Latrodectus elegans, assembly GCA_030067965.1. Lineage (NCBI taxonomy): Eukaryota > Metazoa > Arthropoda > Arachnida > Araneae > Theridiidae > Latrodectus > Latrodectus elegans. The sequence goes on along the minus strand of CM057819.1, from coordinate 1,494,701 downwards.
TGTAAAGAGGCTGTAGGAAAATGGTGTAGATAGCCTTCTTTAAGTTGATTGCCAATAGAAATAGTAGGATTTAGCGAGTTCAAGGGATCTTGGAAAACCATAGCAATATGCTTGCCTCTTAGAACTTGCATCTTTTTTTCTGAAAAGGGAATTAAGGGTTCGCCTTGATAATAAATTTGCCCCTTGATAGCAATCTTTTCTGAAGGGAGTAGACCGATAATTGCTTTTGCTAATGTTGTTTTTCCACAGCCTGATTCTCCTACAATTGCTAAAATTTGGTTTTCAGATAGCGTAAAGTTTATATCTTGGACTGCGTATATGCATTTGTCTTTATCAAAATATTGAATATTTAAGTTGTTAATGGAAAGTAAAGGATCTTTCATTGTATTTGCCTTGGGTCTAAAATTTCTCGTAAACCTTCTGCTAATAAGTTTAAGCTTAATAAACTTAGGCTAATACAGGTAGCAGGAACTAATAGACGCCAAGGATAATAGCGTATAGCGTATAAGCTATCGTGGATCATCATCCCTAGGCTAGCAACAGGAGCCTGTACTCCTAAGCCGAGGAAGCTTAAAAAAGCTTCTGCAAAAATAGCCCAGGGGACTGTTAACGTTAAAGTCACCATGATTGATCCCATAGCATTGGGAATCAAATGTTTACGCATAATATGCCAAGAGCTAGCGCCTAAAGCAAAAGCTGCCTGAACATAGCCTTGCTGTTTAATTTGCAATATTTGGCTACGTACAATACGAGCCATATTTACCCAGCCGATTAATGCAAGGGCAAGAATAATTGTAAGCACTCCTGAGCCGATAAGTGTAATGAGTAAAATAATAAATAGTAAATAAGGAATAGAGTAAAATACATCTAGCATGCGCATCATACATTTTTCTGTTTTTCCGCCTAAAAATCCAGCACATACTCCGTAAAGCACACCAATGATTACATCAATAGCAGAGGCAGAAATTGCTACAAGAAAAGAGATTCTTAACCCCCACCAACATCTAGTAAATAGATCTCGACCAAGATCATCTGTTCCAAACCAGAAATGGCGACTAGGGGGTTGGTTTCTAAGAGGTAGATGAATCTCATAATATGTATAAAAAGAAAGAAAAGGACCAATAATTGCCATAGTTGCAAGTAGAAGTAGAATAGATAACCCAAATAAGCTAGATCGTTTTTTTAGGATTTGGCTCCAAATAGAGTGTGTATGAGAAATAGTCGGTTTTGTAGAGGTTTCAATGAGTAATAAAGATCTCTCTTTAGAAGTTAAAGGGATAAATAATTCTTGTGTATCTATGTCCACTGTTCGTCCTTTAATCTGGGATCTAAGGCTAAGTAGATTGTATCAATGAACCAAACCGCTAACAACAAAATAAAGCTGTAAAAAATTGTTAATCCCATAATCATTGAGTAATCGCGGTTAATAATACTTTGCACAAAAGAATGACCTAATCCAGGAATAGCAAAAATTCTCTCAATGGCAAAGCTGCCAATAAAAACATTGGCTGAGAGTGGTGCTAAATAAGAAAGAACGGGAAAAATAGCGTTGCGCAATGCATGTTTATAAACGATTTGCATTTGACTAAATCCCTTTGCTCTAGCTGTTAAGATATAATCTTGTTGCATTGCTTCAATTAAATTTACCCTAGTAAGTTTTGCTATAAAAGCAGTTGGCAAAATAGCTAAAGAAATAGCTGGCATGATACTTTGAGCAAAACTACCCCAGCGAGCTACTGGCAATATATTGAGCTTCATAGCAAAGATATATTGCAAAAGAGTGGCAAAAATAAAGCTAGGAAGAGACATGCAAAAAGTCGCAAAAAACATACTTACATGGTCTTGCCATTTAAGGTGGTTAACAGCAGAAAACACCCCTAATCCTATACCAAATGCAATTGCAAGTGTCATAGCTTCTAAACCTAATGTAAAAGATGTAGGAAATCCGCTGATAATAACGTCTTTAACAGCTCTCCCTTGATAGTGAAGAGAAGATCCTAGCTCTAACGTAAGAATATTTTTTATATACTTTACATATTGTAGCCATAAAGGTTGATCTAGACCATAATGAGCGGAAAGAGCTTTCGAAATTTCCGCATCTATCTTATCATCTGCAAAAGGACTGCCTGGAATAGAATGCATCAAAAAAAACGTTATCGTAATAACAGCCAAAAGCGAGATTAACAAGGTAGATGTTTTTTTCAGTAAAGGATAAATTATGAAGGCTTTTTTCCTTATGTTTAACGGTTAAGTAATTGAATCATGCAATTTAAGGATAGTTAAACAAAGTTTTTTGGCCACCATTCCTTTATTTTTTCCATAATTTTATCTTTAAGTTCCCCCATCTTCTTTGTAGTTTCTTCTCCCATATTATGAACGTATGTCATTACAATAAGCCCCTTCAAAAAGGAAATAGGAGGAGCGGTGAGTATCTGAATACAAAGAACAGAAACAAAAAAGGAAAATGCCAAAAGCGCTGTTTTTTGTGTTTCTGAAGAGATTTTATAATGTTTTGATATGTTTTCTCTAATTGCATGAGAACCTGCAGCACATCCTCCTAGAAGAGCGCCGGTTAAAGGGCATAAGCAGTAAAGAACTCGAGCTATTACAAAGCCAATAAATGCTTGATTTTTTGCATATTGTTCAAAAGAGAGGTTGTTATGATTGGGTGTTTCCACAGGCATATTTAAAGATAGGATCATAAATGCTCCAAAGCTGTAGTTACCAAAATATATTATGAATATAAAAGAAAGTTAATTAAATTATTTTAATTAAAAAAAATAAAAGCCTATCTTGATTGTAACAAGATAGGCTTTTAAGAAACAAGAAGAGTATAAATTAAGGGTTATTCTTTAATCATTCAAACGCCTTCTATCTGCTGGATTTATATTAACCCATAGAGAGATAATTTTTTTGTACATGTCATTGTTTTTATAATGATTATGGATCCTATTTTTAATGTTAGTAAAAGTTGTGCGAATTCCAGTGTCAGAGGAGTACGCTTTACTACACTCCCCTGCTACAGGTTCAGCAAATAAATAGGTAGCAGTCATTAGAAGGCTAGCTCTGAAAAGACAAGAAGTGCCTGGAAGAACTGCATTTATAACTTTATGCGCCATAAAGAATGACCCAGCGACTAAAGCTGCCTTTACAACAGTTTTATTGCTATTGATAAACGGAATTTGTTCTGATAGGTAGCTAAGGGCTTTATCTGTTGCGTAACGACATCCTTCTACTGCTAAACCCATTACTGCTGACTGCAAAAGCGGGAGCTTGCAAACAAACCCAATTGCTGTGCTAAAAGCTGCTTGGCCAGTCAAATACTTTTTCAGAGTTATTGTGTTATCTTTAAAAGGTGTTGTAAATGTAGTACCAGTTGTTGCCATATGGTTTCTCCTTAAGATTAAAGTTTCTTTGGATCAATAACCTTTTAGTTTTTAAAATTTTTTTTAAATAAAAAAGCCGATCTATATCTTTAAAAGATCAGCTAATAGTAAGATAATCAAGATTTAAATACAGCGGTTTTTGATAAAAAAGTCTTATATTAATTTAAGGCTCTTATCCGCGTATAGACGATCCTAAAGCGAAAGATCCGATTATCGCAATCCCTAAAATAGAAGTTAGTTTTGCTGCAAGAGCAATTGAATGGGAATGTAGACCTAATGAAAAACTTCCAAGTGCAATAGGAAGAATGGTAGCTGTTTCTTTCCATGGCGCAGGAATTTGCACCTCATTAGTGCATCCTAAATAATGCATGGATCTTGTGACTGCACTGTTTATTTTTTGTAATCCGTAGTCTAGCCCTTCTGCAACCAGTTTTGCTGATGTGCCCAAAATAAAGGAAGTAGCAAGGGGTAAACCAAATAGGGAGCCTGTAGCTATGCCAAGCAAGCCAGCAGTTACATAAGGTGTTAGTGGGTGGTTGTAAATTTGCGTAAAAATATTTTTAATACTCTCTCTAGTATCTGTAACCTGTTGTTGTAGAGAGGCAAAAGAGTCTGTTGCATACTGTGTAACTCTTTGATTAGTAGATGCGATTGCCTGATGAGTTGTTATATAAGCCCCGCAAGCTCTAATTACGCTATTTTCATAAGTTTGTTTTAAATTTCCTATCATATTATCCCTCTTTTAATACTTAATAATTACTTTTAGACATTAATTATACTACTAAAAATGGTTTTATTTAAACAAAAAATTCGCTTATTATTGCTAATAAATTATTTTAATTATGGACTTGTAAATTATTTTTTTTTAATGATAAGGCTGGCAGGAAATGGAATCTTTATTGATAATTCTTATCTTTATTTAGGGCAGTGCTATGAAATATCCTTCACATCTTAATCAAATAAACAATAAAATCCATTTTACTAGCCTCGGATGCGCGCGAAATCTCGTAGATACTGAAGTTATGTTAGGGATTGTTCTTAAAGCGGGTTATCAGATCACCAATTGCATGGATCAAGCAGACTTTTTAGTGGTGAATACATGTGGTTTTTTAGCTTCTGCTCGACAAGAATCCATGGACTCGATAAAGGACTTTTTTCAAGAGAAAAAAGCTGAGGCAAAGGTTATTGTAGCTGGTTGTATGGTACAAAAACATAAGGATGAGTTGCGGAAAAACTTTCCAGATATTCATTACTTCTTGGGTTCGGGAGATGTGGAAAAAATTTTAGAAGCAATTCACGCCTCTAATCCAGGCGAAGCAGTCTCAAGCGCACGTAGTTACTTAGAATGGGGTGAAGTACCAAGGCAGTTGTCCACACCTAAGCACTATGCCTACTTGAAAATAGCAGAAGGATGTGCTAAGCAGTGTGCTTTTTGCATTATTCCAAAAATTAAAGGACGTTTGCGTAGTAAACCAATGCTCCAAATTCTTAAAGAATTTCGCGCTCTTATTTCGCAGGGAGTAAAAGAGGTGATTTTAATTGCTCAAGATTTAGGAGATTATGGGAAAGACTTAGTTGATAAACAAGGTCTAGAAAGTGTGATTTCTGCTCTTTTATCTGAAAAAGGTCGCTTTTGGTTGAGGTTATTATATCTTTATCCTGATGAGATCACGGATGAATTAATAGCTTTAATGGTAAAAGATAAGCGAATATGCCCTTATTTAGACATGCCTATCCAACATATTAACAACCGAATATTAAAAGCAATGAAGAGAAAAACCTCTAAAGAGCAGATTATTGAAACCATGGAAAAATTGCGTAAAAATCTTCCAAATGTTGTGATTCGCACAAGTTTAATGGTTGGATTCCCTGGTGAAACGGAAGAGGATGTAGATGAGCTCATTGATTTTATACAAAACCATCCTATCGATCATATTGGGATTTTCACCTATTCTTGTGAAGAGCAGTCTGCTTCTGCAAAGCTTTCAGGCCATATCTCAGAAGAAGTAAAAAAAGCACGGCTTGATAGGTTAGCAGCTGCGCAGATGCAACTAATTGCCCAAAGAAATAGAAGGTATATTGGTCAAAAAATCCCTGTTATCGTAGAAAGATATCACCCAGATTCACCTTATCTTTTATGTGGTAGGTTTTATGGACAAGCACCGGAAGTTGATGGTATTGTCATTATTAATGATGCGCGCAAAGTAAAAAGCATCCATGAGTTATATGAAGTCGAGATAACAGATGTCATGGGGTATGATTTGATTGGTAGAGCGCTTAGATCTTTAGAGACTAAGCTTTCACTTAATGTAGTTTCATGAAACGGGTTATTTTAAAATCAGGGAGAGAGAGATCTCTACTGAATAGACACCCTTAGATTTTTTCAGGTGCTATTGATGTTTTGCCTGAGTTTGAACAGGGAGAAGTTTTATCGGTTTACAGTTCTTCTGGGCAATACCTAACCCAAGCATATTTTCATAAAGACAACTCTCTAGCAGGCAGAGTATTGGCCTTTACGTATGAAGCCGATCAGGTGATTATCGATAAGCATTTAGATCGAGCGATCCAAATGAGGCAAAGTACTTTCCATCGTAAAAGAACCACTTGTTTTCGTTTAGTAAATGCCGAGGCAGATGAATTACCAGGTCTTATTATAGATATCTATAATACCATAGCTGTTATACAGATCAGCACATGGGGTATGGAGCGCTTAAAAGAGACCATTCTTTCCCTTTTACTCAAAAAACTTCCTTATCTTACAGGAGTTTTAGAGAAATCGATTTCTTCAGCTCGAATACAAGAAGGGTTAAAAGAAGAAAAAGGTGTTTTATTTGGTAAAGTCCCTCAGGAAGTCATTGTAAAAGAAAATGATTTGCTCTTCTATGTCGCTATAGAAAAAGGACAAAAAACAGGTCTGTTTTTAGACCAAAGAGAAATGCGTCAACTGATTTTCAAGCATGCTAAGGGTAAAAGGGTACTTAATTGTTTTTCGTATAGTGGAGGGTTTTCTCTTTTTGCTTTATCTGGAGGTGCTCAGCATGTAACTAGTGTAGACATTAGCGAAAGCGCTTGTAAACTAGCGCACAAAAACACTGTATTGAATGGGTTCTCAATGCAGTCACATACGATTGTTCAGGCAGATGTATTTGAATATTTACGAAAAGAACATTTGTTTTTTGATCTAGTAATTTTAGATCCTCCTGCTTTTGCAAAAAAAAGACAGGATGTGCAAAATGCTTGTCATGGATATAAAGAGATAAATAGCTTAAGCTTGGCTAAAATGCCTTATGATTCTTTACTGCTCAGTAGTTCCTGTTCTTATTTTGTGAGTGAAACTTTATTTCGTCAGCTGCTTTTTCAAGTAGCGGCTGAGGAGAAACGTTCTGTATCTATTCTTTCAAAACACATTCAAGCTTTAGATCACCCGATTTCTCTATTTCATTTAGAAGGGGATTATTTAAAAAGCTTTTTCCTTAGGGTTTGCTAGCTTTTTCCTAAGAGCCCTTGCCTTGTGTTCTTTTTGTAAAAAATACTTTACTGTATGCTGCAAAAAGAAACAAAAGAGCTAGTCCTTTTAGCTCTTTACATAAAGGGAGTACACACCTTATGAAATTCAAATGGATTACCAATAAAAATACAGAATATAGTTCAGCAAGAATGCTACGTTGGGAAATGCTGCATAAACCACTTGGCTTAGCTCCAGGAGTAGAAGAAGCAGTAGGGGAAGAAAATAGTTTCCATCTAGTTGCTTTAGATAGTAAAAAAGTGGTTGGCTCTGTTTCTTTTTGTCCAGAGACTGAAATAATGGGGCGTATATACCAAATGGCAATGAGTGAGGAGTATCGAGGAAGAGGCTTTGGTCGTAGACTACTTTGCATATTAGAAAAGGGATTAGAAAAAAAAGGAGTTTATTATGTGTATTTATACGCTCATAAAGAAGTTGAAGGATTTTATCACCAAATGGGATATCAATCAGAAGGTCCGACTATTGAAAAGATAGGGGTCTTATATCGACTTATGAAAAAGACATTACAAAAAAAAGAGGCATTGCATGGTTCATAAGCAACCTTTAAGCAAATACATGATCTTTGTTATTACAATAGCTAGTCTAGGAGGGTTATTATTCGGGTATCATACGGCAATCATTTCAGGAGCTTTAATTTTTTTATCACAGGTTTTTACATTATCTGTTGCTGAACAAGGAGTTTTAGTTAGTATTATTTTATTAGGAGCTCTTACAGGGGCTTTAATGGGGGGAGATTTAGCAGATCGGTTGGGGCGCAAATGGACAATTATGCTGACTGCTGTTTTATTCATCTTAGGTTCTTGGATTACAGCTGAATCTCGCTCCTATTTTGAATTGCTACTAGGGCGGATAGTGAGTGGAGTGGGCGTCGGTATTATTTCTGTAGCAGCGCCTTTGCATCTTGCTGAAATTTCCCCGCCCAATCATAGGGGACGAATTGTTTCAGTTTATCAGTTAGCTATCACAATCGGGATTTTGGGCGCTTACCTGATTAATTATATTTATGCAAAAAAAGCAGAGTGGCAGCAAATGTTTATTATTGGCAGCTTGCCTGCTACAATTCAACTGTTAGCACTTTTTTTTACACCAGAAACGCCTGCTTGGTTGTTTAAGAATGGCAAATCTCGCCTTGCTATTACTGTTTTAAAAAGGTTGCGTCTAGACCGAGATTGGGAAAACCATATTAAGGAAATGAAGTATTCTGCTAGCTCTAGGAGTAAAAATATTTGGAAGTTATTATTTTCTTCTAAGCTTCAATTTATTTTATGGATTGGCCTTTCAATCAGCGCTTTTCAGCAAATTACAGGAATTAATACGGTTTTTTACTACGCTCCTCTTATTTTTCAAGGTGCGGGGTACACTTCGGTGATTAGTGCTACATTTGCTACGTTATCAATTGGTATTGTTAACGTATTAGCGACACTTATTTCTGTTTGGTTACTGGATCGAATAGGAAGAAGAAAACTGCTTTTGATTGGAACTGCAGGAATGGTAGTTAGTTTAAGTTTGCTTGCTGTTACCTCATTCCTGCGTTCTTCTTTAATTGATGAAGTCGCTATTGTTGGTTTAATGAGCTACGTAATTTTCTTTGCTATTGGCTTAGGTCCAATAACATGGGTATTGCTTTCAGAGATTTTTCCATTAAAAGTGCGCGGTAAGGCAATGACATTTGCTACATTTGTAAATTGGTTCTGTAATTATTTTGTTTCTTTAACGTTCCCTACTTTGTTAGGATCTATAGGGATCAGCGGTTCTTTTTGCGCATATGGCATCATTAGTATGCTTGCTTTTTGGTTTGTTCTTAGATATGTTCCAGAGACAAAAGGTAAAAGTTTGGAGGAAATTGAAATATTGCTTCAAAAATAAATTTTTTTTTACTAAATAAAGCTAAAATTTTGGGCTTTTTTCTATATCAGATTTGAAAAAACCTTTAAAAAAGCGCTTTTTTTGTATATAGTGTCTTACTTTAAGTTGTACTTAACTCTAGAGGTTCTTTTTATGACACTTGCTACTATTGAAAAGCTATTAGGGGAAAAAGCTAAAGATTTGCTTCAATACACTTGTAAAATTCCTAAGGAACGCTTGCATATACCAAGCCCAAACTTTATAGATCGTATTTTTTTCGAGTCAGATCGTAACAATCGCGTGCTTAGAAGCTTGAATACTATGTTTAACCATGGTCGTTTAAGTGGCACTGGCTATCTTTCAATTCTTCCAGTTGATCAAGGAATAGAACATACGACAGGGGCTTCTTTCGCTGCGAATTCCGATTATTTTGACCCAGAAAATATTGTAAAATTAGCTATTGAGGGGGGCTGCAACGCTGTTGCTTCGACTTTAGGGGTGCTAGGGATGGTTGCGCGTCGTTATGCTCACAAAATTCCTTTTATGCTGAAATTGAATCACAATGAATTATTAAGCTATCCAAATAAATTTGAACAGACAATGTTTGCAAGTGTTGAGCAGGCATATGATATGGGGTGTGTTGCAGTAGGAGCAACTATTTATTTTGGCTCACCAGAAAGTCGAACACAAATACAAGAAGTGAGCCAAGCATTTGCTCTAGCGCATGATTTAGGTATGGCTACTGTTCTATGGTGTTATTTGCGCAATCCCGCTTTTAAAACAGCGGACAAAGATTTTCATGAAGCAGCTGATCTAACAGGTCAGGCGGATCATTTAGGAGCTACGATTGGAGCAGATATTGTGAAACAAAAGCTTCCTATAAATAATGGGGGCTTTAAAACAGTAAAATTTGGCAAGCAAACAAGCGCAATGTATACAGATTTATGCTCTGATCATATGATTGACCTCTGCCGTTATCAGGTAGTAAATGGATACATGGGGAGAGTAGGTTTAATTAATTCTGGAGGACCTTCCTTAGGAGAGAATGACTTAAGTCAAGCTGTAGAGACCGCAGTGATTAATAAGCGCGCGGGTGGTATGGGGCTGATTTCTGGACGAAAAGCTTTTCAAAAACCTCTTAAGGATGGTATTAAAATTCTTCATGCGATCCAAGATGTATATCTCTGTAAAGAAGTGACTATTGCTTAAAAATTTTACATAAAAAAGTAAGCCCTTCAGCGAAGGACTTTCAGTAGCTGTTTTAAGGGCTTTTCTTTTTGCTTAAATTTTTTTCGTTTTTTATTTTTTGTAATTGCTGTTGTTTGTTCCCAAGGAAAAGGGTGCTTAGCGGGTGGTATTGAAGCTTTAGGGGGAGGCTTGCAAAAGGGGAAAAAGATATATAGCGGATTTGTGGTTTCCTGCTGACAAATAAGAAGCTCAGCAATTTTAGCTGCTGCTTGTTTAAGGTTGATTTGCGGACTTTCTAAATCGCCTTTCCATTCAAGAACGAGAACATAGTCATCGGAAAGATCTGGGATTTTAAAAGCTTTGCGCAAAGTAGAGGCGGGCAATCCCAGTTTCATCTTGCACAAATTATTTTTTATATCTACATCTCCCCAAATAGCTATTTCATAAAGGCCAATTAGCAAAATTTCCGCTCTTTCAATCGCAATTAGTCCTGTGTCTATATGCATATTAATGGGTGTTGTCCAAAGATCAAATGTAAGCGTTGTATTGAATGGATTAATTTTTAACAGGTTAAATAGGGTCTTGCTAACAGTTTGGCTATGGCAAAGCGCTTTGCCTATTTCTATTTCTACACTAGGAATTACTAGATGCATAAAAGTAAAAGGATAAGAAAAGCGAATAGTTTCTTCTGCAGCAACTGTAAAAGAAATAGGATTTATGGGCTGTAAACAAGAAAAAAGAGGCAGTACCTCTTTACATATATAAGCTCCGGCTTGTTTGTTCATTTGACAATAGAAAGGTTTACTAAGCGTAATTGTTTCTCCCTGTACTTGCCCTTCTAAAGAAAAAGAAGAGTAGGAGGAAAGGCACTCAATAGATATAAGGCCGGATCTATTCACAAGTTTTGCATGGAGCTCTGCATCGATTATAGGACCGCAAAGCTTATCTACAGATAAGTACTCTATTAAGCCTTCTAACAGATAACTTGGCATGGCCTGGCATTTTATTTCTGCACTTTGTATTTGCTTTGTCCAGGATATGTTTGCAAAAAAAGCACCTTGTTTTTTTTCTGAAATCTTAGCTTGTATTTTGGAAGAAATACAGTTTTCAGAAGTATGAGAATAGATTTTTAAAGAAGAAATGTGGGAAATCTCCTTTTGATGGGATACTCGTAATTTTTCATTAGTAAATACACTATCGAAAGATATTCCAGACCTACTGATTAAGGGAAAAAATTCTGTATTTTTTGTATTTGCAATACATTGGCTGATCATGCCTTGAAATATGCTAGGTTCTGTAAGGTGTAATTTAGGTAAAGTAATTATAGATCGAACATAATCGTAGCTCTCTTGTGTAAGAGTAAAAGATAGTGGGATAAAATCAGCAAAGAGTTTCTTTTGGCTTTTATCCCACCTAGCCTTGCCTTGGGCCTTTAATAAAGGGCTTGATAAACTAAAAGAGTAGAGTTGTTCAGCTGGGCTATTATTTGCGTTGAATTTACAATCAAAAAAGCTGCCTATTAAAGAGTGTATAGAGGAGTCTTGAATGAAAAATGTGAAAAGATTGCTCGGCAAATTAGTAGCATCTACGGTTAGATTTAGAGGTGTAAAAAACGGTTCTGTTTTTTTAGCAATAAGAAAGGTACCTTCAAGTTTAATCAATCCTTCAGTTTGGTTTTGTAAACTATTTGCTTGTAAAGATAAGATTCTCTTATCTTTTGTTGTATCCCATTTAAGATGGATTCGATCTATCTGTACAATAGGATAAGTTGAGAAATCTGCTTTGAATGAGCCATTTGTTATTTGTAGAGAGTCAAAAGCAGCAAGAATATATAAGAAGGAGGGTTTTTTCTGAGAATCTGATGTTTTTTCTTCCCAAATTAGCTTAGGATCACTAATGCGTAGATTTTTTGAACCACCAGAGAATACAAGGGAAATAAGCGAATTGTCTACTGTAATTGTAGAGCTACTAAACCAAGATTGGTTGCGATCGATAAGTTCAAGGTGTAGGATTTCTTGCGGACCCAACCAACTTAAATGAAGCTTTGATAACTGTATTCTTTGGGCCGATTTTTTCTCTAAAATAGAAACAATAGCTTTAGTTCCTAGTTTAGTAGATAAAAAACTAGGTAGAAAAAGAAGAAAAACAATACTTACAAAAGCCCCTGTACAGTAGATTTTTTTTATGCTCATGCTAACATTAATATACCTCTATTGCATAAACAGTAATAGGCTCTTGCCTGCCGATCAATGCAGTAGAGCCAAGGTTTTTAGCATCGAACTCGTCTTTTATAGCCTGATAGGTGTCTTCACTAATTAAAATGTATTTTCCTGTGGATTTTGTCATTTGCTCTAATCTAGCGGCTATATTTACAGTATCTCCGATTGCTGTGTATTCCATTCGTTTCTCAGAGCCAATATTGCCTACAGCTGCTGTAACAGCATTTTTTTCTTGAAAGTCATCCTGTAAAGGCGCTCCAAATTCTACCATTAAGCCATCTCCAATAAATTTATCTAGCGTGCCTTTATGAGCAAAAATAATATCTAGCATTACCTTAAAATACTCGTTTAGCAGTGATACAATCTGCTCTGGGGATAAGTTCTCGGATAATTGAGTAAATTGGCGAATATCTGAAAAGAGCACTGTAATTTTTCTCCTTTCTCCTTCTAACTTAGTAGGCACTGAAGAGGATAGGATTTTCTCCAGCACATGATCTGAGACGTATCTGGAAAAATTTAATTTTAAGCGTTCTCTTTCTTGAAGACCTTTTGTCATTTGATTAATAGCATTACTCAGTTCTTCAAACTCATCATGCGTTTCTAAACATGCTTTACAAGCAAGGTTTCCTTGTTCAATTTGTTTAACACAACCAATGAGGCTGTCTAAAGCAAGAGTTACTCTTTTAGCAAAGAAAGATGCTATGATCAGAGCTAATTTTACTGCTAATATAAAACTTATGCATATATAAGGAATAAATCGCATAACATCAGCAAAAATAAATGTAACAGGGATATTCACTCCTACAGAGGCAATATAGCGACCTTCTTGATCTAGAATAGGAGCAAAAGCTGTAATCCAATTTCCTTGACTTTCACGAACTGTTACTTTTTTCATAAGATGTTTAGAAGAGGTAAATAGAGAGTGTTTACGCTCTGTATGAAAAGGCTGTTTAATTACTGCTTGAAGTCGAGGATCTTCTTCTGCATCAGCTAAAAAAAATGCTGAGTGGGGCTCTTTTGTATTTGCAGTGAATAGATAAAGATACTTAATAAAGAAATCATTTCCTCGATTAGAATCTCTTGCTTTTTTTAACTGTGTGCAAAAATGATGATAAATCGGGTTGTTTTGAGAGAGGTTGGCAATGAGCGCTTTTATTTGGTCTACATCTAGTAAGGCGGCTGTAGTGTTAGCTACTGTTAAAGCTTTATTCTTTTCCCTTGAAAAAGCGCTGTATTCAAGCTCTATCAAAAGGATGCCGAAGCCAAAAAGCAAACAAGCTATAGAGATAATAATAAAAGCACAATAAAGCTTTGCACGATAATTCATAGAATCCTTTGATATGGGTATCTTAGGTGCAATGTAAAAGGTTAGTGGTTTTTTGACAATTACCGGACTTAAGACAGAATGAATAGTTGGTTTTAAACGTTAATATAAAATCTTGTATTGTTACCCATCCAGTTCAGTCTTTTTAGAAGAAAACCCTTGTTTACTTCAATATTGGAGGGAGTTAGACGAAGAATCTTAGAAAAGCTTCGAAAATTGTATTTCTGCCCTAGTTATCCTAAGATAATAGTAATTATTAAGAAAAAGTTAGATTTGATAAAAGATTAGATTAATTTTTTTTGCTTAAAATGGGATTTTAATATGTAAATTGCTAATTATTTGTTTTTTTGTGTAAATTATTATTAAACTATTTATAATATTTTTTATTGTTGTTTATACAATTGAATAATTGTTTGATTTATTGTATAATATAGTAATAGTTAACAATTAATTTAAAAAAGCTATGGTTACTTCTTTAAGAAATACAAAACAAGTTGCTAGTATATCAGGGCATTCTATTAATGCATTCAATCCGCTGATTAACTTACATGGAATAGAGTATTGTCTTACAGTTTATCATAGAAAATCGAGTCAGTCAGAATGGACTCAGGCTAAAACTAGAAATGTAAATCAGCTGCTTAAGGATATCAATTTTCGAGAACTGATTAAACAGGTTCAACTGCCGTGCAGTGAGATTGAAATACAAGCTTCTATTTATCAAGATGCAGCTAAAAATTCTGTACACTGTGCAATTACTGAAAATGGGAGTAAAAGAAAGGTTAATTTATCTATAGATGAATCTTTATTTACTAAAATTTCTCATATTTTTGAAAAAAACACAAAAAACCCTACGAATCTTTCCATTGAGGTGAATGGGGACAATAGTCGTATAAGTCAATGGATACAGGAAGTAGAAAACAATCGTTCTCAAAAACAGTATGATTCTTCGTTTGCTAAAAGTTTATTAGAGGAGACTAAAAAAGATCCTAGAATTTGTAAGTGGTTAGAAGAGCAAACTGATTGTGGTCGATATTGGAAGGATTTACATGAGAAATGTAGTCAACCTAACGTAGAATTTAATATGGAGGATCTCCAAAAATTCTCTTTTTGCTTAGTAGATTTCAATGATCACCAATTTTTAGAAAAAGAGGAATTAGTAAAAAATATTAAAACGGCGATGGACACTGTTAAGGCGGAGCTAAAAATTGTAGCTAAGCCTATTCATGAGCAAGTTTTAGGTTTTAACAGAAAATCGATGAACTGTGGATTTAATGCCTCTTTGCAGATGATACTAAATGAGCCAGTATTACTCGATATTTATAAGACAGTAGCTAATTATTATTCCTCTAAGGGTGAGGAGCTAGACCAGTTATGCGGGCAACAGATGTTTTCTGTTTTAGAGTATTACGATAAGGCCTTTTCTGAAAAACAAAAAGCTGTCTCAGAAGATGCGTCTAATAATTTACGCCTTGCCATGCACCATTTAAGCAAAGGAATAATTAGTTCAAGCGCTAAGGATCAAGAAGACGCAAATGAAATTGTAACAACACTTCTTTCAAGGTATAAAGATATTCTTAAGCAAGAAGAACTTATAAGATCTCTACAAGAATGCAGAAAATCTTTGAAGCTAAGTAAGTCTCTAGCTACTCCAGTTCATTTAAAAGCAATTTTAGGCACTCAGGTTATAACAGAAGAAAGTGCGTTAAATGATGCAATTAAAAATTTGAGGAAAATTGGTGAAGAAAAGCTATTAAGTACATCTTTGCTTCACTATAAGACCAAGCATACACAATATCATAAAATTGAAAAGCGCCTTCCACCTGCTGACTATTCAGCCCTAAATGAAGATGATGCCCTTGTAAAAACAACAACTGAATGGGATCTTAGGATTGGATTTAATCCAAAACAGGTTAACCTTAACTTAGTAGATCTTTTAAAACAGCACTTTTATAACGAAAATGTTCAGGGTTCAGAGCTAAGAAAATTTATGAAAAAAACGGAAGGTGTTGAAGCATCTGTAACAAAAGAAGAACTAGAGCTTAGCGCATTACCTCGCCATCTATTTATTTCCTTGGGAAGGGGAAATAAAACGGTTAAATTTGGAAATCCTATTGAAATCCCAGAAGAGCTAAGGGCAGATTCACTGAATGTTGAAGGGCATCCTTCTGGGCGATATGAATTGAAATCTTTTATTGTTCATTCAGGAGCTTCCTTAGGCAGCGGGCATTATATTGCATATCGTAAAGTTGAAGATCAATGGGTAAAGTGCAATGATGGGCAGATTTCTTATCTCAATCAAGAAGAGATATCACAAGCGTTAAAATACTGCTATATTTGCTTTTATAGCCTAAAGCAAGCCTAAGTCTTTAAAAATATCTATTCTACAGTTACTGATTTTGCAAGGTTACGAGGTTGATCGATGTCAGTCCCTTTTTCTAGGGCTATATGATAAGCAAAGAGTTGGGTTGCTACTGAGTATAGAATGCAAGAAAGAGTATCTGACATGGAGGGTAAAAAGAGCACTTGATTGGCGACGAGGGAGATGTCCAAACAGGTGTTAGGGGCAAATGCTAAGATAGGGGCATTTCGCGCCTGGATTTCCATCAGATTACTTAGCATTTTTTCCATGGTACGCGTATTACCACAAAGGGCAATAACAGCTAAAGAAGGATCCACTAAAGCAATCGGCCCATGTTTCATCTCTCCAGCTGGATATGCCTGCGCATTGATATAACTAATCTCTTTGAGCTTTAAAGCGGCTTCTAAGCACGTAGGATACATATAGTTGCGCCCTAAAAAAAAAAAGTGCTGCAAGTGGGCATATTGTTTGGCAAAGCTAGCAATGCTTTCTTTTTGTTGTAGAAGGGTTTTTATTAAGCTAGGAATATTCTCAATTTCACAAATCCATTTTTGTCCTGTTTTTAGATCCATTTGCCGAAGCCTTGCCATATAAAGGCTAAATAAAAAAAGAACGATAAGTTGATTAGTAAACGCTTTTGTTGAACATACACTAACTTCTATTCCTGCCTTTAAAAACAGTGTAGAGTCTGCTTCTCTTGCTAAGGAGGAATGAGGTACATTGCAAATGCCTAATACTTTAGTCCCTGTTTTTTTTACTTCTCTTACTGCTGCTAAAGTATCTAAAGTTTCTCCTGATTGGCTAATAGCTATAACTAAGGTTCCCTCTGAGAGAATAGGGTAGCTATAGCGAAATTCTGAGGCAATATGTGTTTGAGCAGGAATACGTGCTTTTTCTTGAAGAAAAGAAGCCGCGAGCAATCCTGCATGCCAGGAAGAGCCGCAAGCGATAATTAAGATTTGTTGTACTTTAGCTAATTCCTCTGTAGTAAAACACAGTTCTTCAAAAAAAGCTGTTCCTTCTCTGTGTACAAGGCGTTTATGAAAAGCGTGTTGAACTGTTTCAGGCTGTTCAAAAATTTCTTTAAGCATAAAATGAGGATAACCATTTTTGCAAATGCGTGTTTTATCCGTATCGAATCTCTGCATTGGCTTATTAATCTGTGCATGCATATTGTCAAATACTTGAATTTCTTGAGAAGAAACAGAGGCGATTTCCTTGCTGTGTAAAAACATGACTTCCAAATCTGTTTCAGAAAAGGCATTTGCATCAGAAGAAATAAAAGCTTCTTTACGAACCAAATTACAGCCAATAGCAATGGAGTTTTGATAGGCAGCTGTAATAATTTGATCTGGATGATTTTTGTGAATGACAGCAATACCCCAAAAACCTTTCAGTAAAGACAAAGCTTGTTTTACAGCAGCAAGTAAATCGTTTGTATAAAAATGAGCGATGAGTTGAGCAATCACTTCTGTATCTGTATCTGAATAGAAATGCCGGCCTTGTTCTTGAAGCATCGAGCGGATAGCAAAATGGTTTTCAATAATCCCGTTATGAACAACTGCTAAAGACTGCATTTGATCAAAGTGAGGGTGAGCATTTTCTTCTGTCGGCTTGCCATGAGTAGCCCAACGAGTATGAGCGATTGCAAGATGTAATTGATGATTTTGACAGCGTTGAATAACTTTTTCTAAAGCAGTTAGTTTACCCACTGCTTTATAAGTAATAAGCATCCCTTTTTCTACTCCAGCAACTCCTGCGGAGTCATATCCACGATACTCAAGCTTTTTTAAACCTTTTAAACAGATTTTTGCAGGGTTGCGCGGTCCAATATATGCAAATATGCCACACATAAGTGTTCTCTTCTTTTTACCTTTGATTTAAGAGTAGCAGATTAGATTACTTGTCTAAAAGGGGATTCGATGTGTTAGAATAAAGGTAATACAATTAGGAAATGCATATGTCTCTTATTCCCAAGAAGGTTTCTGATTCTGCAATCAATGATCAAACGTATAAAGTTTTTCCAAATGACCTTAACTCTAATGATACTGTGTTTGGCGGGATGGTCATGTCTATTTTGGATCGGGTTGCTTTAGTAGTTGCAGAAAGACATAGCGGACGAACTTGTGTAACAGCATCTGTTGACTCCATGCATTTTTTAGGCCCAGCTAGTCGAGGAGATATCCTGATTTTTAAAGCTGCAATTAATCGCAGCTGGAACACATCTATGGAAATTGGTGTAAAAGTGCTCACAGAACATATCACACAGCCTAAACATATCTTATCTGCATACTTTACATTTGTAGCGTTAGACGCTGAGGGAAAGCCTGTAGAAGTTCCACCTGTAATCCCAGAGAGCGCTCTTGAAAAAAGACGTTATCAAGAGGCTGATGACCGTAGACAGAGACGTAAAAAAGAAAAGGAAGAACGGGAAAGAAAACGCCGGGAAATGAGCTTTTAAAGCTTACGCGCAACGATGGTCAAAAAAAGAGGAAATTCTTTTCGCGAGCGATTTTCCATGCTAGCCATTTTCCCTTGACTTTGCTTATTGGAACACCATTCTTGGATAAGATCAATTACAAACCCAGCTTCTTTTAAAAGAGCGCTATAAGTAGATAAGGGATGATGAAAAGACCACGTTGTTTCTGATTGCGCTTTAAGACTTGGACGAGTTTGAATAGGAACTGTTAAAGAGCTCATATAGCAATCTACTCGTCGGTACTGTAGTTTTTTTGGGTGATCTACACCCCAACTAGATTGTCTAGGAATGCGAAAGCTAGGATGGTTTAGAACTAAAATGAAAGGAGCATTTTTTTTAAGATGCGTTTGAGCGCTTTGAAGAACTCTGGGAATAGACGGTATATTTTGTAGTGCTAGTATACAAGTAGCGTGCGTGCACTCCAGGTTGGGGATCTGTAGGGTATGTGTAAAGTCATGAATAAAAAATTGATGTTCTTTGCTTGAAGATCTTTTTTGAGCTGATTGGATCAAAGAAAAAGAGGCATCCACGCCGATGTACTTCATTTGCTTGGGCAAATGGCGTGCCAAGACTCCTTGTCCACAAGCGATATCTAAGAGAACTGCATTTGGGTCTGGATATGCTTTTAATAGGGCTAAAATTCCTGGGATGATTACTTCGCGGTGATAGTAGTGTCCTTCTATGTTGACTAATTTGTCATACCAAGAAGAGGATGATTCCCATGAAGTGTTACATGTATTCTTCTTTTTCATGAGGTAAGAGATTTTTCCAGTTAGGCTTTTGAAAACACAATATTAAACAAGGAGCAAAGCAACCAATTAATACGCCTGCGATCAAGAAAACTTCATAAAATACAAGACTACCTACTTCAATTTGAGAAGGAGGAACGAAGCCAACTATTATAGCAAAAATAGAGCTGAGTATCCCCAAACCTCCAATCGACCAAATTCCCCATTTTCCTCCCGGTACTCGGTAAGAGCGCTTTACAGCGGGTTGAGTGTAGCGCAACTTAATAGCAGAAGCAAATAGCAAGATGTACATAATCAGATAGAGCTGAGCTACAATGACGGTCAAAATCCAAAAGGCACTACTTACGCTTGGCATACAAACAAATACGAGCGAAAGAGCGGTAACAATGATAGCTTGTAATATGAGGAGATTAACTGGAACAGATTTCTGGTTAATAGCTCGGAAGACAGGTGGTAGGTCGCCATTACGCGCAGCTGCTAAGAGGCCTTTGGTTGGACCTACAATCCACGTGCTCATAGAGCCAAAAGCTCCAATGGCAATAAGCGCTGCAATATACGGTGTCAGCCAGCCTAAATTATACGTATTAAAAAAGTAGACAAATGCTTGCATGGAACCAGCCACTAAACTAATTTCTCTTTGCGGGACAACGCTAGCAATTGATAATACACCTAAGACCGACATGCTCAAAATAATAATTACTGATAGTAAAATAGATTTTGGATAATTTCTTTGGGGGTTTTTAACATCTCCTGCATGAGCAGCAGACATTTCCATTCCGCAGAAAGATAGAATCACTCCTGTAAAAAATACCATAGTATCAATAGAAGTAAGATCTGGTATCAAATGGGCCCAATCCATAGTGATCTGCAGTGGGTTTTTTTGAAAAAACCAAAAAATACCAAGAGCAATAATGGAAATCCCGGGTATAAAAGATCCCAACACCACACCAATCGAACTAATCCAGCTAGAGGCTTGCATACCCAGTAAATTAAGTAGAGTTGCTGTCCAGAAAGAAGCTAAAACCACAGTTAAAGTATAGGTTGTATTGCTAGAGAGTTCTGGATTAAATAGGTAAGCTAAAGTAGCCGCAATAAAAGACAAGATAGTAGGGTACCAAATAACGTTCTCGATCCATTGCAGCCAAATGGCTAAAAAGCCCATTTTAGTTCCAAAAGCTTCTTGCACCCATACAAATACGCCACCTGCTTTTGGCCAGCCAGTAGCGAGCTCTGCAGATATAAGAGACAAAGGCACGAAAAACACAAGAGCTGCTAATAAGAGATAGAAAATAGATGCAAAGCCGTATTCTGCTGTAATTGGCCAATTTTTTACACTCCCAATTGCGGCTAAATTAATCATTGCTAGAGCAAAAACACTAAGACAGCGTTTTGGAGGAGAATTTTTTTTCATAACCAGATTTCTTATATTAAAAGGAGTTCATATTATATTTAAAATAGAATAAAGTACAGATAAAGAGGGTCTTTTTTCTCTTAATCAAGAATCTATAGATGCATTGAAAATTGCTCAGTATAATTTCTGTTTTAAACGACCTATTTATCAAGGTTATGCATTTTCCCAGCTTCCTCAAACTGTTATGAATTTGCTCACTCAAGAAAATAAAGAGGGGTTACCTAAACTTGCAGTAGCTGATAGTTATGGAAGTTATGATGGTGTAGTACTTTTTTTAATAGATGGTTTTGGATGGCAATTTTTTGAAAAATTCTCCTCTTCTTGCCCTTTCTTAAAAAGAGTTATAAAGGAGGGAGTAGTTTCTAAAATTTCTTCTCAATTTCCCTCTACCACAGCTGGTCATGTAACTACAGTACACACAGGCCTAAATGTAGGGCATACTGGAATTTACGAGTGGTTTTACTATGAACTTATCGTGCAGAAAATGATTGCTCCTTTGCTTTTTTCTTATGCAGGAGATCTATCTTCTGATCGTTTAAGGTCACAGTACGATCCTAAAGATATTTTTCCGTTTACAACATTTTACCATAAACTGCTCTCTTACAAGGTTACAAGTTTTATATGGCAAAATAAAAAGATAGCACATTCTTCTTATTCTAGAACTTTGTGCCAAGGAGCAACGATAATGCCTTATACAGCATTTTCATCAGCTTTAGATTCGCTAGTAGATATGTGCTGTAATTCTAAACAAAAACCTTTTTATTGTTTTGTTTACCTTGGCGATATTGATTCGATAGGACATCAGCACGGCATTGCATCGGATTATTTTTCTAGGGCAATTATCGACTGTTGGAATCTTATTGAAACAAATTTTTGGGATCCGCTTCGCAAAGCAAACAAGCGCATTGCAACGCTATTCACAGCAGATCACGGAATGAGTCCTGTAGACCCTCATCAAACGCTGTATATTAACAAGACTTTTCCTAGTATTCTTTCAGCAATGAAAAAGGATTTCCAAGGTCGTATATTAGCTCCTGCTAGTTCTTGTAGAGATTTATTTCTGCATGTTCAAGAGGAAAGACTAATCGAGATCACAAGCTTTTTACGTAAATCCCTAGAGGGAAAAGCTGACGTGATTCCAAGTAAAAAGCTTGTTGACGAAGGCTTTTTTGGTGGGATTTCAGATAGACTGCAGCAAAGAATAGGGAATCTAGTCATTTTACCTTATTTCAATGAAGCCGTTTGGTGGTTTGAGAAGAAACGCTTTGAGCAACATTTCTTTGCGGCTCATGGAGGGTTAAGTCCACAGGAAATAGAATCTATCTGCCTTTTTATCAGTCACTAAAGACCGAAAGCTGTTTTTAGTTTCGGTCTATATCATAAGAATATGGGTGCTCTATTTCGTTAATGAGACCCAAATTTTTTGAGTTCTTGACTCATTCATTAGTGCATAAGAACCTTCAGGGTCATCTATATCTAAGAATACTTTATCATTAGTATGCCATCTTTCTAGCTCACCTTCATTTTTTAAGATAAATAAGCGGAGGCCATTGTCAAGAAGCACAATCTTATTAAAATAATCTATAGTTAATATATGATATGTGTTTTCGGGAGCACTTTTGCAAATTAAGTTAGCTCGGACAGAAGACTTTTTGTTTCCAAGAGTATAATCAAGACGTTCACCGTATATACTATATTTTGAAAGTAGACCGGTTTTATTTATACTGATGTTATCACCTGCTTCCCATTTGGCTTTATGTGCATCAGAAGGCCGGATTTTCCACATCGTTGTACATAAAATTTTGCCATCGTGCACATGTTGTATTCCTATGAGATTTTCCTCCTTATTAAAGGACTTAAAAGTATTTTTATTTGCCTGAGAATCAGTTAAGAAGTCTTCTATTTTTATTTTCTTAAAGGTGGCGTTAGGAAAGGTTTCGTATTGTGTGTACATTAATGCGTCTTCTTCTTGGCAGCTTTCTAGTGATGCTCGAATATCATCAGTTCTAAGTATACTTTCATGGACCTCAACTGGATATATCTTAGTATAAATAGGATGTGTATCTCTATTTTTGAGATTAATTCGTATATTTGAGAGTTCTGAAATAAACTTTTCAGCAAAAGTGATAAATTGTTCCAATTTGTTGCTTAGGAAGACTTTATCTCTTTTGGAATATACCCAGGGTTGATAACTTTCAATAATTTCAGATAAGGACCTTCGAATATTTTCTAATTGATCGGTTAATTCAGATTCAGTTGCTCTTTCAGGGAGTCGATAGCTTGACTCAAGGAGTACGAAAAAATGACTCTCCATGTTCGTGATTTGCTCAAATTGATTGGCTATCTTTTCTTCAATTTCTCTTTCAGAAATTTCTTCGTTGTATTGAAAGGGTGTTTTTTGATCATATTTATCTATAAGCGATTGCAACGATTGATAGCGGTACATTCTATTAATTTCATATAAGCAGTCCCAGATGTAACTGAATTGTTTGTTTAATGTAATTTCTCTATCTTCTCCATGGGATTCATCTTCGAGAAGAACAGAGTTGTAACCATCTGCGTCAGATAGAGTTGCAACACTTATTGCAGTTAAGCAGAAATTAACTGATAAGAGTAGTTGTAGGTATTTTTTCATCATAAAGCACCCATGTTGCGAGTTAATAAAATTCAATGAGTTCCTACTTTTTTTGTTATAGGTAGTAATCTGTCAACTTAGCAAATTGCTCCTTTGACGCAAATATAAAAGTTCCATTTTTTACTAGTTATTTTTTTATAAATTACTTTTTTTAAATAAAAAGCATATTAATTTATTCGATTGGCTTAATTGACAATTTAAAAATATTAATCTAATATTAAATTAACGGAGTCAGAGCAGAAGGCGTAGAGTAAAAAGGCTTCCGCAAACAATTTATAATAAACATGTCTTATATTAAGGAAGGTGTCACATGTCAACTAAGCAACTAGGTGGCCAATCCACTTCAAGAGCTAAACAACTAGGGAAACCAGCTAAACTCAAGCGGTTAAACGGTCAAGACACTGTAATTAAGGGTCTTGAAACAAAAGAAATAAGTACCCCAATCATTGCTTCTATTTCTGAAGTAAAAATGGACAAGTTAGAAACCGTTTCTGCTAGTTCTCTACCTCTTACAGATAGTTCTTTTGAACTCTCTGCTAGTAAGGAAATAATGACATTGCGCAATGAAGATTTACAAAGAGTTAGAGAGTTGCAAGGGATGAATGATCAGTTACAACGCCAAGTTGAGATCCAGAAAAAAGATTTATTACAAGTAGCAGATAGCCTTAAACTCTCATCTGAAATAGAACAATCCATGTGTATGATCGCTCGTAATGCTGGAGAAATATTAAGTATTTGTACAGAAAATGAAAATCGTTTGTGCCGTATTAGCGAGTTAGAAGACAAGAACATTAATGTGCAACAAGATATGTCCGATGTACTCAGCAAGGTGGCTACTTGTCACGACATGAATCAAAAAACACAATTTGCAAAAGAGTATTTCCTTAAAAAAGCTGAGTATGACAGGAATAGAGCAGAAATTAAGAGATTAAGCTAGCGCACAAGACGTAAATTTTCCTTAAAAAGATGGATGTTAGGGACGTACGGGAACCTCATAATAATGGGGTTCAATTTTTCTAGCTTAAAATGAGTTTTTCGACTAAAGGCAGCAACTTCTGAGAATATTCGTAATTGCGTTTTATGACTTTCTTATGATAATCGATGCGCTCAGCCACTTCTTGGCTAAATTTGCGTAAAAGATCTTCTTGCGTTTGAGGGGGATAGTTTGCAATTAAATTTTTTAAGGTATCTGCGTATTCAATCAGAGCCTTTTTCACGTTATCGGTTATAGGAGTATGCTCATCTAAGAGTGTTTGTATTTGCCTACAAGCTTCTTTAGCAAGATCGCTGTTAAATGAGGCTGCCATATCGATTCCACAGAATTGATTTGTAGAAGGGTTGTAAAATAGATTAGGCGGGCTTCTATCTGCATTACCTAAAAAAGTGTCTAAGGCGACAATTTTAGCTAAATCAGGGCATTTAGCCATTTCTTGAATAACAGTTAAGGTTAAACCAGTATTTTCAGGGGATAAAACACCCCATTTTTTTCCCCTAGGAGAATTTTTCTTACGAAATCTCTGTTGGATATCGATGTTTTGATAAGGGCTTTTTTCATCCGTTCTTATTCCTGGGGCTACTGTATGTATTGTAGCAGGAAAGCCTGGGATGATTTTTTCAGGGGCAGGAGTGGTTGCTGCAATAAGAGTCACCTTGTTCATCGGAATCTGGTTTGTTTCAGCAATGTAGCAAGCTGTTGCATCTATAACTAATAAAAACTGCTCATCATTGGAAGGGTCTTTCATTTGCTTAATGACAAATGTATCATTTGAGGAATTTTGAAAAAAAGAGACAACACAATCATCAAATTCTATTGTGTAAAACCTGCAGATAGGAGAGTTAAACTATAAATTCCTACAGATAATAACGCATAGAGCATAAAGCACCTTGAACTTTAGTAAAAAATTGCCCAGGATAGGACTCGAACCTACATACCGTGAGGCACCAGAACCTAAATCTGGCGTGTCTACCAATTCCACCACCTAGGCAAAGGAGCAATTTAGATGAAATTCGCTGTTTTAGTCAATGAGTTTTCATTGCTCTGCTCCTGATTTGTATTAAAAATAGTTGTTATTTTAAAGGCTTTGGGTACATACTTAGTCGAAAAAAGTGAATGTAAGGATGCTATGATAGTTGAAAATCCCTTGCGTAAAGCACGTGAAAAATACCTTCCTTCTTTACCTAGCTTGTTGCAGCAAATCGATACTATTCAATGGGTTGAAGATGAAAATATCGATGTGAAAAATAAAGAAGTCTACTCTCTTTTCCCTTTAACATGTGATCAACCTGTTTTAAGGGCTGAGAAACAAAAAGAATCCAAGAAAGATTTATTGCGCGTAGGTGTTGTCTTTTCAGGGGGACAAGCTGCAGGGGGGCATAATGTCATAGCAGGTCTTTTAGATGCATTGCTTTTGTTGCATGCTGAGTCGCGGCTGTTTGGCTTCTTAGAGGGTCCATCAGGGATTATATCTGGTGCATATAAGGAATTAACAAAAGAGCTTATTCAGCCTTATCGCAATCAAGGAGGCTTTGATTTAATCGGGTCTGGACGAACTAAACTAGAAACAGAAAAGCATTTAGCGGCTGCTTTAAAAACAGTTAATGAGATGCATTTGGATGCTCTAGTAGTGATAGGGGGAGATGATTCGAATACAAATGCAGCTATTTTAGCAGAGTATTTTAAAGCTGAAAAATGTCTAACTGTTGTTATTGGCGTGCCAAAAACTATTGATGGAGATTTAAAAAATCATTACGTTGCCACTTCGTTTGGATTTGACACGGCTTGCAAGATTTTTTCAGAGGTAATTGGCAATATTGCTAGGGATTGCTTGTCTGCTAAAAAATACTACCACTTTATAAAATTAATGGGGAGGTCTGCTTCTCACGTAGCTTTGGAATGTGGGTTAGCTACTCATCCAAATATGGTTTTAATAGCAGAGGAAATAGCGGAAGAAAAAAAGACTTTGCAGCAGATTACCTGTCAAATAGCGGACTTAATCTGCGAGCGAGCTAAACTGGGAAAAAACTTTGGAATTATTCTTATTCCTGAAGGGCTAATAGAGTTTATTCCAGAGATTGGTACTTTGCTCCAGGAATTGAACCAGCTATTAGCAGACTCCTTTATAGAGAGTCAGCAGATAGCTCAGCGCTTAACTAAGGACTCTCGAGAGTGTTTTCTTTCCTTGCCAGAGAGTATTCGAGAACAGCTTCTTTTGACTAGAGATCCCCACGGCAATGTGCAAGTTTCCTTTATTGAAACTGAAAAGCTGTTAATAGAAACAACGCGACAAGAGTTACAAAGACGTGCGCAAAAAGGCTTATATAAAGGGGTTTTTTTTGCTCTGCACCACTTTTTAGGTTACGAAGGAAGGAGTGGGTTTCCTTCTAACTTTGATTGTAACTATTGCTATTCATTGGGATACACGGCGGCTTTATTGGCTGCTCACAAAATAACAGGATATATGTGCTGTATTAAAGGATTAACGCAAAACCCAGTTAATTGGAAAATTTTAGGAATACCGCTTACTTCTTTGATGCATGTAGAAAGGCGCAAAGGTAAGCAAAAACCTGTAATAGCAAAAGCGCTTGTTGATATGAACTCTAAGTCTTTTACTTTCTATAAGCAGCATAGGAATGCATGGAGGTTAGCTGATCACTATTTATACCCAGGGCCAATCCAATTTTACGGGGAAAAACAATTGACAGACATAATTTCTTACTCTTTATTAATCGATGCATAAACGCAAAATGCTTTTTACAAATCCTTATGAAAAAGACATTCATCGCAATTTAAAAAGTGTATTTCTTTGGAAATTAGGTTATTATGACAATGAAAAACTAGAGAGTTGCGCTCTTTTTGGTTATCCTGTTTATCAGAGACAAGCAAGTCTAAGCAATCCCTTTGTAACTTGGGTTAATCACAGCACTTTTCTCATTGAAATTGATGGGTTGCGGGTTTTGACAGATCCTATTTGGAGCAAATGCTGTTCTCCTGTATTTTTTTTAGGCCCTAAGCGTCGGCATTCTCCTGCTATACCTTAAGCCTACTGTGCTAGCTTTAGCTAAACGCTTTCCTCAGGCTACTTGGATGGTACCGGAAAATGTAAAGCGCTGGTTTGACAAGCAAGAAATTTTTCCTGTTTATCAATGCCACTGTTGGCAAGAGAGGGTTCTTAGCTTTTTAAAGGATTGTAAGCGTATAAAAGTTACGACTGTGCCAGTGCAACATTTTTCAGGTAGAAAGCCTTGGTCATTAAACGACACCGCGTGGGTAGGCTGGGTTTTAGAATTTTACACAAGAGGTCAATTGGAAAAAAAATCTACTTTGTTGGCGATACTGGATATAATCCGTTTGATTTTAAGCAAATAGGAGAGAGATTTGCTCCCATTGACTTGGCTTTGATTCCGATTGGCTCTTATTGTCCTCGTTCTTTTATGAAGTCTGTACACATTAGCCCAGAAGAAGCTGTGTTAATTCATGCAGAAGTAGGCTCTAAACTGAGTATCGGAATGCATTGGAAAACATTTTGCTTGTCTGATGAGCCAATGAACCGCCCAGCTTATGATTTGTATGTAAGTTTAAAAAAATATCAGATAGCTCATTCTTCTTTTTTAGTCTTACCTCCTGGCTATGCGGTTAATTTTTAATTTATTAATCATGTACATTCGGTCAAAAGTATATTTTTTTCAAGAAAAGAAGGTACTCGAGTTATTCTATAAAAATCATTTATTTCAAAAGTGTGATTTTGCTCTCAAAACAGCTTATCTTGCCCATAACCCTTTTGCTATTTCAAAAAAATTTTTAAAGCAAAAGGGGGAAAGGGAAATAGATATTTATGGGGAGATTCCTTTAACATCGCTTTTAACAATCGTTGAGAAATGTGCACTAACGGCATGCGATCATATACTTGAGTTGGGTTGTGGAAGGGGGAGAGCTGCTTTTTTTTACGAAGCATATTAGGATGTAGCGTAACAGCCATTGATTGGATTCCTTTTTTTATACTAAATGCACAAGAAATTGTGAAAACGCTTTGCATAGACCGTATAACATTTATATGTACTAATATGAAGTCTGCAGAACTAAAGGGAGTGACTTGCATTTACTTGTATGGGACGTGTTTAACGGAGGAGTTAATTGTTCAATTGTGTTCTCGTTTTTTATCTTTGCCAGCATCGGTTAAAATCATTACCTTAAGCTATCCTTTGGAAATCTACCATACAGATTTCGCGACTATTAAGCAATTCGATGTCTCTGTACCTTGGGGAAAAGTTGAAGTGTTTTTAAATCAAAAGATAAATTCATCAAATTAACTTTAATTATTTTAAATTAATATAAATAATGTTAAATTAAAATTAACAAAGATAATTCAAAAGAGTGTTTGCTTGGAATGTTCTGCAAAAGGACTTTTAAAACCAAGGTTCTTGGATTAAGAAGTCATCGACTAGATGGCAAAGACCATAAGTGCATGTCATTCATGACTTATCATCCAACCAGTCTGAGAAAACAAACATCTCTTGACCCTCCTTTTTTTCATTATGCTTATGAAGATAAGTAAATGGCTCTAAGAGGGAGGGTTTTTTATTTTTTTTCGAAGCTGCTCAAAGTAGTTTACCCGTTTTTGCATTTCTCGTTCAAAACCATAAGGCTTAGGGTGGTAAAATTGCTGCCTTAACATGTCTTGAGGGAAATAGTTTTGTCCAGAAAAAGCTGAAGGTAAATCGTGGTCATACTGGTAGCCTTTTCCGTAACCTAATTCAGAGTGAAGGGCTGTAACACAATTAATAAGAAAAGAGGGGGGAGGAAGGTGAGAAGTTTGTTTAGCATGCTGTTTAGCTTGGTTAAATGCGGTGTAAAGGGCATTGCTTTTTGGACTTAGTGCTAAATACACTACTGCTTGAGCTAAAGCTAGTTCTGCTTCTGGAGCCCCTAGTTGTTCAAATGCTTTCCATGCATGAATAGTTAGCGCAAGTGCTTGTGGGTCAGCAAGGCCAATATCTTCTAAGGACATACGAATTAATCGCCGAGCTAAATACTGAGGATCTTCTCCTGCATCTAACATGCGAGCTAACCAGTATAAAGCTGCATTGTGATCAGAACCGCGAATTGATTTGTGCAAGGCAGAAATCAATTGGTAGTGCCTATCAGACCGTTTGTCGTATAAAGGTAATTTTTTCTGCAGTAATGAAATAAGGTCTTGTTCTTCAATGATTTGTTCTCTTGCAAATAAAGGTTCTAAATTCTCAACCATATTAATCAAATGACGGCCATCTCCTTGTGCTGCCATGATTAGAGTCTCTTTAGCTTTTGGATTTAATGGAATTTCTTTATATTTCTTTTCATCCTTTTTAAGGATTTTATCCAAAGCAGAGGGAGATAAGGCATAGAGCTGAAGAACTCTCAATCTAGATAACAATGCGTGATTTACAGCAAAAGAAGGATTTTCTGTAGTAGCGCCGATCAATACAAATAAGCTCATTTCTAAATAAGGAAGAAATAAGTCTTGTTAAGCTTTGTTCCATCGATGAATTTCATCGACAAAAATAATAGTAGTTTGCTTTTGCAAGAGCGGGTGCGTTTGCATATCAGAGATAATGTTTTTTACATCGGCAGTTGCATGTGAAACAGCGCTCATAGGGATAAAGCGCGCTTCAAATGCTTTGGCATAGGCAAAAGCTAGTGAAGTCTTCCCTGAACCAGGTGGACCCCAAAATAGCAAAGGGACCGGTTTTTTTTGCAACACTGTAGTTTTAATTAGCCCATTTTCTGATAAAAGGTGCTCTTGACCAGCTATTTCATCTAATAGGGTAGGTCGCAAACGTTCTGTAAGAGGTGTAATCATGTTTTTATAAATAGTGAAGTATAATGTGTTTTTTACTGTTTTTTTTGTACCCAAGTAGGTTTGCGGCATGCATAAATCCAAAACGGTATCCCACACATAAACGCAAGACCACTCACAAGAAAGATACAATAAACAAAAGGGTTTCCTGTGTTTATCTGAGACGGAGGGACAAATCCTAAGGCAATGACAAATAAAGAAGTTAAAATCCCCAATGAGCCAAATAACCAAATCCCTTTATTTTTAAAAGGGACTTTATAGGCTCTAGGCACGTGTGGCTTAGAGTAGCGAAGAATGATAGCTGATAGGAACATTAAAATGTACATAATCAAGTAACTTTGAGCACTTAAAGCAGTTAAGATCCAAAAGGCTCCGCTGACATTAGGCATGTATAAGAAAATAAAACTTGCAATAGACACAATAATTGCTTGAAATAAAAGTAAGCGGGTAGGAGCATTGCGTTTATTTACTTTTTGAAGAAACAGAGGTAAATTTCCATGAGTGGAAGTAGTATATAGCCCTTTTACGGGACCAATTAACCAAGAATTCACTTCAGCTATAGCTCCAATTACTAGGAGAAAAGCCAAAATAGGTAAGATCCACGATAATTGATAATATTGAAAAAAAATAGCAAAGGCTTCCATTAGACCAGAAACAAAACTAATTTGTGTTTTAGGAATTACAGCTCCAATAGCAAAAGAACCTAACATAAATAGAGAGAAGGTAATAATTGCTGCTAATACAATAGCTATTGGGTAATTTTTCCTAGGATTTTTTACATCGGAAGCGTAACTAGCAGAGACTTCTAAGCCTGCAAAAGCAAGAAATAGCCCTGCTAGAAAGACCAGGCTGCTGATATCTTTAAACTCTGGAAGTAAAGCGGTCCAGCTCAGTTGTGTTTGCACAGGATGGCCGCCTAATACCCACGCAGCACCTAAAGAAATGATGAGTATGCCCGGAGCGATCGTTCCTATGATTACTCCAATAGTGCTAAACAAGCTAGAGGTTTTGATTCCAAAATAATTAAAAAAAGTCATTCCCCAAAAACCTATTAGGATTACAGAAAGGATAAAGAACTTGTTCTGAGATAAACTAGGGGAGATTAAATAAGCCAAAGTTCCAGCTACAAAAGATAAAATAACAGGATACCAAGCGACATTGTGCACCCATTGCATCCAAATAGCAAAAAATCCCCAGCGGTCGCCTAGAGCTTCTCTAACCCAAATGTAAATGCCTCCTGATTTTGGCCACCCTGTAGCTAATTCAGCAGAGATTAAAGCACAAGGAATGAGGAAGAAAAGAGCAACAATAAAAAAAAAGAAAATTGCGCTGAGTCCAAATTCAGCCACTAAAGGCAAATTGCGTAAGCTTGCCATAATGGAGACGTTTAACATAGCCAGCACAAACACACTTAAAACACGCCGAGGTTTTTCAGAAAAACTTTTCATTATTAATCCTTATTTCGCTTTAGCATTGTAATTTGCATTATTGGGCAGATTATTAAAAAATAAAACCATTTTGTTTTTCTTGATCTTAATCTTTTAATAGTTAAATTGTTATGTTATTTTCAGCCTTTTTTTATAGAGAGTGGGTTTGCATTTTAATGAAAAAATGGTAATTAGCAGTTAAGAGCCATAAAACAACGAGAGTGTTTTACGTAGCTTATGTTTAGGTTTTATTGAAAGTCTATAGCTGGCTTTTAATATAGCCGCTTTAAATCCAAATATGGAGGAAATCATGAAAGAACACAATAAACCAAACCATAATCAACCCAATAAATTCCCTAATCAACAACCTCAACACAACAACCCCCATCAGAAGCCAAATCACAACCCGCATAAAAAACCTGGATGTGGTTGCTAACATTTTTTTTCTCTTGAGTTGGGCTTTTGAATAAGCTCAGCTCTTTTAGTGTCCCTAACTGTTTGGTTTAAAGAACTAAGCTCTTTTTGTACTTATAAAAATTCCTGTTTAAAATATAAGTGTAAGAATAATTTGCTAAAAGCTTATGCTGTTTGTAATTTACAAAAAACCATTTCTTGAATAGATCAACAACTGTATCTTTTTGACCAAGAGGCATTAATGATTAAGCTTCTACTATATTTATGTATAGTTCTATGCACTACTTCTACTATTTGGACCCAAGATAAGAATGAGCAAATGAGAGAAGACAGAGCGATTATTCATACTTCTAAAGGGAGTATTACTTGTCATCTTTATCTTGAAGAAGCCCCCCTATCTGTTGCTTTATTTGTGCAATTAGCAAAAGAAGGATTCTATAATGGGTTAACTTTTTACCGCATTGTGCCTAAGTACGTTGTAGAAGCCGGCGATCCCGATGGGCACGACTTTGGAGTTTCTGCGGAGCTAAATCAACTGCATCAGAAGGGTGCTCTCGCATGGCATAGGCTTCCTGATTATCAGAATCCTGAAAAACGCTCTAGTGGATCTCAATTTTATATCACATTGGACACTCTTTCTAATTTAGATCGAAAATACTCTGTTTTCGGGCAAACGATTGAAGGAATGGATGTTCTGGATAGGCTCGAGGAAGGAGATGTAATTAAGGGTATAGAAGTCTTATGTTCAACTAAAAAACAATAGTTTTTACTTATAAAATATCTAAAACTAATGCAGATTTTTAATGTTTAAATGCTTAAAATAAAAAAAATTTTTTAATTTTTTTAAAAAAAACCACTTTAAGAGTGTCTTCTTAACAGGTTTTTGTTTTTAAATCTCGCAATTGAAGTCAATTTTTTTTAAATTTATTTATTTTTAATGTATATTAATAATTATAGGGTATAGCAGATTGTTATGAGTTAGTTTCACAATCGTAATACCTAAATTTGGAGGATATTATGGCTAAAAGAAAAAAAACAGCTGGTAAAAAAACTGGTACTAGAAAACCAGCAAAAAGAACAGTTAGAACTAGAGCTAAAACTAAAGCTAAAACAACTAGAGCTAAAAGACCAGCAGTTAAAAAATCTCGTAAAAGAACAGCGTCTCGTAGCAAGTAAGCGCTTTTGTTTTCTGTATCGAGCAAGTAAGACTTGCTCGATTTTATCTAAATTTACCTTCCCATGAAATTTCTGAAAGAGGTTTTCTTGAGCTAGGCACTTCTTTTTTTTGTAATTCTTCTGAAAGCTTATTGAAGGAAGCGCGTTTTCCAATAGCAACGAGGGCTTCTACTTGATAGTCGTTAGGGACTTGTAAGGTTAGCTGAGCTTGTTCGTAATCAAAACCTTCCATACCATGAACAACTAAACCACGCCAAGAGCCTTCCAATGCCATACATGCCCAAGCAGCTCCTGTATCAAAGCTATGAGTTCGACAAGGCTTGCGATTATGTTCAAAATATTTTCCTGAGATAATCAGTAGTAATACAGAAGCATTTTTTGCCCAAGATTGATTAAATGGGACCATTAGATTAAAAAATAAAGACCAATCAGCATCGGTTCTTTTAGCATATAAGAAGCGCCAAGGCTGATTATTATAAGAAGAGGGTGCCCACCTAGCTGCTTCAAATAGGGGGAATAATTCTTCATCTGTGATTTCTTCTCCTGTCATGGATCTGGGCGACCAACGGTTGAGAATCAACGGGTTAATTGCATAATTTGCTTTTCTATTTTTCACAACTTCTTCTTCAAAGGGATGGCGCATAAATAAACTCCTATAAATATATAAAAACTATCACAAATACATTATTTATTTAAGATAAAGGTAAATGTAAAATAGGGATTGTTTTATGAAAGTGGCAATCGTCGGATGTGGAGTAATGGGAAGTGCATTAGCTAGGCACCTGTCTACAAGAAATACTATTATTATATGTAATCGCACGAGAAAAAAGGCGCAAAGTTTAGCTAAAGAGATTCAAGCTGAGGTTTGTTTGAATATGAACAATGCTATGCAAAAAGCAGATATATTGATCTTGGCATTGAAACCAAAAGACTTTCTCAAATTTACAAAAGATATTGAAAGCTCTCTTTCTAAGGGGAAAATTATCATTAGTATTTTATCAGGAGTATCTACTCATTTATTAAAACATTATTTTCCTCTTGCTCATTGTGTACGCGCTATGCCTAATCTAGCACTCATTTGCTCAGAAGCGGTTATTGGGTTAAGTGAAGACAAAGAACTCCCTATGTATGTTAGAAATAAAGTGACTCTTTTATTAAACGGGTTAGGTTTAGTCATGTGGATTTCTGAGGAAAAAATGGAAGCTTTAGCCTCTTTAAATTCCTCTGGCTTAGGTTTTATTTTTCTTTTTGTTGAGGCAATGATCGAAGGAGGGATTTTTATGGGATTTGAACCTCATCGAGCAAAAGAGTTAGTTCTAAAAGCTATGGAAGGTTCTATTGCTTTGCTTAGAGAATCCAAAAAGCACCCAGCTGAATTAAAATGGCAGGTTTGCTCTCCTGCCGGCACAACTATTGCTGGGGGTAAAACAATGGAGGAGAAAGGAGTCCGTTCCGGAATTATCGATGGGATATTAGTTACGTACCAGAGGGGTTTGGAATTATCAAAAGAAATTAGGTAAAAATTATTTATGACGAAGTACTTATCTTTACCAAAGGTCGGTTTAAATCAAATGTTGCTATAGTTAGCGTGCTTTAACCGTTTTGCGAATTTTTAAAGCAACCACAATCAAAACAATTAAGCTCAATAAGCTCATCATCCCTGCAGGGAAAAAATGCAGGCTTTTTGCAAATCGATGTGTAAAAAATGCATCTAGAATAAAAGTAAGTACTAAGGCTACATACTGTGCAAATAGTTTTCCCTTAGAGATGGCGAAAGAGAGCATTAGTAATATAAAGCCAAATGACAATCCGGAAACAAGCGAGGCTGTGCTAGCTGCTTTCCAGTGACCAATCAACCCTCCAATTAAAATAATCAGACCATAGATACTTAGAATCGATGCAGTGATTTTCATAGTTATCTCCTTCATCTACTAAAAAGAAGTATACGAAATGAGTTAATTTGAGCGCTACCTTGTTGTAAAAACAGATTATAATTATTTAAAGTAGAGGTTAATTGCCCTTGATTTGCTCCTTAAAATAGGGTAAAATGGGATAAATTTTTATGAAAACAAAAATACTTACTTCAAGACAATTAGATCAAGCAGCAGAGCTTCTTTGCCTTGGACAGCTCGTAGCTATTCCTACAGAAACTGTTTATGGTTTGGCCGCACTTAGTTCCTGTGAATCAGCTATTACTTCTATTTTTACAATAAAGCAAAGAGCTCTCGATAATCCGCTTATTGTACACATCAGCGACTTCGAACAAATAGATCAATTAGCGCTTGCTCCTCCAGAATTATTTTTTCAGTTAGCTAAGGCATTTTTTCCAGGTCCCCTAACGCTCATTACCAGACGGCATCCCAAACTCTCACCTTTGATTTCAGCAGGGCTAGAATCTGTTGCTATTCGCATGCCTTCACATCCAATAGCAAAAGAGCTTATTCGCATGCTAAAAAAGCCTATTGTAGCTCCATCAGCAAATATTTCTGGCCGGCCTAGTGCTACAGAGGCGCGACACGTGCTAGAAGATTTCGATCAGA
The DNA here is from genome assembly GCA_030067965.1 of Latrodectus elegans. Taxonomy (NCBI): domain Eukaryota; kingdom Metazoa; phylum Arthropoda; class Arachnida; order Araneae; family Theridiidae; genus Latrodectus; species Latrodectus elegans. The sequence goes on along the minus strand of CM057819.1, from coordinate 1,459,190 downwards.
AAATATCTGCTGTCGTTGATGGAGGAAGAACAGATTTTGGGCTTGAGTCAACAGTAGTTAGTTTATTAACTCATCCGCCTGTTATTTTACGCCCTGGGAAAATTACGAAACAAGAAGTTGAAGAAGTTTTAGGCATAGCTATAGATGTCCAAACATCTTTACAAAATGGGCCTGCTTATTCCCCTGGAATGAAGTATCGGCATTACGCTCCATGTATTCCGATTAAACTTTTTTATAATAGAGATGCAATGGGGGCTTACCTTAAAGAGTTTCCTTCTTATAGACGCGTATTCCTTGGGCCTGCTGATCTATCTGTGCCAAATTGCGACTGCTATGAGCTCTGCGTGCGAGATCTATACGCATCTTTTCGTCATGCAGAAAAAAACGGTTTTGAGGAGATTATAGTTTTTTGTGACTTAGCTGCTCAAAATGATCTGGCCTTGATGAACCGATTACTAAAAGCTTCAAATTAAGCACTCAATTTTAAAATTAAATTGCGTTAAGAATCCCATTTTATCTAAAGACAGCTGAGTTAACAAAGCACTTAGATCCGACTCCTGAGGGTTTTGTTCACTGAATAAACGCGCTGCTTCTATTAAACTGATAGTTTGAAAAGTTCTTGTTAGAAGCTCTATTGCTTGTTTAGCGCTTTTTTTTATTCTTGGGAGAAAGGGATAGTATTTTGCCTTGTAATATAGCTCTGCTATAAGTAGAGCGCACATTCTCAAAAATTTTGCATCTTTAGCAAGCATATTAGATTCAAGCAGTTTAGATAGGTTTTTTTGCAGCATTTGTAAACATTTGCAAAAAGAATGGTTATAAGCTATTTGCTTAGCATCTAGTGTATATTGAACAATTACTTTTTCTAATTCTATTCGCTCATTCTGAAGCTGTTTTTTATAAGAATTTTTTTTGTTTTGTTTCTTAACTTATTTATACAAGGTTTACTATTAGTAACTAGCATCTATTAATCTCCAAATATATTTTGCTGTATTATAGATACATAATTATTTGTTAAATAATGTGCAATCTTTTTTTCAAAATATTTACAACATATAGTTAATCTATATGAGCCAATTTGAGGCCTATAATGCCAATAATAATCAGAGATAAGGAAATCAAACGTACAATGTGATAGGAGTCGCCAAAAAAGATAATCCCGCAGATTACTGTGCCTGCAGCTCCAATTCCAGCCCATACAGCATATGCAGTGCCAATAGAGATGGTTTTCATTGCTTGAGATACACAAAAGAAACTAAAAAGAATAAAAACAATCGTTACTAAACTTGGGATTAAACGAGTAAATCCCTGACTAAACTTAAGCGCGATTGTAAAACAAATTTCAAAAAAACCGGCTAATAGTAAAAAAAACCAAGCAAGTGACATAATTATACCTTAAAAAAAATTAAACCTAGAATAGCAATTCTGTAAAAAATAGCAAGAGATCTAGTACAGGTGGCAGATATCGTTCCAGCTATTTACTGCTTGAATTCTATCAGCAAAGCTTAGGATGGAAATAGAAGCAGGGGTCAGCATAAAGGTATTTGCTAGCGTGCAATGAGCACGATCTTTTACCTCTTTAACAGATTCTCCTTTAGGGCGCCCTTAGCAAAGATGTTCCATTTTGGTGCTTCTCTAAGAATCTGTTGTTTTGTCCATCCTTCATAGAGGCTGTAATTCCATTCTACTAAATGGTCATCGATTGTTGCAAGATTAGCAAATCCTGCTAATTTACAAGTTTCTAGACACCGTTTAAGGGGACTGGTTAGAACAAGTTCAAAAGGCATTTTAGATAGGATTTTTTTCAAAAGATCAGCTTGCCTACATCCCTGAGTAGTTAAAGGAATATCAGTAGATCCGGTGTGTTGTCCAGTTATAGACCATTTTGTTTGTCCATGGCGGACAAGATAAAGAAATTTCATAAACCACTTACCGAAGCACTAAAAGTAGATATTATATACAACATAAGTATAGTATTTGTTAGATTATGAAATTATCAGCACATTTGCAAGATCATAAAGAAGTATCTATTACTAGTCCTAAGAGTTTTAAGCAAATATTTTCTGTTGAGTATACAAATCACCTAGTTTTTGATTCGCCTGACTTAGAAAGGAAAGTGCAAAACAAATTAGCTAGGCGATTTTTAAGTCAAAGGGAAAAATGGTTAGGGTGTTTTTATGCAAAAAATATACTTTTAGGGTGCTCAGTGCACTTGACAATTGCCTGGATTAATCAAAGGGTAGGATATGGGGTCTTTGCTAATCAGGAAGTTACGAAAAATGCCTGCATTGGAGAATATACTGGATTGATTCGCAAACGCTCTTGGTTTGAAGGGGATAACAACATGTATTGTTTTGAGTATCCAATTTTAGAGTATAAGAGAAGCCCGTATGTAATTGATGCACGTTTAATAGGTAACCACACGCGTTTTATTAATCACAGTACAGAGCCAAACGTAGCTTCTGTATTAGTTTACTATCAGGGAAAGCGGCACATTATCCTTTATGCAAACCAGAAAATACATAAGGGCTCGCAATTGTGTTATGACTACGGCCCAAATTATTGGAAAAATAGAGGAGTGTTTATACAGTTTTAATTTTCATTGATACCGAGCAATTCCATTTCAAAAACTAAAGCGACGTTAGGACCAACATGCGGCTCAAATCCTCTTTCTCCATAGGCTAGATAAGAAGGGATAAACACTTGCCATTTATCTCCTACGTGCATTTTTTGCAGAACTTCCGACCACCCTGAAATAACTTGACTCAAAGGAATCACCAGAGGAGTTCCCCTTTGATAAGATGAATCAAAAACCTTGCCGTCAATGTAAGAGCCTCGATAGTGAATTTTTACAGTATCTAAAGCTGTTGGGCTAGGACCTTGCTTGGACGATTGCTCTAGTACTTTATACTGAAGTCCATTGTTAAGCGTAATTACTCCTTCTTTATTTTTATTTTTTAGCAAAAAATCTTCGCTAAGCCTTTTATTATCTTCAGACAACTTAGTAAAAAATTCTTTTTGCTTGGACTGAATCTGTTGTTTGAGCGCTTCTATAATAGAGGCAATCTCTTGTTGAGGTAGTTTAGGTTCTTTATCCAAAAGACCATGTTGAACTCCCTCTACAATATCTTCTAAGCTCATTTCTCCAAATTGCTGTATGAGATTTCTTCCTGTTTCTAAGCCGATGACATAACTTACTTTTTCTTTAGTTGTCTGCACAGTCATATCTCCAATTTTGTTTAAGGTGAAGAGGGGATGTATAACGGATTTCGAATTGAGGAACAAGAGCTTTTTCTTTTAGCCTTAAGGCAATACATCCATATCTTGTTAATCTAATGTAAATTTTTGATTATAAAATTGTTCTTTTTTAACCTGATAATTGATAGAATTGGTAAAAAAGATTTAGGAGAGTATGATTTTTTTTATTGATAAAGATATTTATTTACAGGACTTCTTAAAAAAAAGCTTTCCTAAAAGCTCTACAACTGCTTTGCGTTCCTGGGTTCGCACTGGAAGGATTCTACTAGATAGCCACTACGTGGTTGATCTCAATATAAAATTGAAGCAAGGGCAATCTATTACTATTCGTAGTAAATTAATTTTTTTAGAAGAAGGCATTAAGGTGCTCTATGAGGATCATGCTGTAATTATTGTTGAAAAGCCTGAAGGAATGCTTAGCGTAGCAACAGATTTTGAAACTCAGAATACTTTACAAAATATTATAAAAGTAAAACTGCGCCGTAAAAATGTATTTGCTGTTCACCGTTTAGATCGAGAGACGTCCGGTGTTATGATGTTTGCTTGCAGTGAATCATCTAAACAATCTCTTAAAGCGCAATTTGAAGAGCGCAGTATACAAAAAGTGTATTACGCTTTAATAGAGGGAAAATTAGAAGAACCTCGAGGGCGTTGGGAAAGTTACTTACAACAAGATAATACCTATTTTGTGCGGAGCTTTTCAAAAGAAAGCGGCAAATTAGCAGTTACTGAGTTTAATCAGATATGGACTAATAAGCAGTTTTCGCTCTTGCGCTTGAATCTTTTGACGGGTAAGAAAAATCAATTAAGAGTGCACTGTTCAGAAGCCGGGCATCCTATTTTAGGTGATAAAAAATACCGGGCAAAGACAGATCCAATACAGCGCATGGCTCTTCATGCTTACTCTCTTTCTTTTATTCATCCTCTAAAACAAAAAAAAATGGCTTTTTTTTCACCCTTACCAATAGGATTTTATAAAATTGCGAAAATTGAAAGTATTCGTTTATGAAATAAAATTTTATAGTTTTCTTAAATGAAAATAAATTCACCTTAATGTATTTTTAGGTAAAAAATGACAATTACCTTTCTAGAAGAGACTAATAATCTATTATATACAGTAGACTTTGATAAATATACAACTAAGAAAAGAGAAAATTTAAGTGTTCTTAAAAGAATTCTAGCTTGTTCTCAGCGCTCTCTTCAATTGATTAGCCTTTTCTTTATCTCCTTTAAAAATGCTGCTTGGAGTACTTTAATAAGCTCTCCCTCTTCTTTCTATTACTATGTTTTTGACGGGGTAATGGATCTGGATCTGAGAGAATTTCTATGTTGATTTTCAGAATCCTTACTTGGGTAGCAGCTATGGGATGGGGCCTTTCTGCAACTACATTGTGCCTTTTCATAGAAAAGGCCTCATCTGGTCATGCAACGCTCCTTAAGGAGTTTGCTAATGATGGGATTAACACAGAACACCTTAAAAACAGAAGAATTCGAGCTCAACGCAAGCACTGTACCCGAAAATATTACAGTCAATAACTTAGCAAACATTTTAGACGCAATTAATTTTACTGATAGTCAAGGTCCGGGATATATGCCTCCGACAACGCGTAAAGAAGCTAATCGAACTTTTGAGCCAGATGATTTAAGACAACATTTACATGATTTTATACGACGAGTGAATACAAGAGAAGCATTCTTGGGTACTCCTCCGCGTTGTGACTTTATTCGACTGATGGATTTTTACCAGCAAATAGAAGATGTCGTGCGCTTATCTATTCACAAAGTAACAAGCGATGTAGAAGAGTTTGAAAGGATAAATGGCACAGACTATCACAGTTTTGATCAAAAGAAAAAGAATGAGTACAACGACCTTCTGCAAAGAAGAGCTCGCGTAGCACTGGATTTAGCTATTGCAGGTGCCCACTGTGGAGCTCGATATATGGGAGAAGCCATGGATGTATATTACAGCACCCATGGGGGAGATGGGCAAAGCGATCCGGAGAATGCTTCATTAGTTAGTCGTTTCGAACAGTTCCAAACTTTGCTGGCTGATCTAAAAAAAGAAAAAGTAGCTTTACCAGAAACAGAAGATTGGGATGATTTCATTGCTGAGCTTTTTGTTTTAGATAGAGTAAAAGAGAAGCTAAATATACTTTCTAGCAAAACCGATCTAGTGGAACAAAAACGTTGGAGAAATGCTCTAAAGGAAAGTTGCTCTAAAGAGAAACTTGGATCTTTTCTCGTTGAAGAACTAAGAAAAGCCCTTGAATCTGACACCTTTGTTTCTATTCCAACTGAGCGATATATGCCAGTATGTACTGTAAAGGCACAGATTGCAGAAATGAAAAAAGTTCTTCAGACAAGATATGAGCTTCAGATAAATGAGGATACTTTGTCTAGAGTATTAGATGGTAAAACTGATTTAAGAGAAGCTGTTAAAAACAGTTTAGACCGGGATCGCCGAAATGCATTCCTTGCCTGTTTGAATCAGGATCAAAATTTAGAAGAAATAGATACAAATGGAATTTCTAAAGAATTGATGGAATGGCTTTTAGTTTCTCAAGGAGTTTTAACCCCTCAACTAAAACAGGAATGCACTAAGGTAAACATAGATCGAAGTTTCTCTGAAAACTATATCGAAGTTGTACATCAAGGATTTTGTAACAACCCTAAAACCCCTATAGAAGCAAAAAACCTCCTGCCTTTAGAAATTCTTCGTGGATTGATAGGCAAAGAAAACGAAAGACTTGTACAAGAGCTCTCTATACATGCTTGCGCTACAAGTGGGAAGAGATACAGCTTTGCCGAATCCAAAAAGGAAAGAGTCTTAACATGGGTTTTTCAGCAGAGCTTTCAACATAATTCTGATGAGGTAATTGCTGCTACTCAAATAACAAATAGAGGAAAAGAACTGTACCTAAAGTGGAAAACAGTCTGTTTAATCGAATTGCCTAAAACTTTTGGAAATCTTTTTTCTCATCCATATTTTAAAACTATCTGGCTCGTTTCTGTTACAGCTCTAGTTACCTTTTCACTACTTAAAGCGCATGTAAGAATCATGCATTTTCTTACACTTCCAGTGGATCCTGTTTTTAAGCGTTTTATGATCGTGATAGCTGGTTTGACAATTGCTAGAAACTTGCAAGAAGGTATTTGGAGTATGTTTGATGAGGTTAGCCTGCAGCTTCATAGGATAGCCCAAAATGCTGAAAAAGATACCCTTATCAAACGCAAATGGCAAGCTCTAAAGATATGGAAAAGCTGTCAACCTGCCAGTGTTTTATCTGGTTAAAAGAACATTCGCGCATTTCGATTCATGAGATATGCATCAGCTAATACTAATGCTGTCATAGCTTCAACTACAGGTACTGCTCTAATAGCTACACAGGGATCGTGTCTTGACTTTTCGGAAGGGATGAACTCTTCTTTTGAACCAGCTAAGTTGATCGTTCTTTGTATGCGAGCTATGCTAGACGTTGGCTTAAATACAGTACGTGTGATCAGGCTAGCTCCATTAGAAATACCGGCTAATGTTCCTCCTGCGTGGTTTGTTTCTGTAGTGACTTGTCCCTTTTCAAGGGTAAATAGATCATTGTGATTAGAGCCTCTCATCTGAGCAGCTTTAAACCCCAAGCCAAATTCAAAACCTTTAGTGGCAGGGATTGAAAGCATAGCTTTAGCTAAGTTAGCTTCTAGCTTTTCGTAGATAGGATCTCCTAGACCAATAGGTAGAAATGAGGTAACACACTCGATAATTCCCCCAAGGGAATCCTGGTCTTTTTTCACCTGATCGATTAAACCACTCATTTTTTTTACAGCCGCAAGGTCTGGGCAGAAAAAAGGATTAGCGTATACTTTTTCTTGCAGTTCGCTAAAAGAGTCATTCTTGTGTGAGGAAATAGAAATTCCTCCCATTTCACAAATATAGGCGACTAACTCGATATCCACTTCTTTAAGAATTTTTTTAGCTACAGCACCGGCTGCTACCCGGCATGCTGTTTCTCTGGCAGAAGCTCGACCTCCTCCGCGGTAGTCAAAAATGCCATATTTTTGCAAGTAAGTAAAATTTGCATGCCCAGGTCGCAACAAGTGTTTATTAGCCTCATAGGCAGAAGAGTCCTGATCTTGATTAAAAATAATGATTGAAATGGGTGAGCCTGTGGTTTGTCCTTCAAAGACTCCAGAGAGTATTTCGGCTGAGTCAATTTCTTTGCGAGCAGAAACGAAGCGGTTTCTTCCGGGAACTCTTTTCTCAAGTTCTGAATTAATATCTTCATTGCTTATATCCAATCCAGCAGGGCAACCGTCAATGACAACACCAATAGCCCTACCGTGAGATTCTCCCCAAGTGGTGATACGCAGAATTGTTCCAAAAGAGTTGCTAGCCATTAGCATAACCCCATACGTAAGTCTTTCAATTGACTAATCATTTCGCTTTCTGTTTGATCTTTTACGGCAAACTTGTAAGCGAAGATTCGTTCGTATGTTGAAGTTCTTTGATTAAAAAGCTGTTCAAAAGATTCTATTGGGTTATTCAGGTCTAAAAACCCTGGCAATTCATTGGTAAAGATTCGTTTTTTTATTATCTCTTTTTCTGTTTTAAGATAAACCAGTTTCCCTAACTGTTCGAGAAAGCCTCTATTTACTGGATTTAAAACACACCCTCCTCCAACTGCAATGATGCTGTTCTTTACATGTGTTATAGTAGATAAAGCTCTAGTTTCTAATTTGCGGAAGTACACTTCTCCCCGGGTTTTAAAAATATCTCTAACTGAAATAAATTGCCCTGTAGTTATCTGATATAAAGCTTCTATAAGTTGGTCTGTATCGTAAAAAAAACAACCTATTGACTTAGCTAAATTCTGTCCAACTGTGGTTTTTCCGCAACTTTTGAAACCGTATAAAATCAGGTTCACTCTATTCTTGCTCCTAATTGCCTAAAAGCAGAGTTAAAATTAGGATAGGTTTTTGCAATGCATGCCACGTCATCTATTACGCTAGTTCCTGTGGCAGCTAGCGCTGCAACAGATAAAGCCATAGCGATCCGATGATCTTTGTGGCTGTATAGCCGAGCAGCTTTAAGAGGAGAGGGATAAATTACAAGTCCGTCTTCTTTTTCTTCTATACTAGCTCCCATCTTTCTAAGTTCTGCAGTTATAGTAGAAATTCGATCTGATTCTTTGTATCTTGCTATTTGCGCATTGTATAAATGGGTTTTCCCTTCTGCAAAACATCCAATGACAGCTAAAATAGCAATTGCATCGATAAAATTATTCAAATCAATAGACATTCCATGTAAACAATGTGTTTTTTTTACAATGATTCGTTTGCACCTAGAATCAATCTGAATATTGGCTCCCATAGAAATCAAACAGCGAATGATTTGTTTATCTCCTTGAGCATCTGCTAAATCAATATTTTCTAGCATGATTTCTGAGGAAGTAATTAAAGCAGCTGCAATCGGAAAAGCAGCAGTGCTCCAATCACCTGGTACTGTATATAGGAACCCTTCATATTGGGCTTTTCCTGTTACCCAATATTCTTTATAATTACGATGTGTAACTGTAATGCCTAATTGCTTAAACCAGTGCAGAGTGAGATCAATCCAAGGCTTTTCACCAGGATCCGATACTTGAATATGACTTTGCCCATTTAGAAAAGAGGTTGTCATTAATAAGGCAGAAACCGGCTGAGAGTCTTTTCCACATAAAGCAGTAGCACCTGGTACAAGAGGTCCTTTTATCATAATAGGAGCCAGTCCATTTGAACACATGGAGCGCGCATCTACTTGTAAGTTTTTAAGAGCTGTTAGAAGAGGTTGAATAGGGCGAAGGGAGCGAATGGAGCGATCGCCTGTAATAATAGTACGCGTGGGCAAAAGAGATGCTAGGGCCCCCATGAAACGCAATACTAATCCTGAATTTCCTGCACTAATAATCCCTTGTGGAGTTTTAAGCTTACCTGCAGTCCCTTGAATTCTCAAAAAAGTTTCTGTTTGCTGAATTTTAGCACCAAATAGTTTAGCAGCTCTTAACATATGATAGGTATCAGGAGAGGGTAAATATTTGTAGATCTCACTTAACCCGTTTGCCATTAAAGCAAAGAAGATAGCACGCATAGTATGAGATTTAGAGGAAGGAATCGTAATAGATCCTTTTAAACGACTAGGGTTGATGAAAAGTTTTGCCATATTCAAGTTTTAACCAAGCAAGTCCGTCTTCTATGTATTCAGTAGGAATAATTGTAGTATAGTTTTTAGAAACTAAACCAATTTCTTGTAATAGAACAAAAGTATTTTTATCTTTTCTTATTTTTTTATCCTTTTTTAGGTTTTCTAAACAATGCTCTTTTTCAAACCCATAAATAGTAAGAGGAAATCCATAAGAGCTAATAAGCATTTGTATTCTAGTAAAAGAAGCAAAAGAAAGGAATCCCATTTTCCAACTCAGATAACTTTCTACTAACATGCCTAAAGCAACAGCTTCTCCATGAGCAAGTCGAAAATCTGCCATCTTTTCTAAAGCATGGCCTATTGTGTGCCCAAAATTAAGAATAGAGCGCATGCCCGTTTGCTCTTTGAAATCACAGCTAACAATTTGATGTTTCAATTTAATGCAGGTTTTTACAAGTTTTTTAGTTTGACTTAAGCCTTTTTGCTCCTCTTCTAGTTGTAAAAATAAGCTAGAAGATAAAGTAACTGCATATTTAATTATTTCAGCCATTGCATTGGTCCATTCTCTTTTAGGTAAAGTATGTAGGCATTGAAAGTCGTAATAGACCCTAGCAGGGAAATAAAAAGAGCCTAGAAGATTTTTTCCATGAGTTGTGTTTATTCCATTTTTTCCTCCAATTGCTGCATCTACCATAGCAAGTAATGTGGTAGGAATGCAAACTAAGTGGACACCGCGCATATACGTTGCTGCAATAAATCCGATAAGATCCATAGTAACTCCACCCCCTAGAGCGATCAAGCAGCTATCACGCCCAAATCCCTTTGCGAATAATTGATTTTCCAATCGTGCCTTGTTTTCGCGGCTTTTATTTTTTTCTCCTTCTTCAAAGATAAATAATTCTATAAAAATTCCTTTATTAACTAGAAAAGATAACCAATTATGGCCAATGAGATTTGCTACATTTGTATCGCAAAAAAGAGCAAATTTATGGCTGATTTGTCGAAGATCTTCTGCGATCAAATCAGAGAAGAGGTTGCAATCTAGAACAAGCTTTGTTGTATCTTGGCGTTGCAGAGATAGACTAAGGGTTTCTAACACAACTTTGTATCCTTTTTTACTATAAAAGAATGCAGTAAAAAGCATTTTAGGAAAAGGCAAGAAGAATTTTTGTCATAGGGTTTGGTATAATAATGAATTAGTTTTTTATAAAAACTTTTTAAGTGTTTCTTAATAGACAAGATATAATAAGCACATTAATATGTTTTTCTAATTTAATGTTAAAAGGATAGAATATGAAACATATACTGTATTTATTTTTTTTGGCTCTACCTATATATGCGCAAGTTAATCAGCCTCTTTATTTAACTGTTGAAGACCTATCTACTGTTTCTTGTATTAATAGAAAGGTAGAAAAACTCATTTTAGGCAACGATTTACATGTATACTTGATTTCAGACCCGTATGTGCAACAATCTGCAGCAGCTATGGCTGTAGAAGTAGGATCTTGGAGCGATCCAAAAGAATACCCGGGGATGGCACATTTTTTAGAACACTTATTGTTTCAGGAAACAAAAGCTTATCCAAAAAAATTTGAGTATATGCAGTTCATTAAAGATCATGGGGGTGTTGAAAATGCTTATACAGATACAGATAAAACAGTCTATGCACTTACAATCAATACCGATGCATATTCTCAAGCGTTAGAACGTTTCTCTCATTTTTTTATTGATCCTTTACTTTCCTGCGACTCTATAAATCAAGAACTGCATGCAGTTGATCAAGAGCATGCAAAAAATGTAGAAGATGATACCTGGCGCCTCCTTATGGTTCAGAAGGAGATAGGTAATCCTTTGCATCCAAACCGTTACTTTTCTACTGGAAACAAAGAAACCTTATCTAAGATTCCTCAAACTGTTGTGCAAGATTGGTATACAGCAAATTATAGTGCAAACCGGATGCATTTAGTGATGATTTCTCCTTTACCACTTACTGAAATGAAAGATTTAGCAGTAAAGCATTTCTCTGCAATCAACAATATAGGGCGTTTTGAAGATTGTAAAAACGGCTCATTACTTTCTGTGCAACAAAAAGAAAGCATGGTCTTTATTAAGCCAATTAAAGATATTGCTCAACTTTATTTGAATTGGGAAATTCCTCCTGAATTTTCTCATTTAAGCGACCAATTTCCAGAGTTTCTTGCTTATATTTTACGAAAACAGGTAAAGGGAAGTTTATTTGCTAAATTAAAAGATCAAAACCTCATAGAAAACTTATTTGTCGATAAGATTCGTTTTAGCAAAGAGAACCAGGTTTTTTCTATTGCGCTTTCTTTGACCGAGCAGGGACTTTTAGAAAAAGATCTCGTTATTTCTTATGTATTTGCAACTCTAGAACGGTTAAAAACAGAGCTGCCTGATTATTTATTTGAAGAGTTTGCATTAATAAAAAAAATTCATTTTACAAAAGGCTCCCTAGATCCTCTTTTTGAAACAGTGATAGAATACTCCTCTAATATGATTTATGAAGACCTAAGTTCCTATCCAGATCAAACAAAAATTCCCTCTGTATTTGACTCTCAAAGATTTCAGCGCTTTTTATGTGCTTTGACTCCTTCTGATTGCACTTATTTTCTTCTTGCTGACCCTAATAAAACGGGAGTTGCTCCCGATCGAAAAGAGAAATGGATGCAAGTTGAATACGCTATTGTGCCAATTGATTCTCAAAACATAAGCAATTGGGAAAAGATATCAATCGATCCTGAAATCACCCTACCCAGCGCTAACCCTTATTTGCTAAATTCTGAGGACGTCCCCACGGTTATTCATCAAGACGAGGGTTCTCAAGTCTATTTTAGTAGAACCCATTCTGCGTCTAATGGTTTATTCTTTCAGTTTAAAACGCCTTTCTTAGACAAAACTCCAAAATCTCACGCATTAGCAGCTTTATGGCATATTTTGTTACAAGACATAGTAGCAGATGATTTCTCTTTTGCTCGTGATGCAGGAATGCATGGAAATTTGAATTTAAGCTTTACTGATTTAGATATCACTTTTAGTGTTTGTGGGCTTAATGAAAATGTTTTTCCGCTTACTAAAAATTTTTTTTGTGCGTTGAAACAAGTAGATTGTTCTCAGGAAAAGTTTCAGACTTATGTGCATTCTTTAGCTACTCAATATGAGAATAGCTTTAAAGATCTCCCCCTAAATCAAGCTAAGGGTGAAATACAAAGAATCATTTCTGCTATCCCTTCTGTACAACAAAATTTACTCGCTTTAAAAAATATAACTAAGGAAGACTTGTGTGATTTTTCAAAAAAAATTACACAACACCTATATACAAAAGCTTTCTTTTGTGTAGATCTTCCTCGAGTCCAGGCAATAGAATTTCTAAATGAATTACAAGCCATCTTAGGAGCAGAGCCTTATCCAATTAGCCAGCATAAAGCTAATGCTCTTGCTTTCCCAAGTCCAGATAACCCTTCTAAATTAACGCTTAAAACACACCAGCAAGGGGCTTCAGCTGTACTTTTTCTACAACAGGGACCTTTTAGCTTTGAATCAAAATCTGTTCAAAATATTTTAAGTTGTGCATTAGAAAACGCTTTTTTTGATGAGATACGCACTCGAGCACAACTAGCTTATATTGCTCAAGCAGAAGCTATTGAAAAAGGAGGGTACTTATTCCAATGTTTTTCTGTACAATCTAGTACGAATTCTGCAAATGATTTATTGGAGCGCTTCGAGTTATTTCTAAGAAATTTTGATAAAAACCTGCAAACAGAACTTTCTTTGGAGCGCTTTGAGGAAATTCGCTCTAGCATCATTACTTCACTTGAAAAAAGTATGCAGCCAGGTTATCTATCAGATAACTTGGAAAGGAACGCATTTTTAGCTTTTGATTGCCAGGATTTTGACTGGACAAAAAAACTTATAAACAGCTTAAATGCGCTATCTTATGACAAGTTTTGCGTGCTTGCTCACCAAATGCTTTCAAGAGATATTCCTAGATTGGCTGTTTTAGTAGAAGGGGAAATTCCTATAAAAAAGGATAACTTTTACCAAGAGTTTTCTTCTCGAGAAGATATGTCTAAGGAATTCTTAACTCTAAAATGAGAAAAATTAAGAAAGACTTATGCTATTTGGTGTGATTGTGGGTCCTACTATAGAACTAGCAGAGAAAGAGATCTTCTCACAACTAGAAGGGATTGACGCGGTAGAATTTCGTTTAGACTTATTTGCAAGTCTAGAGATAAAACTTCTGCGCGCCCTCATTAAAAAAATACCCGTTCCTGTTTTATTTACTCTAAGAAAGAGAAGTCAAGGAGGAAGGTACGTTGGATCTGAGGAAAGTCGCTTGCTGCTTATTGAAGAGCTCTGTCATTTACAGCCAGATTTCTTCGATTTAGAATACGATGTATCACTCAGCTTTCGTAAAAAACTCTTCTTTTCTTATCCGAAAATGCGCCTTATTACTTCCTACCACAACTTGGAGCAGTTTCCTGAATTAGATCCATTGAAGGAGCTTCTTTTTACTCCTTATACGCATTTTTACAAAATATCGGTTTATTGTTCCTCTTTGATAGAAGCCTTGCAATTATTGCATTTATCTAAAAAGCGTCCTAATTTGGTGACTATTGGCTTAGGACAAAGAGCCCAATTCACAAGGCTTCTAGCTCCTATTTTAGGACAACCTTTTAGCTATGTAGCGCTTCAGACGCAAACAGCCCCTGGACAGTTCTCTTTAACTGAGATGCAGTCTTATCGTTTTTCAAGTTTAAACCCTTCAACTGCTATTTATGCGCTTCTTGGAGACCCTATTGATACAAGCTTAAGTCCGATAGTTCACAATGCTGCTTTTAATGCACAAAAGCGCAATGCGTTTTGTTGCAAAATACCCTGTAGTCAAAAAGATCTGGCTGAGTCTTTAAGACTTATGCAAGAACTTCCATTTAAAGGCTTGAGTATTACAATGCCTTTAAAGGAAAAAGCAGGCGCCCTTATTTCTTCAAAAACACCCATAAATACATTCGTCATCGATCAAAAAGTCACAGGTTTTAGTACAGATGGTATTGGAGCTATGCAAGCACTGGAAAAACGTACCGCTCTCTATAATCAGCATATCGTTTTAGTTGGTGTAGGGGGAGTAGCTCAATCTATAGCTCAAGCAGCTATAGATAAAGGAGCTAGTATTACTTTCATTAATCGCACAGCCAAAAAAGCTATTCAACTAGCAAAAACATATAACTGCAAGGGAGGGGGTATAGAAGCTTTTCCTTCCAATTACGACATTTTAATCAACTGCACGCCTAATCCAGGTTTCATTCAGTTTGATTGGATCTTTCCTAACTCTATAGCAATGGATACGGTTTACCAGCCGCATTGGACAAAATTCCTGCAAAAAGCTTCGACTAAAAATTGTAAGCTGATTTTTGGAAAAGAGCTATTTATCAATCAAGCGATTCAACAGCAAAAACTTTGGGGCTCAACTCTCTCTGAGAAAAGTCTTGAACGGATCATGACACAAGCTATTAGATAAAAAGCCCTATTATTTTCTTCTATAAGGGGAAAAACTTTTACGGAAGACGATCATCCCTATTACTGCAGACAAGAGCTTAATGCTGCCACCAACCCACATAGGGAGCATAGATAGGTTCCAACAACAGAGCCGGAGAAAAGGGGACTGAGGACTAAGGCTGCAGCATTAATTGAGGTTAAGCCTCCGAGTGCTTCTCCTTGGGCTTCATTTGAAGATGTATTTGAAACTAAAGTGGTAGCTGCTGGCATTACAAATGAAGTAAAAAAACAGACAAAGAACATAATAACCCAAAGCCAAATAGCGGATCCTAAAAAGGGTATAATAAGAATAGAAAGAGCAGCTAAAGACATACCTGCTAAAAAAAGAACTTCTGGCTTGAAGCGTTTCACGAAGGGTCGAATGAGTAGCCCTGCACTAAAAGCGTAATATCCTCCAGCTGCTCCGAAAAAAATCCCTAGATCAGTCGGGGAAAAGTGAAAGCGAGTAATTAAGTACACTGAAATAAATTCAAAAAGTAAGACCAGGCAAAAATATCTAGAAAAGAACATAAAAAAATCGTTCTAAGCTCTTTGAAATAAAAAGCTTTTTTTAGTTGAGATAGAGACTAAAGTTTTGGGGTTTATGTTCTTTAGGACTAAGGTCTGCAATTGCTGCTTGTACAATAGACATATTTCCCGCCGCAAAACCGACAATTGCTCTAGAGGCCAATAGCAAATATATGTTGTTAAAAAGCACTCCAGAAAAAGCGACTATATAGCCTAGAAGAGCTATAATAAGGCTTATCTGGAGGGGGCTTTTACGCCCTTTATTATCAGAGATGGCACCCCAAATAGGAGCGCTAAAGAATTGAGCAAGCGGCATAAGTGATAAAAGCAGTCCAAGCCATATTCCTCGCATCTGATCAGAGGTCTCTAGAGAAACAAGGGGAAAAGAATTATCAAAAAGCATTGATGAGAAAACAGGAAAAACAAGGCCAATTCCCATGTAGTCAATGAAAGCAACGAGTAGTGCAATGTAGAAGGAGGGCTTATAAGATGAAGTAGTTTTAGTCATATAAGTTCTTATTAATAGTGCTGAAACTTTAATTTATATAAGCAATTTTATAAAGAGAATTTTGTAGTAAAAACAATCTATTTCTTTTTTTCAGTTCTCAAATGCATGAATAGCATATTTCTGGTAAAAATTTTGTCCATTATTTAGAAATAGAGTTACTTATAAAGATTAAAATAAATATTAAATAAGATAAAACTTACTGTTTTAAATTTATTAAAAATTAACATTATTAGTTTAATATTGTTAATAAATTTAAAACAGGATCATAATTATGTTGTCATTATCCAAAAAGTTTTTTAATCAAATTGATTACCTATCAGAAGGCTATAAAGTTGCCTTTAATCCAAATAAAAACAAGCTGACTTTTTATAAGGCAGAAAAAGCCACTCAAAAAATAACAGACCTACAAAAAATAACAAACCATGTTAACGAATTACAAAAACCGATTTTTAGTGAAATTAACTCCTATATAAATTGCCATAAAAAACTTAAAGAAATTAATGGATTAATTGAAGATAAAAATAGAACTAGTATCAATTTGGAGGCTTTTAATGAAAACCTTAAGCCATCATCTGCTGAATTAAAAGAATTGGTTTGGGCGGTACATGCTACGAATATATTGCCTAAAGATAGTATCTCACCAGTATCAGTCAACGCTTTAACCCAAGAGATAATTCTCGGCATTACTAATACTACTCATTTTGCGCTTGGAGAACTGGTTAGGCCACATCATGGTTTCACTTGGGAAAATCGTGATTTTGCTATTGTTACCCCTCTAGGTAGTATTATTGACCAAGCTGTAAATCTATTTGCTCAAGATACATTTATTACGGGAAAATGGAGTCTAAAAAAGGAATCTATTGTTCTTCTACCAGAAGGAACAGACACATCTGAATTACAAGACAACCCATTTAAAATTGTTTATTATAATAGATCTGAAAAAAGCCTAAGATCAGCTGTTGATGAAGTTATTTTAAATAATAAAGGAGTAACTTTTAAAATGCAGGGTAATATGCCTGCAGTAGGATCCTATGTGCTACTTGATGAAGGAATTAACATTAATACTCCATCTTTTTTTGAAAACCTTTTAAAAGAGAAACAAGGAATGTTATCATTCGGTGATCATACCCATTCCGAAGTAGGGGATGCAGCTATACTGGGAATATTAAGAGGAGTATTATCTAACCTACTAACTGTAAATAATCTCCCTTCCTTACAAATTGCTCGTAAGCCTTTAGGGTATGTAAGTTATCGCATAGCAGATATTTTTTATAATAAAGTTAAAGATAAGTATTTTAGTGTAGAAGAGCAAGTTAATTTTGAAAACCTTCTTTCTACGCAAAAAGTTTCCAAAGATTTTGATGATCCATTATGGACAGAAATATCGCCTGAATTTTTTGCTATGATGAACCACATGGAACTGCAAGAATTTAAAACAATTTATCCAGAATTTTTTGATGGACAACCAAATCAATTTGAAGCTGCCTGGGCTATTTGTCGATGGCTTTCGATTGGGCACAAGCGAGGTTTAGAAGAGGGTCTGCAGAAAATTATTGATGCAGAGATTAGCAAATTTATGGAACAAGACTCTGAATCTTTTTACCTTTATTTTACTAGTGGTATATTCCAACAATTACATCTTCATAACAATATACACTCAAGCCGTTTAACATTGGTAAAAGAGATTCTCAATTTAGAGTCTTTTAAAAGGTATAAAAATGCAATAGAATCGTTTATACCTAAATCACCTATAGAAGAGATCCTTCAGGAAGAGATAAAGAATTTATAGACGGCAAGAACCTCCTAGGATGAGGTTCCTGGGACGGACGTCTATCAAACGTCTGATAATTGATATTATGTTGTATTTTCTATTAGGAGCGCCTTCTAACGTTAGAAGGCGCTCCTTTATATGCTTACATAAGAAATCTTATAGATAACACTGTTTCCAGATGTCCAAAGATTGCTTCCTATAGATTCCAAACCTTTCTTTTTCTGCGTTAGAAGATATTCTACGGAATGTATACCTTATTTCTTCAAGCGCATTCCAAGCTCCTTTAGCTATCTCCCAAGAAGAATCCCATGCAAATCCCAGAAGTGTTTGAGGTGAATTCCATAAAATATTCATAATGGCCCACATGTTAATAGCTCTAATAGTTGAACTTAAATAAGGAATATTAGGCAATCGTGCTACTCCTTCTCTAAATAGCCAGGTTGCTAATATAATTTTCCAGGGATGCTTTAAAACAAAGTCTTTAGCTGCCAGCACGCTATTACCTGCTCTGATAACTTGTACTGGTACATGATTAATAATAAAAGGAAGCCCCTTAGTTGCAAAAAGACGCGAGACTCCTTCATACGCTTGGTATACTGAAAAGAAAGAGATGGCTAAAGTAGATACGACCAAGGCACCTTTAAGAAATGGGCTAGATAAAAGATTTGCGGGAATTTTAGGAAGTTGGATGAAGCAAACTGTTTTCCATTTTGGGTAAAATTCCTTTCCTTCACTTGCCATTTCAGCAGCAGCAATTACCTCATCAGAATTGTGCTGAAAGCTCTGCTGAAAAACCCATGTTAAAACTCTTTCCTTTTTGGATTCGGCAAAGCTGTATCTCTTCCCACTTGTAGCGCAAGCATGTATAGAGAGCTCATGTATAAGTTCTTCGTCCTCCCTGCCTACTAATTCACGAAGAGTTTCTAAAGGCAGAAGGCTTTTTGCTTCTATAGGGGTTTTAGGGTTGTTACAAAATCCTTGATGCACAACTTCGATATAGTTTTCAGAGAAACTTCGATCTATGTTTACCTTAGTGCATTCCTGTTTTAGTTGAGGGGTTAAAACTCCTTGAGAAACTAAAAGCCATTCCATCAATTCTTTAGAAATTCCATTTGTATCCATTTCTTCTAAATTTTGATCCTGGTTAAAACAGGCAAGAAACTCATCTCGGCAAGCCTGATCTTGGCAGTTTTTAACAGCTTCTCTTAAATCAGTTTTACCATCTAATACTCTAGACAAAGTACTCTCGTCCATCTGAAGCCCATATTTTGTCTGAAGAGTTCTTTTCATTTCTGCGATCTGTGCCTTTACAGTAAATATTGGCATGTATCGCTCAGCTGGAATAGGAGTAAAGGAATCAGGTGATGCAATTGCTTGTTTCAATTCTTCAGTGAGAGAAGGCCCAAGTTTTTCTTCAGATAAACTTTCCTTTAGAGTATTTATCCAAAGCATTTGAATCCTTGGCTCGGTTATTCCAGAAAGCTCATTGAGCTTTTCTTTATTTAAAGCAAGGAGCTCAGTAACAAAGTCATTCCAATCCTCTATTTCTGGTAAAGCTACTTTTTCTTTTTTTAGATCAGCAAGCAAAATTTGAAACTTCTCGAAGTGGCTAGTTAATGAAGTATTCTCTGGGGAAATATTTCGAATTTTTTCCAGATCCTGAACGATTGCCTGCGTTCTTCCCGCATATTCTTCATGGTTCCAGTCCCCTACTTGGTCTCGGATCCAATCTGTAATTTTCATTCGAAGGTCTTGAGATCCTTTGATTTTCTCTTGAACAGTATCAATAATCGTATCAACAGTATAAGCCTGAAAAAAGAGCCCTAAGTATTTATATGTATCAAATCCTCTTGAAAGGTGTTCTATAATGTTTTTTGTGCCTGGAATTCCAATAAGCTTACCCATATTCCCCATGTAATTGGAAAACGCATGAGTGTTATTTCCAAAATGCTGTGTAATGTGTTCTCTAGCAATCTCTTTGCGCTTTTGAGATAAAATTTCTAGCAAAGTCCCTTGCAAATCTTTATCGCTTTGCCCATCTCCCCCATGGGTGCTGTAATATACATCCATGGCTTCTCCCATATATCGAGCTCCACAGTGGGCACCTGCAATAGCTAAATCCAGTGCTACGCGAGCTCTTCTTTGTAGAAGATCGTTGTACTCATTCTTTTTCTTTTGATCAAAACTGTGATAGTCTGTGCCATTTATCCTTTCAAACTCTTCTACATCGCTTGTTACTTTGTGAATAGATAAGCGCACGGCATCTTCTATTTGCTGATAAAAATCCATCAGTCGGGGAATATCATATCCTGGAGGAGTACCCAAGAATGCTTCTCTGGTATTCACTCGTCGTATAAAATCATGTAAATACCCTCTTAATTCAGGTGGAGTAAAAGTTCGATCAGCTTCTTTACGCGTTGTCGGAGGCATGTATCCCGGACCTTGACTATCAGTAAAGTTAATTGCGTCTAAAAGGTTTGCTAAGTTATTGACGGTAATATTTTCGGGTACAGTGCTTGCATTAAGTTCTAACTCCTCTGTTTTGAGGTGTTCTGTATTGATCCCATCATTTGCAAATTCCTTAAGGAGTATTGCATGACCAGATGAGACCTTTTCCATGAAAAGGCGCAATGTAGTTACAGAAAGTCCCCATCCCATAGCTGCTACCCAAAAGACGACCTTAAAAACAGCTAGATACACATCACTAGGCGGGCGAAACCTACTTAAAGGGCCGTAGTAACCTAGAACTATGTATTTAAAAGAAGTGCCTGCACTACCTAAATTTGTGCAAATTGAGTCTTTAAGGGATACGAAAAAAAATCCAACTAGCTGCAAAGAACGCTGAGCACATGCTTGAATTTTAAAAGTATTTAAGTCTAATGTTTTTTTAGCTGTATATTTGCTAAAATCTACTAAGTACGGACTTTCAGAAGCCTCTAAAAAGGTAATAGTCATTGCCTTATCTCTAATTTAAATAAAAACAGATATTGTAAAGGGGCAACTGATATGAGTAAACATTAATTAAATTACAAATAGATTTAAAAATAAGATAAATTATTTATTTTTTTTGACAAAATGCACAGAAATGCGTTCCTCTTTGTTGAGAAAATATTTTTTGAATCAGTTCTTTACAACGAATACAGGGTTTGTTTTCTCTGCCATAAACCCATAAATCATTTTGATTTTTGCCTGTTTCTCCATTTAACCTATGAAAGTTCGTATTGCCTTCGCCTAAACTTGTTCCACCTCTATTAAGTCCTTTTTGAAGGACTTCGCGGATAGCATAAAACAAAGCTTCAGCTTGTAGAAAAGATAGCGTAGAAGAAACTTTTTGGGGGTGAAGAGCTGCTTTCCATAAAGCCTCATCAGTATAGATATTGCCTAAACCAGCAAGAAAGCTTTGGTCTAAAAGCAACGCTTTTAACATTTTCCTCTTAACCAGCAGACTTTGATAAAACTCTTTTGGTGTAAAGTTAGGATCAAAGGGTTCTCTGCCTAACTTTCGAAAAATTTCATTTGGATTATCTGTAAGAACAAATGTTCCAAAACGGCGAGTATCTTTAAAAAAAAGAGGTAAATGGTTGTTAAAGAAAAAAATAGCTCGGTCATACTTTTCTTCTGCTTCTCTAATTAAAAATTGTCCTGTCATACGTAAATGAACAATTAAGAATAGATTCCCAGAAAAAGAAAAAAGCAGGTATTTTCCGCGGCGCACTATAGACAAGAGCAGAGTATTTTTTAATAATACTGCTCTTTCCTGCGCAATGAGCTTGTAGTCCCGTACTTTAACATCGATAAGATGCTTTTTTTCAAATACTTTTAAATGATTAACAACAGCTTGAACTTCGGGTAACTCAGGCATAAAAAATAGATAAAAATGAAGTGTTTAGCTAGACTACTATAGGAATTTTACAAATATATAGGAACTTAAAAATGGAAAAAATGACTAGCAAAAAAAAGCGACAAGATCCCTGGAAAGTACTAATTGCCATCTTTTTAGGAATCATTGTAGGAAGTTGCTCACAACAGGGAAAAAAAATTTTAGGAGTGGAGCTTTTTTCATGGCTTAATCCCTTTTATCACCTATTTGGTTCTTTGTTTATTAATGCTTTAACTCTTGTTGTAGTCCCCTTAGTTTCTTCTTCTATTATTACAGGCATTGCTCGCATAGGAGACCAGGATTCTTTTGGAAGACTAGGCTTAAAGATGGTAGCTTTTTACATAAGCACAACATTAATAGCGATTTTAATTGGGCTTTTTCTAGTAAATATAATCGGCCCTGGCTTCTCTATTACTGCAGAGCACATGTCGATTTCTAGTGATTTAGCAAGAAGTGTTAAGCACCAATTAATAGAATCACAATCAACGCACCGTTTTACAGAACTCCTTTTAAAGGTTATCCCTTCGAATATCTTTTCTGCTTTTGCTAAAACAGAGATGCTTGGAATCATTTTTTTTAGTCTATTGTTTGGCTATTGTATTTCTAAAGTTAAATCCTCTTTTTCTCATACTGTTCTAGATTTTGCTAAAGGCATTTTCCAAATTATGATTGAGTTTACTCACGTAATTATCAAGTTTTTACCTTTAGGCGTCTTTTTTCTCGTTGCTAAAACTATGTCTGAGACTGGTATGCAGTCTTTTTATTCAATGGGAATATTTGCTTTAACAGTTTTCTTAGGATTTGCTTTTTTTACCTTTATAGCACTTCCTATTTTTCTGAAATGGATAGGCAGAGTTTCTCCTACTCGTCACTTTAAAGCGATGCTACCAGCAATCATCACGGCTTTTTCAACAAGCTCTTCCTCCGCTACCCTTCCTATTACTATTGATTGTGTAGAAAAAAGAGCTGGCGTATCTAATCGCATCTGCAGTTTAGTTATTCCCTTAGGAACCTCTTTAAATATGTCAGGTTCTGCTTTATACGAGTGTGTTGCAGCAATGTTTGTTGCTCAGGCTTATGGAATTGAGCTTTCTTTTTACACGCAATTCGCTATAGTCGTATTAGCCCTCATCTCTTCAATTGGAGTAGCTGGAATCCCCTCTGCAAGCTTGGTTGCATTGATTGTAATTTTAAAATCTATAGGGCTTCCGCTTGATGGAATTGGATTATTTATTGCAATTGATCGCCTTTTAGATATGTGTCGAACAACTGTTAATGTGTTTAGCGATAGCTGCTGTGCCGTTCTTGTGGCGCGCTCTGAAAAAGAAAAAAATGTTTTAGCAAAAGAGATTTTCGAATAAACTAATGCAGAACCAAAAGGATAATATGGAACAAACAATACAAATCACCTTTAAAGGATCTCCTATTCACATAAATGGGTCTCTACCTAGATTAGGTATGCAAGCACCTGATTTTACTTTAATAGATACAAATCTTAACAAGCGCTCAATAAAAGATTATTTAGGGAAATGCAAGCTGATTTCTGCAGTGCCCAGCTTAGATACACAAGTCTGCTCTCTTTCAGCAAAAAAGTTTAATCAAGCTATTAAAGAACGCCCTCAAGAAGGGATTGTTTTAAATGTTTCAGCTGATTTGCCCTTTGCACAAAATAGAGTTTGCCAAGCAGAAGGAGTTGATAATATTATTTGCCTTTCAATGATGAATTCTAAAGATTTTGCGCAATCTTATGGCATTTTAATGTTGGATGGTCCTATTGCTGGCTTATGCGCTAGGGCTGTCATTGTTCTAGATGAAAACGACACCGTTATTTATACCGAGCTTGTGCCCGAAATTACTCAGGAACCTAACTACGAAAAAGCTCTACAATGCTTTTTAAAACAATAAGTTATTTATCCCACCTACCTTTCTAATGCTCAAATTTGCCTGACCTGAAGCTTTTGTTCTATTTCCAACGTGAAAAGCGAATATTTGTCGAGTTTCAGCAATAATCCCTGCATGTAAGCTCTCTAGCAAAGAGTGAAAAGTCTTTTCCATAAATCTTAAGTAGCCATGGCATACTCATATCGAATATGCGGCAAATTCCTTCTAGAGAAACTCTTTCTAGCAAAGATCTACGGATGCGTTCTTTAGTGCCTTCTGGGATCATTGTATTTTGTGGGTTTTCCACAAATTGTTTATTGCAAGAAACACACTGATATTTTTGTTTTTCTGTGTGGATAGAACCATTTTTTCTTACGGTATATGAACAAAAGTTAGAGCAAGAGATATTAATTTATGGCTCCCATGGTTTTGGAGCATAATATATCCTTTATCTATAAATTACAACTTAGATAATCACTACTTGTTTAGGACCACCGATTTTTTACTTTTTTTCTTAAGTTTTTAGATTTTTTATTTATAGAAGAGTGTTTGTTCTCTTTTTGCACTTCTTTTTGTTCTGGAGTAAATGGGAATAGTAATCTATCTCCCCAAAGAGAAACATTAAACTCTAGTTCTGGATTCATAAGATAGACATAATTTCTATGATATAGAGGAATGACTGGCATATCGTCGATCAGGACTTTTTCGGCCTTTTCTAAAGTTAGCAACCTCTTATCCCCTTCTTCATAGTTAGAGCGATCGAGTAATTCAATAAACTTTGGATGTTCCCAACCCGTGCAATTCCTTGTATAATTTTTATATTTAAACCTTTGAAGGACGTCCATAGGATCATCATAAGAAGCAAGAGCGCATGAAAGACACATAGAGTAATCTTTATTATACAGCCTATCTAAGGCAACGCTAAAGTCTAGCTTCTCTAGTTTAATAAACATTCCAAACGCTTGTACTAATTGCTGTTGAATGATTTGTACTATCTCATCTGCTCCATAGACCCGGGAGTAATAAAGGAAAGTCAGCGATTTAAAAATATCTTTGGTAATGCCTAGCTCAGTCATTCCTTCATTGAGCAGAATATTAGCTTGGATTACATCATTATCTTTGAAAAACTCAGGGCATCGATGTTCTTTTAAGCAAGGGGCTACTAGATTTGTTGCAGACAAGCCCGCTTTGTAAGCAGAATTGATTGAATCTGTTTTAATGTTTTTTTTGCATCCTTTGCCTAACATTCCGATCAATTCTTGGCGATTAATCGCTAAAGCAAAAGCTCTTCGAATCTTGGCATTATTAAAAGGCTGTTTAGTTGTATTGAGGTAAATGAATACAGAATATGGTTGTATTTCTGAGTTAAAGGTCCATTTTTTTTCTAGCTTAGCTATCTCCTCTAAGGGAATATCGCTTAAAGAGTCTCCGGCCATATCAACTGTTCCTTGTTTAAACATTTCTAATGTTACGTGGTCGTTTTCCACAATATTGAAGGTAATTTTTGGAGGATGCTTGTCTTTTGTTTTTCGGTAGCGAGGATTGCTCTTTACAACGATTTGATTCCCTTGTTTAAAACTTTCCAATATGAAAGGTCCATTACATACAAACTGAGCTCCTGTTTGGCATACCCAGTTAGGACTCTCTCGATCTTGTTCAACATTTATAGGGTAAAATCTAGGATTTGTAAGCAGTTTAATAAGATGAGGAGTCGGATGTTCTAGTTCAATTACAAGGGTTTTTTCATCAACAGCTTTAATACCTACCTCGCTTAAGGAAACAAGTCCTTTTTTAGCACTTTCAGCATTTTTAATAGGAGCAAATAAATAATCTCCCATTGAAGGAAAGCTTGGATTGAGAATGTCTTTCCAAGACTGTTCAAAATCATAAGCGGTAACGGGCTTACCGTTAGACCAATAGTTGTCTCCTAAAGTAAATGTATAGGTGAGCTTGTCATCTGATACTGTATAAGACTTAGCTTGGGCAAGTTTAATCGATCCATCAGGGTATCGCTTGACAAGACCTTCAAACAGCAAGAAAACCATTTGAGAAGAGAAGACGTCACCCGCTTTACGAGGGTCGAATGTCTTAGGGGCTGTTTTCATATTTAAAGTGAGCATAGGTAAACCGTGTTTTAACAGAGCTGAAGAAGCCAACACAGCAATACAGAAAGTAATACACACAACAATCAATGTTTTTTGCATAAAAGGCTTCCTTAGTTTTTTAATGATACAAGAAAAAAACGCCAAAATTCCATTTAGCTTTTGCATAGCAGATAAAAGAATCTTAAACGACAAGTATAAATTTTATAAAGAAGTATTTTCCGGTAAAACAGCATATTCCACAACAACAAATGAAAAGTTTAGGGCACTTTTATCGCTAGACGTTGTGATGTGAATATTGTTTTGATTCCCTCTTAACTCTATACGGTTAGCGGTATTTCCAGAGCTATAGTGATTTAAAATTTTATTGATAAAGGTGTATATTTTTCTCCAGTAAACTATATAGAGATAGAGACATGCCTAAACCTTATTCAATGGACCTAAGAAAACGAGTGGTTCAATACCTGGAAGAAAATAACGACAAAATGCAGGCTAGCCAGCTATTTCAAGTTGGGATTGCGACCGTCTACCGATGGGTAAAGCGTAAGAAACAAAGAGGAAACGTAGAACCTTTAAAAAAGAAAAGCACCTATAAGAAAATTGATGATCAGAAATTCATCGCTTATGTAGAGAAAAACCCCGATCATTTTTTATCAGAAATTGCAAAGCATTTTAGTTTGACTTTGCAAGCGATCTTTTACGCTTTGAAAAGACTCAAGATCCCAAGAAAAAAAAGATTGCGTTTTATAAGGAAAGGAACATAGAAGCAAGAGCGGAATATCTAAAAAAGATCGAGGCAATTTCTCCTGAAAAAAGGGTCTATTTGGATCAGAGTGGAATAAGCCAATATGTGCATAGGCAATATGCGAGGAGCGCGAGGGGGAAACACCTATTTGGAGGAATTTCAGGAAAACGATTTGGTAGACAAAGTGTAATTTCAGCACTACAAGGGAAGAAATTGTTAGCACCGATGTGTTTGCAGGGACTTGCAATACGGATCTATTTAATGTATGGCTAAAACAGGAATTGCTTCCAAATTTGACTCATGGCCAAGTTTTGATTCTCGATTCACCGGACTTAAATCCTATCGAAAAATATTGGGCCAATAGGAAAACGAAAATCCGAGAACTTTTACTTACTGTAGCTAATTTATCCGAAGCCTTGGATCAAGCTATTTTATCAATGTAAATTTAAATTACTATACAATCTGTGTTTTTAGCGTATGCCTTTTTTTCTTCCCTGAGTAAAAATGCTTGTGTTTTTTTTAGGTCGCTCTATTAAGTGTTTCTGTCGCATCAATTAAAAAAACTTCATATTCCCTATCGCTTTTTCACAAATCTTTTCGGCTAGGCAATGCAAAAAAGGGGTGTTTAATTAGCGTGTCTTCTACCCACCTTATTGTTTTATAAGCAGTACTTTCACTAACATTATAGCTTTGGCTTATAGGAAAGTAGGTTCTATATTCCCTCAGCTATTCTTAAGGTCATTAACAGCATATCTTCTACTCTTAACTTATGTAATCGACCTCCTCTGATTTAAGAAAAAAAGCAACAGAATGCAAGAGCGCCTAGAGGGACAAAAGCATACGGAGCTGTATCAGGAAATCGTTATCACAGGGAAAGCTTTATAGCAGCTAAGAACCAATCAAACATTTTAGCACCATTTTGTTATATAGGAACATGTAATACCCAGTTATTTAACATATGGCTCAAACAAATACTAATCCCTGAGCTAAAGCCCGGACAAGTAATTATTTTGGATAATGCGAGTTTTCATAAGTCCAAAGAGAGTTTAGAAATCATTGAAAAAGCAGGATATGAAGTGTTATTTTTGCCTCCCTATTCTCCTGATTTGAATCCTATCGAAAAATTCTGGGCACATGTTAAGAAGAGAGTAAAAGAAGCCTTAAACTTATATTCAAGCCTTGCAGAAGCTATTGATCAATCTTTTTTACAAGTGTGTAGTTAATGGAAATTTTAAATTCAAATCACTATAAAGCAGAATATTAATGGAGATTCGTCCTAGTTTAGTGCCCTAAAACTCTAGATTTCTCAATCTTGTTACAAGCAAATGTCTATAAAATAGGCTATTTCTTTTTAAAGCTATAGTTAAGATAAGAAGGGAACCAGATAGCTTGATCAACAAGCTTTTCTCTTTTCTTATTTTCTATAGTAGGAATTAGCCCTTGTTCTTCTGCTACAGCAATAACAGCCAAAGCAATTTCTCGGCTTACATCTCTTAAAGTATGAATAGGAGGGAATAGTTCTGGAGGGCGGCAGTATTTCGATAAAACACGTGCTGACTGAATAAACATTTGATCGGTAACCTTAGGGAGCTTGGCAGCAATAACTCCTAGACCGATACCTGGGAAAATATAAACGTTATTGCATTGCGCAATATTGTACTTTTTATTGTTGTAATCAACAGAAATGAAAGGACTCCCTGTTCCAATAATGGCTTTGCCTTTTGTCCAATGTATTAACTCTTCAGGAGACGCTTCTGAAAGAGAATTAGGGTTAGATAAGGGGAAAATAATAGGGTTCTCTGCGTATTTTGCCATTTCTGTGACAATTTCCTTTGTAAAAGCTTTAGGCTGAGCTGAAACGCCGATTAGAATTGTGGGTTTTACGTGCTTAATGACTTCTAGCAAAGAAATATAAGAAGGATTTGCTATGTTCCATTTTTGTAAACTCTGAGCATTGCGTGCAAATTTTTTTTGTTCATCATTTAGATTAAGCAGATTTGTATGAATGAGCCCTTGTTTATCCAGCATATAAAAATTTTCTTGCGCTCTTTGTTCGCTATATCCCTCTTCTTGCATAGCTTTTACAATTAGGCTAGAGATTCCAAGACCAGCTGATCCGGCTCCAAATACAACAATCTTTTGTTCTGAGATCTCAGATCCGCGGATAGCAGACAAGAGAGCAGATAGAGTGACTGCTGCTGTTCCTTGAATGTCATCATTAAAAGAGCATATTGTATTTTTGTATTTTTCTAGTAAAGGCTTAGCGTGCGCTTTGGAAAAGTCTTCCCATTGCAGCAAAACTCCTGGAAAGCGCTTTTTAACCGCTTTAATAAACCGATCGATAAAATCATAATAAAGATTGCCCGTAATCCTGGTATGACGCCATCCTAAGTAGAGAGGATCCTCCAAAAGGATTCTATTATTAGTCCCTACATCTAACAAAATAGGCAGAGCTTTCATAGGATGAATACCACCAAATAATGTGTATAAGGAAATTTTTCCTTGAGGAATAGCCATTCCCCCTACTCCTAAATCTCCTAAACCTAGAATACGCTCTCCATCTGTTACGACGATTACATCTATTTCTATTTGAGAAAGATTTGCAAAAATTTCTTCTATTTTATCCTGTAATGGATAAGAGATATATAACCCTTTATGCTGATGATATAAGGAACTAAACTGTAAAGAGACCTCTCCAATTGTTGGAGTATAAATAAAGGGTAGCATTTCAGAGATATGCTCCAATACAAGTCGGTAAAAGAGCACTTCATTACGACTTTGGAGAGAGGACAAAAATGTGTATTTAGAAAGCGGGTCTTTTTGTGCTAGAAAGTTTTGATAGCGGCGGGTTACTTGTTCTTCGAGCGTAGAAATATGAGAAGGAAGCAATCCATGCAAACCAAAAGCATCTCTTTCCTCTACATTAAAGGCTGTTCCTTTATTATGAAATGGATGATTTAAGAGGTCTTCTGCTTTCATTTGATACTTCCAACACTATAACTAAAGTCAGTTTCCTTCAATTGATACATAGCTACTGCTACCCAAATAGTAAAGATAAAAACAATAGTTGCATTTAGAACGGGCAGCAAACTTGTACTTAAGATAGCTTGGAAGAGTAAAATAATTACAGAAGCCAATGCTTTAGCAAATCGATAAACCAAAACGTCAATAAATGCTTTTGCTCGAAATTTTTCATCAGAGCTTAAGGGAATATACAACATTTCCTTAATAATTGTGAATAAAGAGAAATCACATGTTTTTAGAACTACAAAGCTAAGCGTAATCATGCCAAATGAGGGAAAAAGGAAAGAGCAGATACTCACAATGCATAAAAGCATAGGAATACTGACATGCAGGCGTTTAACTCCAAAAAATCGCACTAAAAAATACGTACCAAAAAACTGCATTGCCGTAGTAAAAGTTTGACCAATTATTTGAATGCGGCCACTGTATTGCGTTCTTAAATCCTTTTCAATAACAACCTCTTCTAAAAAAGTGTTAAATTGATAATCGATTAAAGTAGAAATTACTTGCATACAAATAACTACTAAAGAAATAAACGCTAATACTCGTGAGCTGGTAATTAACCTAAGGCCATGTAATATAGCTTCAAATCCTTGTTTTTTTTCTAGAGAAAGTGACTCTACTTGCTCACTCTGTTTTAACATGATCACATATAGAGAGCTCAAAACCATATACAGAGGCAGAGTTATATACAGAAGAGACTCCGATCCCATTTTTACTGCTAAAAAGCTAGGAACTAGACTTCCTAATAAAGAACCTATTCCTCCTATTCCAAAGAAAAAACCATAGAGATATTTAGCGCGTCCTACGGAGACATTTAAATGGATTAAAGACCAAATCTGCTGGAAGATAAGCATGATATAAAGATCTTTCCAGATATAAATAAAAAAACTCAAAAAGGGAATTTTTTGTAACCAAACAGCACACGTACAGTTTATAAGCACGATAGAAACAGCTAAAGCTAAATAGATTTTTAGACAACCGAGCCTAGGCAAGTATTTATTGTATAAACTAACAAAAAGTAGGTTTAAAGGAATAGAGGCAAGCCAAGCTAAAGGAAAGAAATTTACTTCGTAATTTGTGATAAAAAGCGCATTGCTTACAGGGCGAACAATTGCATAATCCATTGAGATAAAAAAACTACATAACATAGCTGTTATGATAAATACATGTTTTCTGGATCTCTTAAGCATTTTTGCCTTCTAAAGGAATATCTGTTCTTTTAAATAGGTATATAGCAACAGCTACCCAAATGATAAAAATAGCAATGTTAATTCCATTAAGAACTGGTAATAAATAGGTTGTTAAGACCATCTGCAAGCCTAGAATAATTACAGAAGCAAGTGCTTTTGCAAATCGGTAAAGAAATACATCGATAAACGCTTTAGCTCGGAACTTTTGATCTGAGTTTAAAGGGATGTATAAATTTTCCTTAATAATTGTGAATAAAGAGAAATCACTTCCTTTTAAGATAATAAAAATAAGTGTTGTTACTGCAAAGCCTGGAGAAAAGAAGGATAGAATGCTCATCAGAGCTAATAGAGCGGGAAATCCTATATGTAGACGCTTTATTCCTAATACCTGAATCAATACATAAGTACCAAAAAACTGCATAAGCACAGAAAGGCTAAGTCCAACACTGAGAATCCTACCTATATATTGCGTTCTTAAATCTTTACCGATGATGGCTTGCTCTAAGAAAGTGTTAAATTGGTAGTCGATTAAAGTTGCACTGATTTGCATAAATAAAACACTTAAGCTAATAAAAACTAAAGTTCTAGAGGTTATAATTAATTTAATGCCGTGGAGAAGGGCATCAACTGTTCCCTTCTTTCCCTCTAGCTGCAAAGAAAGTCCTTGTCCGCTTGTTTTGAGGATAAGTATATAGGCAAAAGTCACACACAAGTAAAGAGGTAGTGTCATGTACAATAGAGGCTCGGAGCCTACTTTTACTGCAAAAAATCCCGGGAGCAAACTGCCTAGTAGAGAACCTATACCCCCTGCTCCTAAAAAAAATCCATACAGATATTTAGCGCGTTTTAATGATATAGTTGAATGAATAACAGACCATAGCTGCTGAAACATCAGCATAATGTAAAGGTCTTTCCAAATGTAGAGAAGAAAAGAAAGAAAAGAACATTGCTTAATGAATAGAGCACATGAATAATTTATCAGTATAATGCTACTTGCTACTATTAAATATATTTTTAAACAACCCATCCTTGGCAAGTATTTACTGTACAAGCTAACAATTAGCAAATTTAAAGGAATAGATATTGTCCAGGCATAGGGAAAAAATTGAGCTCCGTAGGTAGAAATAAATAAGGAATTACTGACAGGTCGAATAATAGAATAATCAGCAGAAATAAAAAATCCACACAACATAGCACCCATAACAAAAAGACGTTCGGTTGTAGAGAAATTGCTTAGTTCTTTTTTGAAGAATGTACGCATTTTATCCTTTAGGATCCAAGAAGAAAGAGGGATGCATTTGTTTAAATAGATATATTCCAAGAACTATCCACGCCATACAAATGCTAATGCTAATCCAATTTAGAATAGGCAATAAATAAGTTATTAAGGCCATCTGCAAGCTTAAGATAATTATAGAAGCAAATATTTTAGCAAACCGATAGAGAAATACATCGATAAAGGCTTTAGCTCGGAACTTTTGATCTGAGTTTAAAGGGATGTATAGCATCTCTTTAATAATGCTAAATAAGGAAGAATTATAGGATTGTAATAGAATCACTGTGAGAGTAATAACTCCCAAACCAGGGAAAATAAAACAAAAAATGCTCATAACGCATAAAAGAATGGGCAAAGTTACGTGTAAGCGCTGTAAGCCTATCTTTTTCACAAGAAAATAGGTGCCAAAAAACTGCATAAACACCGTAAAAATACGCCCAATGATTTGCATGCGCCCGGTATATTGCGTTCTTAAGTCTTTACCAATAATTGTTTTTTCTAAAAAAGTATTAAATTGGTAGTCGATTAAGCTTGCGTTAAGCTGCATAAAAAGAACACTTAGGCTAATAAAAACTAGTATCTTAGAGTTTAATACGAGTTTAATACTGTGTACAAATGCCTCTGCACCATCTTTTTTTCTTTCCAACTGAAGACCCGCTGTTCCTACATTACTCTGTTTTACAGTAACAATATAGGCAAGAGTTAAGCATAAATAAAGAGGGAGTGTCATGTATAATAGAGACTCTGAGCCTACTTTTACTGCAAAAAAACCAGGGAGTAAGCTGCCTGTTAGAGATCCTAACCCTCCTACCCCAAAAAAAAATCCATACAGATATTTAGCGCGTTTTAATGATATACTTGAATGAATAACAGACCATAGTTGCTGAAACATCAGCATCACGTATACATCTTTCCAAATATATAAAAAAAAAGCCAGAAATGAGAACTGTTTGAGTAATAAAGCACAGGAATAGTTTATCAAAACAACACTAATTGCTAATATAAAATATATTTTTAAACAGCCTAGCTTTGGTAAATATTTATTATATAAGCTGACAAGTAGCAAGTTTAAAGCAATAGATAGGATCCAGGCATAGGGGAAAAACTGAGTTCCATAGGTAGAAATAAATAAAGAGTTACTTACGGGGTAAATAATAGAATAATCTGCTAAAATAAAAAAGCCACACAACATAGCACCCATAATAAATAGGCGTTCTGCTTTAGAAAATTTATTAAGTTCTTGTTTGAAGTACATCGATTTCAAAGTATCTTAAAGTTAAATTAATCAAGATAATATCATCTAAGGATTAAAGCAGAGAAGACTTTTTATATTAAATACAGGATTATGTATTAAATTTTTTATTTAGATTAGGTAGGCCTAGGACAGCTTTCCCCTAAATAATTAGCAGTAACTACAACGAATTCTGCTTTGCGTTGTAGTTCTTTAATGTTGCGTGCTCCTCCGTAGGTTAGGCCGCTGCGCAAACCACCTAAGAGAGATTGTATTAGTTCTTTAGCAGACCCGCTAACAGGCCCCCAAAAATCAATCCCCTCTGCAACAGTTTTATCTTTTAGACCACCATAAAAATCCGTTTGAAAATCAGTGCTTGCTTGTCCCCTAAATTTTGCTTCCCATCCATTAGTAGATTCACGTTTAGGAGCTGAGCTTTCTAAAGTCATAGCAAACAATTTGCCAATCATAACAGTGCTAGCCCCAGCTGCAAGAGCTAAAACTAAATCTCGACTATTGCGAATTCCCCCATCTGCAATTAAAGGAACTCGTAATTTTTCAGCAACTTTTGCACAGTCATAGATTGCTGTAAATTGAGGTATTCCAAAACCTGTTACCATACGAGTTGTGCAAGCAGCCCCAGGCCCTACACCCACTTTTACTGCATCGGCTCCTGCATTAACTAAGTCGTGGTATGCCATTGCTGTGCACACATTACCTGCAATGATTTCTTTATCTGGATGTGTGCGCTTAATTTCTTGAATAAAGTAGAACATCCTGTCAGAGTGACCATGTGCTACATCAATACATACTCCCAGTGCTCCTAAATCAAGAAGCTTTTTTGTTTGATCAATATTTTGAATCCCACAAGAGATAAACATCCTATCCGAGTATTCTGCAACCCAAGCCTTTTGTTTTTCAAAACTAGCAAACCGATGAAAAATAGGCGTAGATCCTTCCTTGAGTAAGATAGGTGCTAAATCTTCTCCTATTGTTGTATCCATGTTAGAGCATAAAATAGGCTGCGCTATTTTAAGATTTTTAGTCAGCCACGTTTCTAAAGAAGGCTCTGTACGAGAAGGTACATTATTAAATTGCGGAACAAGAGCAATATCGTCAAAGGTATACGCATATTTCATAGATATAACAAAAGCCTTAGTTTAAAATTGCTTTTACAAATAAAAGACTGTAGCATATATACACCTACTAAATCTAGCAGTTTTGATATGATTACCGTAATTGTCCTAACAAAAAACTCTCAAGAAACTCTAGAAGATACACTTTTTTCCATACGCGATTTTCCTGAGGTTCTAGTTTGCGATACAGGTTCAAGTGATACAACATTAAGCATTGCTAAGCAATTTCCTAATGTTAAAACTACACAAGTTGAGTTTATCGGGTTCGGGCCCACTCGAAATCAGGCAGCTCAATCAGCTAGCTATGATTGGATTTTAGCACTAGATAGCGATGAAATTCTCTCTTCTAAATTAGCTCGAGAAATTCTCAATAGTGTGTTAGATCCCAAATATGTTTATCAAATAAATCGACATAACTTTTTCAATGGCAAATGGATTAAAAGTTGCGGAGGATGGTACCCAGATCCTGTTATTCGTTTATATCACAGAAAAAGAACTCAATTTACTAACTTAATGGTTCACGAAACAGTTTCTTTGGAAAACGTAAAAATTTATCCTTTGTCTTACCCTATCTTCCATACGCCCTATCGGAACATTCATGATTTTTTAAATAAAATGCAAGTGTACTCTGACCTTTTTGTCGCTCAAAAAATAGATTCCAAACAAACCTCTCTATTTCAAGCCATTCTACATGGTCTATTTGCTTTCTTTAAAAGTTATTTCTTAAAAAAGGGCCTAAAAGAGGGTGTAGAAGGTTTTATTATCTCAGCTTATAATGGCCAAACAGCTTTTTACAAGTACCTTAAGCTACGAGAAGCTCAAAAGAAACTACCCAAAGATCTATAAAACTATGCTCTAGCTAATGGGATAGCGGCAGTCGGACTCGAACCAACGACCCACGGATTATGATTCCGTTGCTCTAACCAGCTGAGCTATACCGCCGAGAAAAATAGCGGGGAAAGGATTCGAACCTCCGACCTTTGGGTTATGAGCCCAACGAGCTAACCACTGCTCCACCCCGCGATAAAGAAAGCATGAGTTTAACGTGCTTAATGATTAAAACTCAACAACATTTTGCAAAAGAGAGATAGTTTTTTTAGCAGCCCCTTGCATCGAATGTTGCTTAAGAGAAATCCTTATAGGGCAAGAAAGCTGTTGAGAGAGTGTTTCCACTAGGCTGTCTAAAGTAATTTCCATCCCCTTTTGCGTTTGTAAAATATATTGCTGTAGATCTCTTTGCCCATGCATATATGGACCAAAAAGCACAAGTGTTCCAACAGACACGGGTTCAAAAATATTATGCCCACCGATATGTGAAACAAAACTTCCTCCTACGACAGCAAGGTCTGCTATTTGATACAGCTTGATCAATTGTCCCATTTGATCAATTAAAATCACTTGCTCTTTACCTGTAATTTGAGAGAACATAGATGAATGAGCATAAGAGTATTTCTTTTTTTGAAGCCAAGAACTTACACTTGAAAAACGCTTTGGGTGACGTGGGGCTATGAGCACTTTTAAAGTAGGAAATTTCTGCCAAAGAATTTCCATTTTTTCA
Source organism: Latrodectus elegans (assembly GCA_030067965.1). Classification (NCBI taxonomy): domain Eukaryota; kingdom Metazoa; phylum Arthropoda; class Arachnida; order Araneae; family Theridiidae; genus Latrodectus; species Latrodectus elegans. The sequence goes on along the minus strand of CM057819.1, from coordinate 1,423,374 downwards.
AGCAACCACTTCTCTTCGGGATCATGTGTTGAAGCTATAACAATTGTTTTGCCATCTAGTTTGAGCTGATTTTTTAAATAATCTTTTTGAGCCAAAGATAAAAGCTCGGGCTGAACATCCCATTTGAGATTGCCAGTTACGTGGATTTTAGTAGAGTCTACAAAGGAAGAAAATCTTTTCATATAGGTTTCATTTTGCAATAAGAAAAGATCAAAAAGGGAAAATAATTTTAATGCAAAATAGGAAAAAAATTGAAATCTTTTATAAGAGCGCTCTGACATCTTTCCATTAGCTAATACAACCTTACCATCCATTTTTTTTACTTGTTGTATCAAGTGAAACCAAAAGTCGCTTTCTACTAAGAAGAGCACAGTAGGAGATATTTTTTTTACTAAGCGACACATGATCCAAGAAAAGTCTAAAGGTAAAAAAAAGTGAGAGTTTGCTTGAGGTAGGCTTTTTTTAGCTTCCATGAGACCAGTATATGTAGTGCTAGAGATCACAATTTGGACCTCAGGAAATGTGTTTTTAAGCTCGTGGAACAAAGGAATAGCAGCCCTTGTTTCCCCTGCTGATACAGCATGGATCCAAATTGTAGGAAGCTCAGAAGAAAGATTCAGATTTGGGACCTTTAGCCCTAATCTGTACAGAATACTCCCCTTATACTTACTCCAAGAAAAGAGCAGCTTAGGTATCGCACACAGCCCTATCAGGCTAAGACAAGTATTGTAAAAAAAGCTAAACATCACATACAAGGTTAATTAATTTATTAGGAACGAAGATAACTTTAGCAATTGGTTTATCCAAATACTTTACGATCTGAGGTTGCTCTTTTAGAAAAGTCAATAGCTCTTCTTTAGTTTGTTCTTTAGGTAAAGACCACTTTCCTCTTACCTTTCCGTTAACTTGTACTACGTATAACACCGTTTCATCAATCAGATAGATCGGGTCAAATTGAGGGAATGGCAAATAGGTTAAACTTTGTTTACCTCCTAAGTATTCCCATAATTCTTCTGCAATATGAGGAGCAAAAGGATATAGAACTTGGACAGCCATTCTTAAAGATTGCTTAGGATAATGTTCTAGCGGTAAAAAAGCATTAACGAATTCCATCATTTTAGCAATCGCAGTGTTAAATTGCATAGCTTCTATCTCCTTTTCTACTTGGTAAACCAGGCGATGAGATAGCTTTAATCCTTCTAGTTGATCTTGGTCACAGACTTTATCAGAAGTCACCATATCGTAAAAGCGATTTAAAAACCGATAACATCCATTTACAGCATCGCTATTCCAAAATTTTTCTTTATCAAATGGTCCCATAAACATCTCATAAAGTCGGAGAGAATCTGCGCCATATTTACAAATAATGTGATCTGGGGTTACTCCATTGAGTTTTGATTTAGACATCTTTTCTATTTGAGTATGCACAGGATTTTTTGTATGTAATTGGAAAAAACTTCCCTCTTTTTCATACACATCCTCTGGAGATACATAACCACCTTGCTCTAGTTGATAAGATCTAGCTGTAACAAGACCTTGATTGCGCAGAGTTTGAAAAGGTTCTAGTGTACTAACTAGGTTGCAATCGTAAAAGACCTTATGCCAGAAACGGGCGTATAGAAGGTGAAGAACAGCGTGTTCTATTCCCCCAACATATAAATCTACTGGCATCCAATAGTTTTCAGCTTGTTGAGACCAAGGTTTGATTTCATTATGGGGATCGCAAAAACGCAAGTAATACCAACACGACCCTGCCCACTGAGGCATGGTATTAGTTTCTCTCTGAGATCTTTGACCTGTTTTAGAATCGACGATGTCAATCCATTCTCTTGCTTTAGCTAAAGGACTTTCACCTGTTGGAGCTGGCTTAAAATCTTCTAGATCAGGAGGACACAAGGGCAATTCATCTAGGTCGAGAACTCTTTTTTTGCCATCTGGAAAATGAAGGATGGGGAAGGGCTCTCCCCAATAACGTTGGCGGGAAAACAACCAATCGCGCAATTTATAGTTAACGGTTTTTTCTCCTTTTCCTTGGCTTTCTAACCATTGAATGACTGTTTTTTTTGCTTGAGATAAATCTAACCCATGTAAGGATAAATTACTAAAAGAGCTATTAATATAAGCTCCTTCTTCTGTCCAACAAAGCTTGCCCAATTGAATGTCTTGATTGTCTTTGCAAGGAACAATAACAGCGGTAATCGGTAGCTGAAAGACTTTAGCAAAAGCAAAGTCTCTTTCATCATGAGCGGGAACAGCCATAACAGCGCCTGTTCCATAACCCATTAGCACGTAGTCTGAAACCCAAATAGGAATGTTTTGATCTGTAATAGGATGTTTAGCATGCGTGCCTGTCCATACACCGGTTTTTTCTTTGCTAAGCTCTGTCCTTTCCAAGTCGCTTCTTCCAGATATCTTCGCTTTGTAGTCTTGTACCTGTTTGCGTTGAGATTCTGAAGTGATTAGTGGAACAAGCGGATGCTCCGGAGATAGCACTAAATAGGTAACGCCAAATAACGTATCGGGGCGGGTTGTAAAGACTGTAATTAACTGGTTGGTTTGTGTTTCTCTAAAATCAATCTTAGCTCCTTCGCTACGCCCAATCCAATTAATTTGTAATTTTTTTAAATGTTCTGGCCAATCAACTAATTCTAAATCCTTGAGTAAGCGTTCTGCATAAGAGGTAATTTTAAGCATCCATTGGCGCAAAGGACGTCTTTCAATAGCATAGCCTCCTTCTTTAGCTTTGCCATTTTCCACCTCTTCATTAGCTAAAACAGTTCCTAATGCAGGGCAAAAATTGACAAGGACTTCTGCCTCATAAGCTAGTCCTTTATGATACAGTTGAGTAAAAAGCCATTGTGTCCATTTATAGTATGTAGAATCGCTTGTTGTAATTTCTCTATTCCAATCGTAACTGAACCCTAGCCTTTTCAGCTGCTGTCTATATGTATTGATATTATTTTGTGTAGTGATAGCCGGATGAGTTCCTGTGCGAATCGCATATTGCTCCGCTGGTAGGCCAAAACTATCCCAACCCATAGGATGTAATACGTTAAATCCTTTTTGTCTTTTGTAGCGTGCTATTGTATCTGTTGCCGTATACCCTGTTACATGGCCTACGTGTAAACCTGAACCTGAAGGATAAGGGAACATATCTAAGATGTAATACTTGGGCTTTTTCCTATCTATTTCAGATTGAAATAGTTGTTTTTCTTCCCAAATTTTTTGCCACTTTTGCTCAATTTGTTCATGATCATAGTGCTTTTTTGCCATAAAAGGTCTCTCTTCATAATTATCTTGGGTTTAAAGAGTAACGCGAATTATGATCTTTTGTCCAGTTTTTGAGACTTTAAAGCATAAGTTATTTATCTTGAGTTTATTAAATATTAATATCCCTTCTTGCTACAAATCAAATAATCTAGTATTATCTTTGTTGTCTTTGCAAGACTTTTACACGGACTCTAAAAACATGTTAGAAATTAGTTTGATAAAAAAAAATAAAATCTGTTTGGAAGATTATAACTACAAGCAAGATGTTGAAAATAGACTCTTACTCTCCCAACTGTCTGCTCGTGATCTAGAGCTTCTACAAGAAATTCTATATAGTCCTCTAACAATCACTTTGCAAGAACTGAGCAAAGCTCTGGCTTGCGAAGAAAAAGAATTACTTCCCAGCATAAAAAAATTTGCCAAAAACAAATTGCTCTCTTTAAACGGTGGCTTAATTCTTGTTGATAAGGAAAGGCGCAAGTATTTTGCTGCAAGAATTATTGCATTTGATCCTGATTTTTCTCCTGGCATGGAATTTCTACAAGGCTTACTAAAAAAAGTTCCTATTCACACTCTCCCTGCGTGGTATAATATTTCGCGAACTTCTGATCACATTTTTGATTCTATTGTGGAAAAATATCTCTTAACTCCACAGATTTTTCAACGCTATTTATCAGGATTGCAATTCCCTGAGCCCATTATGGAAGACATACTAAAAGATCTATCAGAATCTTCTGAATATACAATATATGCAAGCGATCTGATGGATAAGTACTCGCTTTCTCAAGAGCAATTTCAAACTATTTCCTTATTATTAGAATTTCATCTCATCTGTTGCTTAACTTACAAGAAAGTGGATTCTAAATGGGTGGAAGTAATTACTTTCTTTCAGGAGTGGAAAAATTATTTGCTTTTTTTACGCAAAACTACCCCTCCAACTCTTCTTGCAAGCTCTGTTAAAAGAGGAAGCTCCCGTGATTTTTCTTTTATTGAGGATATCACTTTTCTTTTATCGTTAGCAAAAAAACAACCCTTTTTCTATCAAGATATGCCTGGATTAGCAAAATGCTTGCATTTAAATGCGAAAAATGAAACGGATTTCAATTATATTCAACGTTTGCTCAAAAAAATTGAGCTCTTGGATCTAGCCTCATGCGATAAGCAGATCTTGTCTTTGTCAGATAAGGCAAATCAATGGTTCAGTTTGTCTAACTCACAGAGATCTTTGTTATTGTACCGTCATTCTTATACATCTGAGTTGATAGGTTTATGTAATGAACGAACCTTAAGAGATATAGAAAAAAGCATTTTACGGGTAGCTTATTTAGATTGGGTTTTATTTGAAGATTTTTTCAAAGGTATGACTACTACTTTAAGTGAAAAATCTAGTGTTATGTTAAAGAAGCAAGGTAGAAACTGGAAATATACCCTTCCTTTTTATAGTTGTAAAGAAACTGTCTTGATCGAAAAAATTATTTTAGAATGGCTATTTGAATTAGGAATTATAGAACTAGGAAGTTATCAGAACAATTGTTGCTTTCGGGTTACAGAACATGGAAGAACTTTTCTTGGGTAAAACGCATGTCAAAACATAAAAACTCAGAACTTACTTCCAATAGGCGAGCTTCTTATGATTATGAAATCATAGAAACATTTGAAGCAGGAATTGTTTTATTGGGTACAGAAGTGAAATCCTTACGCAATCATGGAGGGAATCTTCGAGACTCTTATATCTTAGTATCCCAACAAGGGCACGTTTTCTTAAAAAACGCTTCAATTGCTCCTTATCGCTTTGGTAGCTTGTTTAACCATGAAGACAAAAGAGACCGGTTGTTACTTTTGCATAAAAGAGAAATTGCAAAACTAAAAACTTTGTCCCAAGAAAAAGGTTTTGCCCTCATTCCCCTTGCTATGTATGTAAAAAATGGATTTATAAAGATTAAAATTGCATCAGCAAAAGGTAAAAAAAGCTATGATAAGAGGCAAGCCTTAAAAGAAAAGGAACATACAAAGGCAATTCAACAAGCAATGCGCAATCACGTAGACTGATTTTCTCTTTTTGATTATGCTTGTATCTTAATAAGCGCAAGGAGAAACACATTATGAAAGTCATTATCAATCGAACAGAGCTTGTCAACCTAGTTGGTAAAATTCAGAGTATAGTCCCTATAAAGCCGACTATCCCTATTTTGTCCAATATTTTAATAGAGGCTGTAGATGATCAGCTTATTCTTAGTGTGACAGATCTTACTGTAAGCGTACGAGCTTACGTGGAAGCCAAAGTCTTAGAAGAAGGAGCTATTACGCTTCCAGCTAAACGATTTTTCCAACTCATTCGCGAATTGACTGCATTACAAGTAGAAATTTATGCTTCCTCTTCAGAAGCAGCTGAAGTTAATGCTGGCAGCTCTCATTTTAGAATTCAAGGAATACATAAAAATGAGTTTCCAACCTTTCCTAATCTATCAGAAGGTGTGCAATTAACACTTCCCTCTCATCAGCTCAATCACCTATTATCTCGCACCTCTTTTGCGGCAGCACGCGATGACAGCAAGCACGCTCTCAATGGAATTCTTTTACAGAGCATAGAAAATACCCTTACCTTTACGGGAACAGATGGAAAACGTTTAGCTAAAAATGATATAAAAATAGATACCCCACTTTCTAACTCTAACTCTTATATTATTCCTCTAAAAGCGATTGAAGAGATTATTCGCATGCTAGACAGCAAAGAAGAAGATCCTGTAAACTTGGTACTTATGTCAGACAAAATTGCTGTTGAATTTAAGTCAACTACTCTTATTACAAAACTACTCTCTGGACAGTATCCCGACGTCAGTCGTGTCATCCCAGAACAAACTGTAACCCCAATTGCTCTAAACCGCGATGAACTCATTTCCTTATTAAGACAGGTTTCCTTATTTACCTCTGAAAATAGTAATTCTGTACGTTTTACTTTTATAACGGGAGAACTGCATTTATCTGCTACGAGTGGCTCTATAGGTGAAGGTAAAGTTCATATGCCTGTTAACTATAGCGGAGAAAAATTCGAAGTAGCTTTTAATCCCAACTATTTTCTAGACATGCTAAGACATAGTAAGGATGAGTCTGTGCATTTTAGTATTAGTGACCCCTATAATCCAGGTCTAATTACTGACTCTACATCTGCACAATTTGTGATTATGCCTATGCGTTTAGAAGTATAATGTACCTTATTTCGCAATCATAAAAAAGCAGATTTTCATTTTTCTGCTGCGACTAACCTTATTTATGGAAATAATGGTCAAGGTAAAACAAGTGTTTTAGAAGCTATTTATTTTTTAAGCACTGGACGCTCTTTTAGAACCCATAATTTGAGAGATCTAATTAGAGAAGGTCAGCAATATTTTTACCTTGAAGCTCATTTCATTAAAGATGAAGTTCCTCAAAAATTACAAGTGTACTACGATGACGCTATACGCCGTATTCAGTATAATCATATAAACTACCCAAAGTTAGGAAATATAATAGGAATCCTACCTTCTCTTCTATCTCACCCTAATGACCTAACTTTAATCATTGGAATGCCTAATGAACGAAGACGTTTTTTAGATATCTATTTATCACAAGCAGATCCCTTGTATCTACATCACTTAACTCGCTATTATAAAGCTATGAAACAACGCAACTATGCTTTGCGCGTGCAAGAAGAGAAAACTCTATCGGTATGGGAGCAGATTATGCTTCCTTCTGCTTTATATCTTGTAGAAAAAAGAAAAGAATTGAGTTCTTACTTATTAGACCCTGCAATGGAGTGGTTATCTGTTCTCTCTAATCAAAAAGACGTTTTAAATCTTTACTATCAATCTTCATTGATAAAAAGAGACTCCTCTAATGATTTTCTAGCTAGATGGCAAAAAAGTCGATATAAAGATATGCTTTTAAAAGCCACAAGCTTAGGCCCTCACCGAAATGATCTTCTATTTTTATTAGCAGGTAAACCAGCAAAGAGTTTTTCCAGTGAAGGACAAAAGCGTTCCTTAATTTATGCTCTAAAACTTGCGCAATGGAGCTGGATGCAGAAAAAAATAGGCTATTCACCTCTTTTATGTATTGATGATTTTGGAATACAACTAGACCGGCAAAGACAAGAAAATCTGATTGCTTGCTTTGGAAAGTTTAAACAAATATTCATCTGTTCAACAAACAGGGTTAAAGATGCAAGTTGTTCTTTTAGGATTGAACAGGGCGCTATTTTAGCATAAGATCTGTAATTTTCTCTATATTTTCAGTGAGCGTTGATAAATGTGTATCTATTTCTAGATCGTAATCAACACCAATATGCACTTTGTGAAACTGTCCCCTGGCAGAACCCAAAATACGATTACCTCTAATCTTTTCACGATGCTCTAAAACACAAAGTGGAGCATGCACTCCTATCCATAAAACCTGAAAATCTCTTAAGATGAGTTTCCACTTATCAACTTGTTGTTTTCCAAAAGAAACATCATCAATAATTAAGCAATGCCCCATTTTAGCAAGCATAAGGCAAATCTCTTGGAATATTTTGCCTATTTTTTGTGCATAAGGCCCTAATTGCAGGTTTTGAATAAGATTGCCATAACTGTCTTGAGTTTTATGCCAACTAAAACCAAGTGGAGCCTCACCCCCTGTCCAATTATTGAATTTTTCAGGCATCCATTCAATAATTTTGTCAATACCAATAAGTAGAAAAAACTTTTCAAAAGTGTTTTGTAAAGCTTTGGCAAGCGTTGTTTTGCCACTGCTCGATGCCCCATTTAAATAAATGATCTGTGTAGGGTTATTTAGCATTTATATTTTTCTAAAGAATAGCTGTTCTAGATAAGCAGATCCCAGGGCAAAACCTTTTGTATCCATGGGCTTACCCTGTCTTTTGAGAGCAAATTGCTCGAGCATCTTCGATGCTAGTTTTTTACCTAGTTGCACTCCCTCTTGGTCAAATGAATTGATGTTCCAGATAAAACCCTGAAAAACAACCTTATGCTCATAAAAAGCTAAAATAGCTCCCATTGTAAAAGGATCTAGTCTATCCGCTAATAAAATACGATTAGGGCGATTGCCAGAAAAAAATGTATTAGGGTTATCACTTTCTTGCCCAGTAGCAAGAGCTATTGACTGAGCAAATAAATTAGCTAGAAGTTTTTCTTGAGATGTTGTTTGTTGATAGATTATATCTTCTTTATATTGGCTTTCTTTAAAGCCAATAAATTCAATAGGTACTGCTGTAGTGCCTTGATGGATAGACTGATAAAAAGAATGCTGAGCATTGGTACCGGGTTCCCCCCAAATAATAGGGCCTGTTTTATACTCTACAAAATGCCCTTCCTTATCAATACTTTTCCCATTTGATTCCATGTCCAATTGCTGTAAATGAGCTGGAAAGCGAGATAATGCTTGTGAATAAGGAATCACAGCAACTGTCGGTAGCCCTAAAAAGTTATGATTCCATATTCCTAATAAAGCAGACATTAAAGGCAAATTGGTAAGGGGATCAGAACGTAATGCTATTTTATCCATAGCACTAGCTCCTTTTAAGAAATCTAAAAAGCGGTCCATTCCTAGAGCAAATGCTAAAACGAAAGCACCTACCATGGAAGTAACTGAATAACGCCCCCCAATGTAATCCCAGATATAAAAACAATTCATATACTGTTCTAGATTATCCATAGGGCTCCCTTTACCAGTTACAGATACAAAGTGATTTTTTGTATTCAATCCAGCTTGTTTAAATTTTTCTCTTGCAAACTTCTCGTTTGTTATGGTCTCTAAAGTAGTTCCTGATTTAGAAACAACTACGACTAAAGTTTTTTCTAGATTAACTTGCTGAAAAATACGAGCCCCATCATCTGGATCAATATTAGATAAGAAATACACATTGCGTTCTGGTTTATGAAAGGCTTCTAAAGCTACATAAACAGACTCTGGTCCTAGGTCTGAGCCACCAATTCCAATTTGAATAACTGTTGTCATGTGAGATGTTTTTTCAATCTCATTTAAAAAGGCACGCAGCTTTTCTAATTCCTTATAACCTAGCTCAGTTGCCATCTTAGCTTCTTGAGAAGTGTTACATTGCTCAAAAAAATCTCGCATTGCAGTATGCAATGCCGGTCTGTTTTCACATGGATACCCTTTGATGTAATTTACGACTACTCCATTTTGCATATCTGTCATTTTTTTAATAGCCTGAGTCTCTTCAGCCAATTGACATAAAACAGTAACATCCTTTTCGCTCACTCTTTCTGTCGCATAAAACAATTTAAGTCCTGAAGCTTCCATTGACATACTTTCAATGCGTTTAGCAGTTAAGACTTTTTTTGTTAAATCAACAGGATTTTGAGCGAGATCACGTAATTGAGCAACTAATGTTGAACGATGAAAAAAAGTCATACTCTACTCTCTTAAACGATATTCTTTATAATAGATATTATGCAATCTGTACTAATATCAGTAAAATGCCCTTTTTAGTTTTGTAAAAATCCTTTTCTGTTGATCTTTTTCTATCTTTTTAAAGGAAAACTGTTTTCCTTTTATAGGAAGCGATTTTTCATTATAAATCTGCTTAAAAAGAGAAAGAGAATGTTCACAAGATAAAACTTTTAATTTGCGAAATGTCATATTTTTCCTTGTATAGTATACTGTTTTGTAAATTACTTAAAAATCTTACTTTATGTTGCGGTTTTTTCTTCTTATCTATTTTCCTAGAATATCGTTGCAAGGTTTTTTTGGGACCAACACAATTTCCCATGAGCTTCTCTAAAATAGGAATGCAAATAAATATTTCTTGTTTATGGATTATCTTTTGAGAAAGACTTGTGAGAAAAAAATGAATGGTCTAAAATGCTTTATGTTTAATCGGAGCATAGCGCAGTTTGGCTAGCGCAACTGCTTTGGGAGCAGTGGGTCGGGGGTTCAAATCCCTCTGCTCCGATTATTTCACTATTTTTGTATTACTAAATATTATAATTGCTATACTAAATTTAAAAGGTAAATTTACTATGGCTTTATCAAAAGGTAATCACCCTCTCCTTTACTATAACCTATTACATCAGGAGATTAAGGCATGCGCTGAGCATGTTTTTGAAATAAGCAATAGCAAAGAAGCTAATTTACACAAAGATTGTCTACACGTTGTAAATAGATTGCATGACTTATACCAAATTTGTAAAAGAGTACAAACAGAAGAGCGCTATTTATCCCTGCTTGAATTAAAAACTCATTTAGAAACAACTACTCTTTGTTTTGAAAATCAAGAACTCAATACACTACATTCGATTCGTCTATCAGAAGCAATTAGAATACTCGCTTTACCAGAAGAATCAAAAAAATGTTTAAGTGAACCCGCCTATTGCTCTCTTAAACAACATTTTCTCTGCTACTTTACCCAACACATTCAACCAGAGCAGATTCTATTTCAAAAGCTAAAAGCCTTAAAAGATTTGTAAGAATTTTTCTATAGAAATTTCATAAGGAAGCGACAAACTCTCTCCTTGTATAACTACACAACCATTTGTTGCGCAAAATCCGAGTAGTTGTCTTTTCCCTTGAGCTGATAGTGTTTCAGTAAAAACAAGAATTGCGTCAAGGCCATTCCAGAAGTGATGTAATTTAGATTCAGGAATAACTCTAAAAGCGATTTTCTTTTCTTGCAAGGTAGCTAATGTAGAAGTAATTTTAGCTAGTGTTTTAGGAGTGCAATGCAAATCCAGGGGTAAACAAACCCCTAAGCAAGCATTTTGTTGTAAAAAGGAAAGCTCCTTTTTCTCTAAATTTAACAGAAAAAAAGATTCAAATCTCTCTAAAGAAAACTTTTGTGCTAAAAGAGCTAACGGTTCTTTCTCTTCAAGAAGCAACAACGCAGGACATGTTTCTGGTAAAATAGCAAGCAATCTTTGCATAAGTTCTGCAAATAGTTGCGTTGCATACAGATCGTAATAATACTCTTCATGCTGTGTTAGAGAATCTTGACCAAGTTGCTTTCTCCATTGAATAAAAAATTCCAGCCATAGCTCTTTTGGAAAAATGGCAGAAAAATCTGTCTTTCCTTGATAGAGTACCACTCCTGCTGTGTTTTCTCTAAAAGAGGGCCATATTGTCTGAGAGAAATGCTCCATAGCAAGTATTTGCGATTGCAAAATGATAGAATCACAAGGAGAAAATCGGAGAGTTTGGAAAGAAAAATCAAGGTACCAAAGAACCAAAGGCTCCTTTGTTCCTATTAACTCTTGCTCTTTCCAGTTTAAATCATCTGATAAACCAGAGGGTAAGATAATTTGCTTTGCTTGAGAAAAGCATTCCATCATATCTTCTTTTTAAAAAAAGGCAAATAATACACTTTTTTGCCTTTTGCTCTACATAACTGTTCAAAATAAGAAGCGCCATAATTACCCCAGTCATGAGTGTAAAAAGGGTTCTCTAACAAAAAATCCCATGTTTCATTTGAAGCTACTGCAGACACAATCTGATTTACATAACTTACATCATCAGTTGTAATAACAGTTTGCGTTGCGGGCGCACTCTTTTTACTAAGCTGAGCTAGAAAAGTTTCCTGTAGAAGACGATTTTTTGCATGTCTTTTTTTGGGCCAGGGGTCGGGGAAATTGATATACACCCTTTGAAAGCTGTTGTCTGCTACATAATTCTGAGTAAATGTTAGGGCATCACCATAAACAATCAATATATTAGAAAGATGAAAATTCCTCATTTTAGACCAGATTTTGCGCACTCTTTCAAATTTTTTTTCCACTCCAATCCAGTTCACTTCTGGGTATTCCTTAGCCTTTTCAATTAACCACCAACCATTTCCACTACAGTACTCAATATGAATAGGTGCCTGTCTTTTAAAGACTTCAGAATTATACCAATTTAAAAAGCCCCAGTTTTGGTGGCAAGAATAACCTTGAGGCAAAAATAAAATACTCTCAAAAATTGCAGGGGTTTTTTGATCCCAAGACAAGGGAAATTTTAGATCTTTTGGTTTCATAAATAAAAAACAACGTATATAACTAAGGCATGATAGCTGATTGTTATTTTGTTGACTAGGGATCTCTTAATTCTTCTTGATCTATTCCAACAGAGATTGATAAGCTAAAAAACAAAGTTAAAAGTTGCCTTTCATAAGAATTTTATAGGAGATACCATTACAATGAAGTTAACGTCTATTTTAGTTGTTAGCGCGATGCTACTTAGTGCATTATATGCTAACTCTTTCGAAAACCTTTCTGATAAAACTTCTGATCTTGTAACAATTGAACAAGAGTTCTCTTTACTGGATAAAGAGTTAGATTCAGTCAAGGAACAATTAGTTGCCTTAGAAGAAGATGCCCATTTAGACACTCGTTCTACTTCCGACACGTATTCAGAAGAAACTCAACTTGCACAAGAGACAGTTCCTGATTTTCCTGCAAAAATGATGGTAATTGACTTTAAACAAGCCTTTTCTGGAGCTCCTTTAATTTATATGATTTTATTTGGGATGTCTACTTTTGCTCTTTGCTTATGGTTTTACTGCCTCTCCTCCTTACGCAATAGTACAAAGGTGTCTCAATCTGTAATAGACACTCTTCGTTCTCAAGTAACTCATCACAACTTTGATGAAGCTCTAGGAGTTTGCAGACAACAAAAAACACTATTTTGCCATTTAGTAGCAGCTGGTATTCAATGTCGACGCTATGGTTTCCCTGTAATGGTTGAAACGATGAAAACAGAGGGGAAACGAGTGACTGCAACTTTTTGGCAAAGGATTAATCTTTTAAACGATGTGGCTATCATTGCTCCAATGCTCGGCTTGTTAGGTACTGTTTTTGGCATGTTTTATGCTTTTTACGATGTTAATCGATCTATAGAAAGTGTTTCTATGTTGTTTGATGGTCTAGGAGTATCCGTTGGAACAACAGTTGTTGGGTTAATTGTTGCTATTTTAGCGCTCGTCCTACACTCATCAGCTAAATACAGATTAGTAAAAACACTTACATTAGTAGAAAGCGAAACCCATCAAATAGCATCTCTTATCGATGAGCAAAACAAGAGTACAAACGTATGAGCCTAATCCCTGATGAAGAACTTCAAAGACACAATCACCTTAACTTAGCTCCAATGATTGACTTTCTCTTTTTAATTGTAGCAGTTTTTGCAGTAATTGCAGTTACTAGAGCAAGTCTTTTTGATCGAGAGATTAACCTAGTCAAAGTTCACACAAAAATGTCCTCTGCAACTGCTCAAGACCGCTATACTGTGCATTTAAGTATAAATGACAAGGGCGAATATAAGTGGATAACAGAATTCAACGAATATCTTATTTCTTCTCCAACAGATGTGCAAATAGAGCTTAAAAAACAACAGGAGCTCGGCCTTTTGCCTAAAGATACTCTAAAAACTCAAGTGCTTTTACATATTGATAAACAAGCGATGTGGGAACCAATTGTACAGTTAATTTTTGCTGTAAAACAGGCTGGGTTTCAAATTCATCCTGTTTACGAAAATGAGTAATTTTGGGCAGCAGCAATCTCCAAAAATAGGGAAGCCTCTTTTTTATTTTTTAAAAAAATCTTAGAGGTAAGAGAATAAGGAGTGTTATTATGAAAAACAAAAAAAGTACTTTTAAAAAGTTAGCTACTCCTAGCGATCTTCAAGAAAAAAACGTCAAGAAATTTGCAAAAATATTAATCCACTAGTTGCTGATGCCTTTGCTCTTTATGTAAAAACAAAAAGTTTTCACTGGCATCTATCCGGTAGTCATTTTCGCGATTACCACCTATTATTTGATGAGCAAGCAGAACAAATTTTTGCTATGATTGACGTTTTAGCAGAACGCGTTCGCAAACTAGGAGGAACAACCATATATTCAATAAGCCATATTAGCCGCTTGCAAAATATTAAAAATGATGAAGTTTTGCAGGAACCAAAAGAAATGATCCGGCATTTAATGAATGATAATAAAGATTGCGTAGCTCATATGCGTAAAGCTCACCAAGTATGTGCTGATTATAACGATGTTGCAACAGCCAGTCTTTTAGAAGTGTTTATAGATGAAGGGGAAAGAAGAGTCTGGTTTCTTTTTGAGATCCAGTCTTAATATATAGAAATCATAATGCATAGGACTACAATGACCAATAAAGAGAAGTGAAACATCTGCTGCCCCCAAAGTTGATGATTGTCGACCCTAAACCCATTTAGACAAAGTAAAAGCCAAATAAAACTAACCAAACCGACAACTACCAAATATGCGTACCCCGTATAACCAAATATCGTTAACATGGAAATAGTCACTGAAAAAGCTATGATGTAGCGCATCATATGCACCTTAGTAAGGTACACGCCTTTTGTTATTGGTAAAACAGGAATTGATGCAGCTAAGTAATCTTCTAAGCGATACATAGCAATTGAAAAAAAATGAGGCATTTGCCAAAGAGCTATAATGAGAAATAAGAAAAAAGCTCCTGTGTCAAAGCTGTTTACTACAGCGGAATAACCGACAACTGGAGGAATCCCTCCTGCAATGCTCCCTATAACTGTTGCATAAGAAGATCGGTACTTTGATAAACTATATACAAGCACATATACAAAGAAACCAAATAAAGCAATAAAAACTGTTAAAAGATTTATAAATGCTAAAAGCAAAATGCCAAGAACTCCAAGAATACAAGCAAACACGAGAGCCTTTCGTGTAGAAATCACTCCTCTTACCAAAGCTCGGTTTCTCGTCCTTACCATCATTTTATCCATATTGCGATCAATATAGTTATTGAAAACACAAGCAGAGGCAATCAGTAAAGATAGCCCTATAAGAACAGCTAAAAACAACCGAAGGTCAAAATGACCTTTTGATGCAAGAGCAAAACCACCAGCAGCAGTTATTGCATTTCCAAATATAATCCCAGGCTTAGTCAGCATAAAATAAGATTTAATCACAATATCCCTTGGCGCATATGTAGCTTAAGTTTCCATTGTTGGCATCACATTATAGCTTAAGTGATGCATAATCCAGAGTGAGCCTATTACTACAATTGCAAGGATTATTAGCATAAAGAGAAAAAGTTGGGAGTACCAATAAGGCTTAGACTCTTGCCCTAAGTGTAAAAAAAATACTACTTGGACAAACATTTGCACAATCCCAAAACTACTAATTACAAACACTAAAATCCTAGGTTCAAAGACCTTCTCCCATACTAAAAAATAAGCCGCTAACGTTAGTAAAATAGATAATAAGAATCCTACTAGATAAGATGTTAAAGCTTTAGATCTCGTCTGATTCATATAACCCCCATCAAATACACAATAGTGAATATAAAAATCCACACAACGTCTAGAAAGTGCCAGAACATACTTAAGCAGGTAAGTCGTTTAAGAGTTACTCTAACAATCCCTTTATAAGCAATTTCTGCTAGCTGAAAAACCATCCAGAGCAAACCCACTGTAATATGTAATCCATGCGTTCCTACAAGTGTAAAAAAAGCTGATAAAAAGCCACTTCTTTGCCAACTATTTCCTTGGTAGACTAGATGAGTAAACTCTTTTAGTTCCATCGTCAAAAAAGCTATTCCTAGTAAAAAAGACACTCCAATCCAACTAAAGACTTTTTTTCTATTGTTAGCATGTGCTGCTAACATAGCAAGTCCACAGGTGAAGCTGCTAGTGAGTAGAACAAGAGTTTCTCCTAAAACAAACCTCAAATTAAATAAATCACGTCCGGAAGGACCTCCAAAAGTATTATTATGCAGCACTACATATGTTGCAAAAAGAGTTCCAAACAAAATGCAGTCTGTCATTAGGTAGATCCAAAATCCAAAAACAGTCCTTTCAACACTCTCTTGGGAAATAGATTCTTCCATGAGAATTTCCTTTAAGTCGCTTCTATTTTTTCTATTTCTTCTACTAATACATAGTAGTCGGTGTTATCGTCAGACATGCGAATCACAATGCAGCCAATAAGACCAATAAGGCCAATAAGGCCAAACCAAACGATATGCCAGATCAAAGCAAAACCTAGAATAAAACTACATCCACCAATAAACAACCCTATAGGAGTGTTTTTAGGCATATGAATATCCTTAAACAGTAGTTTTTTGCTTGTTTTATTGTGTTTCATAACCCAAAACGCATCACGATCGTAAACTTCAGGAATCCTGGCAAAGTTATAAAATGGCGGAGGTGAAACTGTAGACCATTCCAATGTTCTACCATTCCAAGGGTCTCCTGTAAAATCGATATTTTCTTTGCGTTGTTTAATACTCTTTACTATTTGTAAGATTTGAAAAAAGATACCACATATAATAATACAGACCCCAATAGCAGCAACAATGAATAAAGGTTGCCATCCTGTTGAGACCTCATAATGATCTAAGCGTCTACTAGCACCCATTAATCCAAGGACGTATAACGGTGTAAAAGCTAATAAAAATCCAATAAACCAACACCAAAAAGCATATATGCCGTACTTCTCATTGAGTTTAAAACCAATAATCTTAGGAAACCAATAAGTAATACCAGCTAAAAAACCAAATAAGACACCACCGATTACCATGGAATGAAAGTGTGCAATTAAAAACAAACTGTTATGCAATTGAAAATCTACTGCAGCTACAGATAATAAAATACCTGTCATCCCTCCTGTTGTAAAAATAAAGACAAACCCTAAGAACCAAAGCATAGGTGTTGTATAACGCACTCGTCCCCTAAACATGGTAAATAGCCAGTTAAAGATTTTTACGCCCGTTGGGATAGCTATGAGCATTGTCATAATTCCAAAAAAAGCATTTACATTAGCCCCAGATCCCATGGTGAAGAAATGATGCAACCAAACAATAAAGGATAGTAGTGTAATTGCTACAAGCGCCCACACCATTGAGTCGTAACCAAATAATCGTTTCTGCGAAAATGTAGCTACCACCTCAGAGAAAATCCCAAAGGCAGGCAAGATCAAAATATATACCTCAGGATGACCCCAAGCCCAAATGAGGTTGATATACATCATAGGATTGCCTCCAAAGCCTGAAGTAAAAAAATGCATATGAAGCAATCGGTCTAAGGAGAGCATTCCAATTGTTGCAGTTAAGATAGGAAATGCAAAAACTACTAGAACCATGGTGCATAAAGCGCTCCAAACGAATAAAGGCATTTTCATAAGCGTCATCCCTGGGCAACGCATCTTTAAAATAGTCACCAGAAAATTAATACCCGAAAGCAAACTTCCTATACCTGCAATCTGCACACTCCAAATCCAATAATCCACTCCTACGCCAGGATTATATTCTAAACTGGAAAGAGGAGGATATGCCACCCATCCCGTTCCAGAAAACTTACCAATAATCAATGATATGAGAAGAAGCCCAGCTCCCGCTGTAAATAAATAAAAACTAATAGAGTTTAAGAAGGGAAAAGCTACATCACGAGCTCTAATTTGCAAAGGTACAATCAGATTTACAAACCCAAATACAAGTCCCATCCCTACAAAAAAGATCATAGTTGTACCATGGGCTGTAAAAACTTGTTGAAAGTGCAAAGAGGATAAATACCCATGAGCATCACTAACCGAAAAAATCTGTTGGGCACGGATCATAGCAGCATCTACAACAGCTTTAAACAGCATTACAAAGACAACTACAATGTACATTACCCCAATTTTCTTAGGATCAAGAGAAGTTAGGTATTCCTTCCAAAGCCACTTGAACCGTTTCAAGTACCATAAAAGCCCTATAGCAACCAGTCCAGCTAAGACCATTGAAATTCCAGCTGCAACTTCAATGGGATCTTGCTTAAAGGCTTCTAATGTTAATTTTCCAAACATATTAATGCATCCTCATCGGCATCATGTATTTCATGACAATCCAATCGTACAAATCTTCTTTCTGCACTGTGTAAAAAGCTGCCGGATTATTTTCACTAGGTTCTGATAACCTATTATATTCACTTAGGTTAAGAGGATTAGAAGAATCTCTTACTGTTGCTACCCAATGATAAAAATCATCTTCAGAGCTCGCTTTAGCAACAAATCTCATCCCTGCAAAACCTTTACCGCTTAAATTAGCAGAAGAGCCTCTAAAGTTACCCACCTCATTAGCTATCAGATGTAACTTTGTTTTCATTCCAGGCATTGCATAAATTTGTCCTCCAAGCTCAGGAATCCAAAAGGAATTCATAGGAGAATCAGCGGTTATTTCAAAATTAATTGGAGTTTGTTCAGGAAACTGCAAGAAATTCACAGTAGCAATTTTTTGCTCTGGGTAAATAAAGAGCCATTTCCACTGTAGTGCAACCACCTGTATCCTAATCGGCTCCTTTTTTGATTCAATGGGTTTAAAAGGATCTAACTCGTGAGAACTTTTCCAGACTAGTATTGCCATTGCAAAAACGATCAGACATGGAAGACCCCACCAGATACATTCAGACAGCAAATGCTTATCCCAATTAGGTGTGTATTTAGCTTGATTGCCTTCTCTATATTTCCATGAAATAATTCCAGTAAGAATAAAAACAGGAATTACTACAATTAACATGATTAATGTAATAGCAATAAATAGGTCTCGTTCCTTTAACGCAATCATTCCTTTTGGTTCTAATACGGCGATATTAATGCCTCTAAAATACGCGATTGATAGCAATATTGCTATAGAAGAGATTGTGAGGAAAAATACAATCTTATACTTCTTTCGCATTCTTTAAGCCTTAGGATGACGAAGGGTTTCTTTTTTTAAAATAATTTATATATTTATAGGAATTGTTCCTCATTGTCTAGAATAAAAGAAGAGCCAAGGCCTTATATAGAAAACTACCTAGCTAATATTCAAAAATAAACAATAGATCTCTTTCGAAACTCATTAACATAGTTCCAGGTTATAAATTCCAGAGATTAAATTGAAGCGAAGAGCAAATCTTTTTCGCCTATTTCTATAACGATCCGCTAAAATCTTAAATCGTTTAAGTAGTCCAATAGCATTTTCTTGGATCACTCGTTCTTTGGCAAGATGTTGATTGTTCTTTTTATCTTCTTTTGTTAAAGGGTTTTTCTTGCTTTTTCTTTTAGGCATTTGGGT
Organism: Latrodectus elegans; assembly: GCA_030067965.1. NCBI lineage: Eukaryota > Metazoa > Arthropoda > Arachnida > Araneae > Theridiidae > Latrodectus > Latrodectus elegans. The sequence continues at coordinate 1,404,055 of CM057819.1, read as the reverse complement.
TCTAGCATGAAGCTTTTTAAGCCCTTGGTAACCGCCATCCGTTACAAGGTTTATTTCCTTATGAAATGCAATCTTGGATTCTTTACATACTCTACAGTCATGCTTTCTACCTTTAGAAAAAGAAGTGCAAATAATCTTTTTGCTCTTCTTGCTCAGTACAATCTGTGTTTTTAGCGTATGCCTTTTTTTCTTTCCTGAGTAAAAATGCTTTTGCTTTTTTTAGGTTGCTCTATTAAGTGTTTCTGTCGCATCAATTAAAAAAACTTCATATTCCCGATCGCTTTTTAACAAATCTTTTCGGCCAGGCAATGCAAAAAGGGGATGTTTACTTAGCGTGTCTTCTACCCACCTTATTGTTTTATAAGCAGTACTTTCACTGACATTATAGCTTTGGCTTATAGGAAAGTAGGTTCTATATTCCCTCAAGTATTCTAGGCTCATTAACAGCATATCTTCTACTCTTAACTTATGTAATCGACCTCCTCTAGCTTTTTTCGTTTTATGGCTTTCTAATAAAATCAATAGCATTTGGTCAAATGTGCTACGCTTTACTCCTGTTAAACGTCGAAACTTATCTTTATCCAGATCTTGTATTTTTTCAAATTTCATAACGCCCCTAAAATGTTTTCTAAGGGCCTTATTTTATAGAAAAGCTTTTTTATCTTTTAGTTTCGAAAGAACTTTAATAGCTTATACTGGGCATAGAATAGATTAAAAGAAGAAATAATGCTCTATGAGGCTGACAGGGAGGACTAGAAGTTTATCTTGATGAGTATCATATGTTATGTGCTTTAGGCAAGACATAACCAGACAGTTATCCCTTCGCATTTTTTATAGAGCATTGAGCTTCCTATAAATACATCCCATTCTTTTATTTTTTTACCCTAGGTTTTTTCTTTGTACAAGAATGTTTATTCTCTTTTTGCACTTCTTTTTGTTCTATAGACATTGGAAACAGCAATCTATCTCCCCAAAGAGATACATTAAACTCTAATTCTGGGTTCATAAGATAGACGTAATTTCTGTGATACAGGGGAATAACCGGCATATCATCGATTAGGACTCTTTCTGCTTGTTCTAGAGTTAGCAACCTCTTATCCCCTTCTTCATAGTTAGAGCGATTGAGTAATTCGATAAACTTTGGATGTTCCCAATTTGTTTCATTCCTTGCATAATTCTTATATTTAAACCTTTGAAGGACATTCATCGGGTCGTCATAGAAAGCAAGCCAACTGGAAAGGCACATGGAGTAATCTTTATTATCTAGTTTGTCTATAGCAATGCTAAAATCTAATTTCTCGAGTTTAATGAAGATTCCAAACGCTTTGGCCCATTGCTGCTGAAGCACTTGTACTATCTCATCTGCTCCGTAAACCCTAGAGTAATACAGAAAAGGCAGTGATTTAAAAGCTTCTTTCGTAATGCCCAATTCAGCCATCCCTTCATTGAGCAAAGTATTGGCTCGAGCCACATCGTTATCTTTGAAAAACTCCGGGCATCGATTTTCTTTTAAGCAAGGAGCTACTATGCTTGTAGCACATAAACCCGCTTTATAAGCAGAATTGATGGAATTTGTTTGAATGTTTTTTTTACATCCTTTGCCTAACATTCCGATCAGTTCTTGGCGATTAATCGCTAGAGCAAAAGCTCTTCGAATCTTAACATTATTAAAAGGCTGTTTAGCTGTATTTAGGCAAATAAATACAGAATAAGGTTGTGCTTCTGAGTTAAAGGTCCATTTTTTTTCTAGTGCAGATATTTCCTCTAAAGGAATACTCGTTAAAGAGTCTCCAACCATATCAACTGTTCCTTGTTTAAACATTTCTAATGTTACGTGGTCGTTTTCCACAATATTGAAGGTAATTTTTTTCGGATGTTTGTCTTTTGTTTTTCGGTAGCGAGGATTGCTGGTTACAACGATTTGATCCCCTTGCTTAAAGCTTTCCAATGTAAAAGGTCCATTGCATACGAATTGAGTTCCTGTTTGACATACCCAATCAGGGTTCTTTCGATCTTGTTCAACATTTATAGGGTAAAATCTAGGAGTGCAAACAGTTTAAGAAGGTAAGGAGTCGGGTGTTCTAGCTCAATCACAAGGGTTTTTTCATCAACAGCTTTAATACCTACCTCACTTAAGGAAACAAGTCCTTTTTTAGCGCTTTCCGCATTTTTAATAGGAGCAAATAAATAATCCCCTGTTGAAGGAAGCTTTGGATTCAGAATATCTTTCCATGACTGTTCAAAATCGTAAGCAGTAACGGGCTTTCCGTTAGACCAATAGGTATCTTTTAATGTAAATGTATAAGTGAGCTTGTCATCTGATACTGTATACGACTTAGCTTGAGCAAGTGCAATCGACCCGTCGGGATATCGTTTGGTAAGCCCTTCAAAAAGCAAGAAAACCATTTGAGAGGAAAAAACATCACCCGCTTTACGAGGGTCGAATGTCTTAGGGGCTGTTTTCATATTTAAAGTGAGCGTAGGTAAACCGTGTTTTAACAGAGCTGTAGAAGTCAACGCAGCGATACAGAAAGTAATACACACAACAAGCAACGTTTTTTGCATAAAATGTTTTCTTAGCTTTTTAAAGGCACAAAAAAGAACTGCCCAAATTCCATGTAATTTTTTGCATATCATATGAAAGATATCTTATAAGATAATTATAAATTTTATAAAGAGGTTTTTTCCGGTAAAATGGCATATTCCACAACAACAAATGAAAAGTTTAAGTTGGTTCTGTCGTTATAACTCTGAATAAAGATATTATCCTTATCTGCCCTGAAGAAGTATGGGATTCAGTTGCCCTCCCCTACCTCAGTGCTTTTGCCAGGTGTTTCCTATTATTCATTTATGTAAAAATGATGAAGATCATAAAATAAATTATCACCCTAATTTGAATAAAATTTTATAAATAACTTTCTTAAATTTGCCTTCTTATTTTAAACTGCATCTGTCCATTGTAAAAAACAACTGGTACAGGAGTGCATTATGGGGGGTTATATAAATAAAATCTCTTCGTTGGAAGAGAAGGCTTCAGCTCAAGTAGCGATCAACTTATGTCAAGAGAATGGTTTTAAGGAGGTAGCTCTGTGTTTAGAAAAGCCGACGTATGGCGGTTTTATTAGTAAGTATGCACCTTCATTCTTTGTGAGCGACCCAGAGAAATTATCCACATGGGCCAAGGTGAAAGAGGACGATCGGTTGTGTACTGTTTTTATGGAATCTTGCTGGCTAAGTAATATAGAGATGGCAAAGCGATGGGATGCAGCTGTTGATGAGCAGTGTCAAAGACTGACGAAAAAGATACCCCGTTGTTTAAGGCAAGGGATCCACGCCTGGGTCAACCGCATCGCCTTGGAGTATTTAAGTTATAGCCGAAGGCAGAAGCGCTATTTGGGATATCGCGTTATTTTTTCATGAATATTTTTACTAGAGGAGATTGGACAGAAGCTGGTCGATTAGATGAGAAGAAGCTAGCCCAGCGATTACTCGAAAATGAGCAATTGACGGTTTTACAAAAGTATCGTATCGCGTGTGTATATTGTCTGCACGTATACATTCCTCAACTGTGGAAGAAATTAACCCAGGAAGAAAAGCGGTCGGTCATTGAGAATGAAGAATGCTACTCTTCTAACAAATTCTACGATTTGGTTTTATTATGGTCATATCAGATGAATCAAAATCCGGAAGAGCAAGTAATAAAAAACCATTCATGGACCTATCATGTGGCGCAGCGAGCGGCATATTATGGAAATCGCGCGGCCCTGATGCCCTATTGGAAAGAATTGCAAGAAGATATACGGCAAAAGAGGGTTGTCGATATGGCATTGCAATCTCTAAAACAATGGCAAGATATGGAAAAATCGCATATGAGGAGTTACAAGGAGAAATTAGTATCGGATTGTCTGCCTAATACGCAGTCTTCTAACTCTATGAGCTATTTTAATTTACCCTCTTACTACAGCGAGTTGATGGTTTTTTTTCTATCGCAGATGGATGAAGAACAGCAAGTGACATTTTTTAAGAAAGCATTTCAGAGCAGCTATTGTAATTCCGTCTTAGAGTGTTTTTTAGATTGGCCCCATCAAGATGATTTTTTACCAACCATAAACCGATTGTGGGGAGTAATACCCAAGGATAAGTATGGAGAATGTTTATTACTCTTAGCGAGTAAGTACAGTGGAGATGAGGAAAAAGAAAGCCGTTATTACGATTACCGAAGTCTATTAAGGGAGTTATGGGAAAAAACGCCTGAAGAGTATAAGAAGGATGTGTTTTGCGATAAAAAAAGGGATTATTCATTGATCAACGAAGGTAAGGTATTGTTATCTCGGTTGTTAAAAAGATCCCCCTTCCAAGAAAAAGACGAAGCCGTATTTAAACGGGTTTTTCGCGATCAACCACAAGAAGAACGAAGAGCGATGATGCTTTCTAAATTGGGAGAGAATATGTGTTCGCTCTTAATACAAAAAGAAAAGTGGTCTTTTGTGGATTGGTTGCTAGAGGAATGCTTGCTGAAAGAGGAAATTCCTAACTTTAAAAAGCAATTCATCGAATCGGAGTGCGGTTACAAGCTCTGTTTGGATAGATTAGCAGAGAACCGTGAAGGGGTAGTGAAAGATCTCATCGATTGGTCTTTGGAGTCGGATACAGAAAAAACGCAATTCAAAGACAGATTAATTAGCGGAAACGATTCTGTAAGTGCATGTGAGGCCCTTTTGTGTAAAGGGAAATTTGCTGAGGTGGAACGCGTGATCAATTTCTGTTCATCATCGGATGAGAGGAAAGAACAATTTAAGGTGCGTTTCGCTCAATACGCTTGTTGTCGTTTGTTAGAGGGTTGTGTATGGGAGCAGATGGATACAATTTTAGCCTGGAGCGTTGCTGCAGAGGGAAAAATAAAAGATCTTAAAAAAGAACTATTTTCTGATGTAGGGATTAATACCCATTATGAGCTTGTCTTTATGCAAGAACGATGGGAAGAGGTCGAACGTTTTTATCAGTGGTTTAGCTTATCCCCTGAAGAAATCAAACAACTCAAAAAGGACACCCTCTTTACATCAAGGGTTACTGAAGATATTTACGACGGGTTATGCGGTTCTCACAAAGAGTTATGCGATTATATAGATAGATTAGCATCCCCTTTGCATTGGTGTTTAGCCGATGAGGAAATGGTGATCGATTTCAAAAAAGAGATTGAAAAAGAGTATTTTACAGAGGCTTTAAAAGAAAAAAAGCACAAGGAGGAGCGGTTAGATCATTTAGTGCGTGAACTCCTCGATGGTTTTAAAAAAGAAAAAGTTCAGGACAAGACGAGTAGAGAAGGTATTTTTGTGAAAGATACAGGAGAAAAAAGATCTTCTGCAGCGATAGAAGATGGATCCAGTTCCCCAAGAAAGCGATGCAAGTAAGAACCACAAAAACGTTAACAACTTACAGGAAGCATTTATGTCAGGCATAGGCAATATCGCTCCCACTGCTCCACCTTCAAGTATCGCAGTGTACCCACCAGCTTCTAATCAGCTGGAATTGATAGATCTATTAGTTACAGGTCAAACAGGAACGCATCGAGAAACCTTTTCCCAAAAGATGCAATCCATCTTAGATAGGACACCGAGAATAGGCACTCCCACTAAACCTGAATTTTTTCTCTGCAAGATGGTAGGCAGCTTGACTGCTTTACCCCATACCAAATTAATGGAAAGATTAGATATTCAGCAGATCTATATAACTCCTTCCCCTCCTAAAAATTTTTTTACAGTAAAAGCAGCTATACAGCATCTACAAGACAAGAAAAAAGCGCTGCAATTGTATACTTTTTCTACTAGAAAAGAGATTGGGAAGGAACAACATTGGAAGATAGACGAGCTAAAAGAACTAATCTTTAACCTAAAAATAACGAAGAGCAGCTTAACCGAATACGAAATAAATAAACAGTTGCAAGTCAGTGGGAAAATATATCAAGTTCATTCCTCCAGCTTTAAATTGCAGGAAGAAGATATAAAAATTGGGAGTAAGGATTTAAGAGAGACATTTCGGGGATTAATCGAGGAAAACCCATTGCCTAAAGCCAAGGGAAAAAAATTCAAAGCAATTGAGAAGGTAGCTGCTGGAAAAGATTTGGAACCCCTTTTTAATAACTTACCGAAGTATTACGCTAATCTAGAAGAGATTGCTGATGCGCGCAAAGAAGAGGCATTAAAATCTGTTGCAAAAGAGGTACAAGACGCTGTTAATGACATTATTTATAGTCTTTCTGATCTATACAAACATTGGCAAAAAGAACTGAAGCTGAGTAAGTACGAAGTATCTAGCCACGGATATGTTACGGGTGTTTTGGAGAACTTATTTAAGTATCGCTATGCCTTAGATATAGCGGTAGAAAAAAATCTGGGTTTAGGTCGGACTGATCTAACGTTTGTATCGCGACTAGATGGATTAACAAATAAGAATTGGAACGGAATACCGGTGAGCATCGAATTTAAGGCAGGGGAAGGCCATTCTCCTAAGGAGGGACTAGAGCAAATAATCAAGCAAGGATATTTGCACATCACACCAAGGACGAGGTCTCTTTCTACATACGGAGTGGGGTTAGGAGTGAATTTGGCTCTTTCAAACCCAGTTGAATCCCAGACGGTGAGTATAAAGGTAGAGCCGATAAATTTTTTAAAGACCTTGTTGGACGAGGGGCAGCTTGCGATTAATTCGGATGCACAAACTGTTCACGATGCTATTGAAAAAAAACTAAAGGAAGGCTTAGCAGACGTTAACTATTCGATAATAAGGCAAAATGGATCCCCTGATAATTCACGCTATTTTAAAAATTTCATATTGGGTCAAGCGATGGGTTTTGAAAATCCGGGTTATTCGACCTATGCGCTATTTGAAGAATCTGACCCAGGTCTAAGCTTGTTTTTCGTAAAAGAAAATGAGGTAGTGAATTTAAATATCAATACAGAAGACTTTCATCTCTCAGATAATGCGGAAGAGGAGATACAGAATAAATTATCTTTTTTAATAAGATCAAATCTTTTAGAGAGAGATAGCTCTTATTTTATGTTAACTGTTGAGGTTGATTCTCAAAGTACACCCACTTTTAAAAACATTGTGGTCGGAGAAACTGATTCCCATTGGGAAAATCAGGAAGATTTTTCATTTGCAGAGATCAAACCTTTTAAATTTATTCAGCAAGGTAATTTAGCTCATCAAAAAGTAGCTGAACAATTGCTTGATTTTATAAATAACGGTCTTAAGGTAATACAGTTAGAGAGTGATGAGCAAGCCTTATGGCAAGGAGGATTACTAGCGAGTGGAGAACTACAAGTTTATACAGAGTCGAATCATGTATTAGGAAAGAAAGCAGATTTAGTGCTCTCGTCGATTAAGGGGAAAAATAACCTAAAGGTTATTGAATTAAAATATGCAAAAGACGCTAAAGAAGCTGCAAAGCTACATCAAGAAGGAGGAGATCAAGTAGGCAAGCTTAGAGATAACTTAAAGAGTTTTTCAGATGGAAGAGATGTAGATTTATGTGTTATGACCTATAATGCAAAAGATAATACATTTATATATGATAAATGGTTACAAAAGATAGAACATACCTCAGGTTCTGAACAATTAAGTTCGCAGGGAGAAGAAAGTCCAAGGAAATCAGGTTCTGAACGAGCAAGTTCATCACAGGGAGAAGAAAGTCCAAAGAAATCGGTAGATTTCAATCCACCAACAAAGCAGAAAGACTTGGAATCGGATGAAGCAAGCGGAAAAAGTGATCTTTCAACTTTAGCGAAAGTATTTGGTGGAATTGCTTCCGCATTAGGAATTATTCTATTAGCGGGGACTGCAACCGCTATTAGTGTGTTAAAGGGAGCAGGGACTAATGTATTATCAGCTATAAGGAATATACGCGGAGGGGATGCACTGAGTGCTTATCGGGAGGAATTAGAGCAGCTGAGGCAATTAGCAGAAGAGATGCGGGAATCGTCTACATCCCCCTCTGAGCAACTAATAAATAAGATAAGACAACATAAGATAAAAATGGATAGGATAGAGAAAAACTTTAAAGAACGAGGGGAGAAAGTAAACAAGAGCATAAGAGGAAAAGTTGCTAAGAGAAGAAAAGAACAAGTAAGAAATAAAGCAAAAAAACTAGCTCAAGAAGCTGGACCCAGTCGCGCTAAAAGGAGCGTGCTATCTCCAGTTCCGGAGGAGGAGGAATTGCCTGCAGAAGGGCTTATGTCTCCTAATGGAGATAATTGCACCTCTTCAAGAGAGTTTTTAAAAGGTATAGGGATTGCTAGAGAAGAGGTGCCGAATAAATTATTTTCACTTTGTCGTATTCAATTGGAAGAAAAAGATGAGCATGGAAGCCGCGAGAGCGGTATAGAAGAGATTGAGTTGGATTGTTACTTAGAGATTGATTATCAGAATAAAGATTCCGTACTGGTAGATGCCTCATTATGGGATTTAGCGAATAAAACGATACGCTATGAAGATGAGGTAGTTTCTTTATCCCTACCCTTGTTAAAAGAAGGTGAGAAAAGGTTAGTATTGGCGAATGCAAGTAGCGTGTATTACGAATTCATTGATACCCATGCGAATATCTTAACTCTTCCTTTGCATGAAACACAGACCTATTTTCCAACGAATCAAACTGAAACCAGTACAGAAGAATTAGAAGAAGCAACTACGCCGGTAAATTCGTTAGAAATTGAGGAGAAAGAAAATAGGCAGGTAGAGATAGCAAATTGTTCTAGGATTGAGTTATCTGCTTCCTATAATGAAAGCTATGTCGAAGGAGATTGTGTGATTAATCCGACGCTCAATTCGATAGATGTGATGGAAATTAACCCATCACCTGATCAGGCCCCTGACTGGTTCATTGAGTTTAATACCTGGAATTTGTTACAGAATGCAATTGAGTATAGGGAAGCCAATAATACCCTGGCCATTACAGTTAAAGATAGCGATGCGATAGGAATCAGGCCGTTTCAGGTCAAACTTAGGAACTATTTAAATCGTGGATTGAATTCGACCTCTTATAAATTAAGCGACAAGGTTTTTGAGCAAGTTAGTTTGGTTTTTACACAAAGAAATGACGAAGTCCTTCAGCAGCAGAGATCTGATAAGAGGATCACTTCTTTTCATATAAAAACCTCTATTCCAGAAACAGTATTGAATCAAAAAGGTGATAAAGCCTCGAATGTACTGACTTGGTATAAAAATATTACCCAAGCAGAGGACGGCATAGAAGTGCTTTATGGCGAAGTTGTAAATCCAAAGAGTTCTGGTGCGATATTGGTAGAAACGCGCCTTAGACACCACGGCACGGTGTTACTGGAAGTGCCTGTGAAAGATTCTTTTAGAAGTTTTGGTTCAAAGTATAATGATAAGATTTGGGTTTATGATGATTTCATGTATGTTTATGGAGGAAAAGGCAAAGATTGTTACATAGTTGAGCCTAATAGATCAGGGGGAATGAAAACAACTTTTATTAATAATGATGCTGAAGACGAACTTCAGGATTATTTAGTGTTACCTATACCATTTCAGGCACTGGCAACAGGTCTTTACCAGAACAACAGTGTGCAGTTTTTTTCGACACAAAGGGAATTTGCTCGTAAAATAGTTTTAGCTAATTATTGTAAAGATTCAAATAAACAGCATCTGGCTGTATTAACAAATGATGGATGTCTAATTGAGTTACTAAGCTGTGAGTTATTAGCTGAATACAAAAGACCTCAACGAATCTCGAGATTGTTCAGTGGGGACGCAACAGCAACTGCTGAGATATGTAGCATAACGATGGAAGAAATATGTAACGAAGCGACTGAAAGGAATCATCGTAATTCTATACGTGCAAAACGAGCAGTTAATGATCGAATAAAAGTTGAGAGGCAAGATAAGCGGTCAAATAAGAAACGAAAGGCTTCAGATAGGATCTTTAAACCCGTTATGAAACAATCCTCTCTGAAGCCTTTAGGAATAAGTTATGATCAACAAACGCCGAGGATAGGGATAAAAGAAACCACAGAAAAATTCTCGAAGGCACAGCAATACGATGTAACAGCTTATGAGAATATGCCGTTTATTAAATGGCTAAGTTATTTATTCGGTCGACGTTCGTTCAATGAGCGAATGAATCAGGCAGAGCAAGCGGGCTCTCCATATGAAAACGATCAAGATAATAGCTTATACTGGGCAGAGAAGAGATTAAAAGAAGGGATAATGCTTTATGGGGCTGACAGGGAGGACTAGAAGTTTATCGTGATGAGTATCACATGTTATGAAATCAGATAGGTTATGCTAACTTAACACAAGAACTACCTTAAGTATCAGGCGCTTATGTGTATCTGACCTTGGGTTTAAAAGATCTCATACTAGACTTCTTTCGAAACTAGAAGATAAAAAAGCTTTTCTATAAAATAAGGTCCTTTGAAAACATTTTACGGGCGTTATGAAATTTGAAAAAATACAAGATCTAGATAAAGATAAGTTTCGACGTTTAACAGGAGTAAAGCGTAGCACATTTGACCAAATGCTATTGATTTTATTAGAAAGCCATAAAACGAAAAAAGCTAGAGGAGGTCGATTACATAAGTTAAGAGTAGAAGATATGCTGTTAATGAGCCTAGAATACTTGAGGGAATATAGAACCTACTTTCCTATAAGCCAAAGCTATAATGTCAGTGAAAGTACTGCTTATAAAACAATAAGGTGGGTAGAAGACACGCTAAGTAAACATCCCCTTTTTGCATTGCCTGGCCGAAAAGATTTGTTAAAAAGCGATCGGGAATATGAAGTTTTTTTAATTGATGCGACAGAAACACTTAATAGAGCAACCTAAAAAAAGCAAAAGCATTTTTACTCAGGAAAGAAAAAAAGGCATACGCTAAAAACACAGATTGTACTGAGCAAGAAGAGCAAAAAGATTATTTGCACTTCTTTTTCTAAAGGTAGAAAGCATGACTGTAGAGTATGTAAAGAATCCAAGATTGCATTTCATAAGGAAATAAACCTTGTAACGGATGGCGGTTACCAAGGGCTTAAAAAGCTTCATGCTAGAACCCAAATGCCTAAAAGAAAAAGCAAGAAAAACCCTTTAACAAAAGAAGATAAAAAGAACAATCAACATCTTGCCAAAGAACGAGTGATCCAAGAAAATGCTATTGGACTACTTAAACGATTTAAGATTTTAGCGGATCGTTATAGAAATAGGCGAAAAAGATTTGCTCTTCGCTTCAATTTAATCTCTGGAATTCATAACCTGGAACTATGTTAATGAGTTTCGAAAGAGATCTAGTCAAGCAAGGCAGTCTTCGATCATGATCCCAAATGTAGCGGTTCTAAAGCTTACGAAAATCTTGTTAATGAAGTTATAGGGAGGCTTAAATAATGTCAGGAATTGAAGATCTTAAAAAAAAATCTAAAACTCAACTAGATGAAATATACGACATTAAACCAAATGGGAAACCATACGACCATCTTCCCAATGAACCAGAAAAACATTCACCAGCTAACCACTAAAACAGAAGAATAAACTAATCCACAGGATTCTGATGCGTTCAATAGTACACTAACTTCAGGAATGGAGCTTTTGCACTTTAATATCGAGTTAGATAGTAACCTGACGAATAAAATTGTAACTGAGCACATTCCTTATAACCAGTGGAGTGTTGACAACTCCCTTACCAATTCGGACTTTTCAGATAACCAATCAAATGAAAATAATCCATAAAATCCCTCTTTATACACAATGAGTAAGGGCAACTAGTCTCTATAACATAGTCACTTGAAAACCATCCTTATAAGCCTAAATTGTTATTGGTCTTTTGTATGATCTTCGAAAGATGCTGCTTATTAAAATGGGTATACCTTTTGGAGGTCTGAATAGATCTGTGTCCTAATATCTCCATCAACTCTCCTTGGCTAGCACCATTCATAGCAAAATCGAGGCTGCTGTATGGCGCAAAGTGTGAAAGACCACATCCGTTAAATGCAATATAGCTAAGACTTGCTTAAAATACCGTCTAATCGCTGTATAAAAAGCGATTTTACTCTTATATATTTCTTTAAAATTTTATTGATAAAGTTGTATACTTTTCTCCAACAAACTATATGGAGATAGAGACATGCCTAAACCTTATTCAATGGACCTAAGAAAACGAGTGGTTCAATACCTGGAAGAAAATAACGACAAAATGCAGGCTAGCCAGCTATTTCAAGTTGGAATTGCGACCGTCTACCGATGGGTAAAGAGTAAGAAAGAGGAAACGTAGAACCTCTAAAAAAGAAAAGCACCTATAAGAAAATTGATGATCAGAAATTCATCGCTTATGTAGAGAAAAACCCCGATCATTTTTTATCAGAGATTGCAAAGCATTTTGGTTTAACTTTGCAAGCGATCTTTTACGCTTTGAAAAGACTCAAGATCCCAAGAAAAAAAAGATTGCGTTTTATAAGGAAAGGAACACAGAAGCAAGAGCGGAATATCTAAAAAAGATCGAGGCAATTTCTCCTGAAAAAAGGGTCTATTTGGATCAGAGCGGAATAAGCCAATATGTGCATAGGCAATATGCGAGAAGCGCGAGGGGGAAACAACTATTTGGAGGAATTTCAGGGAAACGATTTGGTAGACAAAGTGTCATTTCGGCACTACAAGGGAAGAAATTGTTGCCACCGATGTGTTTTGAAGGAACTTGCAATACGGATCTATTCAATGTATGGCTAAAACAGGAATTGCTTCCAAATTTGACTCATGGCCAAGTTTTGATTCTCGATAACGCGAGCTTTCATAAATCAAAGACAACTAGAACATGGATAGAGGAAAGTGGATGCGAAATGCTCTTTCTCCCGCCTTATTCACCAGACTTAAATCCTATCGAAAAATATTGGGCCAATAGGAAAACGAAAATCCGAGAACTTTTACCTACTGTAGCCAAGTTATCCGAAGCCTTGGATCAAGCTGTTTTATCAATGTCAATTTAAATTACTATACACAAAAGTTTTACAAACGCTTTCGATTCTAAGAATCTTTTGGAGTCAACGTACAGTCTCTTCAAAATTTGAAGAGCTTAGTATAAAGTGTTTGAAATCGATTTTAATTACTGCTTTAAAGAAAGGCCATTTAAGTTAGAAAAAAGATCGTGCTAGACAAGGCATTATCCCATTGTAGCCAGTTCTGTGTCCTTCTTTCATAAGAGGCAAAGCTACAGGTATGACTTTGATTGTGTAGGCATCAAATACTCTCGCCCCTCAAAATAATAGCGAAGCGCTGGTGGAATATAAATACAACCCTCTTTTTTTTGATGATTTTCCAGAAAGGGAACGAGAATACGCGGCGTAGCAATGGCTGTATTGTTCAAAGTATGGCAGAACTTAACACTACCTTCTACAGAGCGATAGCGAACATTAGACCTCCGCGCTTGCCAATCATGAAGAGAAGAGCAGCTATGCGTCTCTCTATACTTAGCCTCACTTGGAACCCAGGCTTCGATATCAAACATTCTTACTTTACCCAATCCCATATCTCCTGTACAACACTCAATAACCCGATAAGGTAATTCAAGCGCCTGTACAATTTCCTCCGCAATCTGTAATAATTTGTGGAACCAAAAAAAGGATTCCTCTGGATCATTTTTACAAATAACAAATAGCTCAACTTTATAAAACTGATGCACGCGAGTAACTCCTTTCACATCGCGCCCTGCACTACCTGACTCTCTTCTAAAACAGGGAGAAAAACCTGCATAAAGCAAAGGCAATTGCTTTTCTTGTAGGATTTCCCCTGAATGCAAACTATTAATTGGAACTTCTGCTGTGCCTGAAAGATACAAGTTATCTTTAGGTAAAAAGTAGACTTGATCTCTTCCTTCTGGAAAATGTCCCGTACCGTATAGAGCAAAATCTCGCACAAGAGATGGAAGTGAAATAAGTTCAAATCCTTTAGAGCGCACTTTATGCAAAGCAAAATGCAAAAGAGCTATTTCTAGTAAAACCATCTCGTTTTTTAAGGCATAAGTGCGAGAGCCACAAACATGAGAGATTCTCTCTAAATCAGCCCAATTATTTTTGCATAAAATCTCTGCATGATCTAATAAAGGGAAATCAAATATAGGTGGTTTTCCCCATTTTTTCAATTCAACATTAAAACTTTCATCTTTTCCAATTGGAGCTTCTTTTGCAGGAATATTGGGGACACGAAGGAGATACTCTCTTAAGCGCTGTTCTAAATCATATAATTTTGGTTTTAATCGTTCAAACTCTCCTGCAATTTCTTTTCCCCTTTCTATAAGCCCAGCTCTTTCCTGAGAAGAGAGCTGTGATACTTTTTTAGCATTAGCATTTCTCTCTGCCTGTACAGCTTCTATTTGTTTTCTACAGTCAGCAACATGTTGCTCACATGTCAAAAGCTCACTTAAATTCAGATTTACGTTTTTATTCTTTATTGCTTCTCGTACAAGCTCTTGATTATCTTTGATAAATTTTAAATCGAGCATAGGTCTTCTTTGCTATATGATTTTTTAGCTCTTAACCTAACATAAGCTTGAAAATTGATAAACTTAGAATTTCTAATCTCTCTTTAAATTTTATTTTAGATTTTTTTTGCAAGCTTTAAATAAATGAATAACATTGAATTTTAACGCTATTTAAAGCTAGAATGATTCCTTTTGGGACTTGAATTATGCATAAAGTAAAATATGTGTTTATTACGGGAGGCGTTGTTTCTTCTTTAGGAAAAGGTTTAACGGCTGCTTCAATTGCTATGTTATTGGAAAGCCGCGGGTTGCACATTGGCATGCTCAAACTTGACCCCTATTTAAACGTAGACCCTGGAACAATGAACCCTCTGCAACACGGTGAAGTATACGTTACTGATGATGGAGCAGAAACTGATTTAGATCTAGGCCATTATTTTCGCTATACGCATGCCGAATTATCCTGGCTATCCAATACCACTTCAGGCCAAATCTACGACAGTGTTATTAAAAGAGAGCGCAAAGGAGATTATTTAGGCCAAACTGTTCAAGTTGTGCCACATATTACTGACGAAATCAAACAACGTATTTTGCAATGTGGAAAAGATGACTTAGATGTTGTCTTGGTAGAAGTTGGCGGAACTGTGGGCGATATTGAATCTCTGCCTTTTCTAGAGGCTATTCGCCAATTTCGTCACGAGCGCTTTAAGCAGTGTATTAATATTCATCTGACCTATGTCCCCTATTTAAAAACAGCAGGAGAGGTTAAAACAAAACCTACGCAGCATTCTGTACAAATTCTAAGAGAGATTGGAATTATTCCCGACATTATTCTCTGTCGCGCTGAAAATGCTCTAAAAGAGGAAATCAAAGACAAAATCAGCTTGTTTTGTAGCGTCCCAAAAGAAGGCGTTATCGATATAATCGATGTAGAAAGCATTTACGAAGTGCCTATCCACTTGCATCAGCAGTGTTTGGATGAAAAAATTTGTCTAATGTTAGGATTAACCCCTCCCTCTTCCAATTTAAAAAAATGGGAAAAAATGCTGCATAACTTACACAATCCTAAAGGAACCGTAGTAATTGGCATTGTAGCTAAGTATTTGCAGCATCAAGATGCATATAAGTCAGTGTTTGAAGCTTTAAACCACGGAGCTTTAGCAAATCAACTTAATTTAGAGCTCCGGCTATTTGACGCTGACAAAATAGTAGATAGTTCTTTTTTTGAAAAAGAAACCTGTGACGGATACCTCGTACCAGGCGGATTTGGAGAAAGAGGATGGGAAGGAAAAGTTAGCACTGCTAAATACTGTAGAGAAAAACAAATCCCTTTCTTTGGCATTTGCTTAGGAATGCAAGCGCTCTGCACAGAGTTTGTGCGTAATGTTGTGGGTTTAAAAGAAGCTAATTCCACAGAGGTTGATCCTGATACAAAAGACCCAGTTATTTCTCTTTTAAGTGAGCAAAAAGAAATTGCTAATTTAGGGGGTACAATGCGCTTAGGAGCTTCTACTTGTCATATTCTCCCCCGCACTAAAGCTGAAAAAGCCTATGGTACGCGCAACATTTCAGAGAGACATCGCCACAGGTTTGAATTCAACAATGCTTATAAAAAGGTTTGTGAAGAGCGAGGATTAGTTTTTTCTGGAATTTTTGAAAAGGCAAATCTCTGTGAAATTGCAGAAGTTACAAATCACCCTTGGATGCTAGGGGTCCAATTTCATCCTGAGTTCAAATCAAAGCCCACATCTCCCCACCCTCTTTTTTACGAGTTTATTAAATCTGCATTTTTATATAAAAATAAGGAATAACCCTTGGGCAGGCTTTTAGGCATCGATTTTGGTTTAACCCGTATAGGAATCGCTATTTCCGATGAACGTAAAGTTATTGCTACAGCTATTGGAAATATCAAGACAAAAGAGCAGCCCTTAGAAGCATTACAGAATATTCTAAAAAAGTACTCTTCGCTTGAAGCTATTATATTAGGACTTCCTCTATTATTAAACGGTAAAGAAGGAGAAATGGCTTTGCGCGTGCGCTCATTTGCCGCTCTTTTAGAGAGTTGTTTCCACGTTCCTGTTATTTTTTGGGACGAAAGGCTTAGCTCCATCCAAGTAGAAAGATTCTTAGTAGAATGTGGAGTGAATCGAAAAAAACGTGCGAAAATCAGTGATGAACAAGCTGCCGCTCTCATTTTACAAGATTATCTTAATTGTCATTCAAACAAAAAATAAGTATATTTACTTATGTAGTAAAAAAGTAAATAGATGCAAAAAACTATGCCTGATTTCCCTCTTCAAGAGCCTGGTATATCAACCCGTTTTGTCAATCCTTGTATTTTAGTTATTTTTGGCGCTACGGGAGATTTAACTGCTAGAAAATTGCTTCCTGCTCTTTATAATTTGGCAAGAGAAGGGCAACTTCCTCCTCAATTTGCCTGTGTAGGCTTTGCAAGAAGAGAAAAAACACATGAGCAATTTCGCTCAGAAATGCGCGATGCCATCAATCAATTTTCTAGAGTAAAGCCCATCGATGAAGCTCTTTGGGCACACTTTAAACAACAAGTTTTTTATTATCAGTCGGAGTTCCATGACCAACAAGGATACAAGCATCTACAAAAATTTTTACAAGACCTAGATTTAAAATTAAATACTAGAGGTAACCGCGTTTTCTATCTTGCAACGCAGCCTAGTTTTTTTCCTGTAGTTTGTGAAAACTTGCATAGAGCAGGCCTTATTTATCAAGCTCAAGAAACAAAAAAATTTTCCAGACTCATTATAGAAAAACCCTTTGGTCGAAATGTATCTTCAGCTCAAGAACTGCAGAAACAACTGCTTTGTTTTCTACAAGAAGACCAAATCTATCGAATAGACCATTACTTAGGCAAAGAAACTGTTCAGAACATTTTAGTTTTTCGTTTTGCAAATTCTTTGTTTGAGTCTCTATGGAATAGACGCTACATAGATCATGTACAAATTACTGTCGCTGAAGATTTAGGAATTGGAACTAGAGGCGCTTTTTGGGAAGAAGCCGGGTTGTTACGCGATATTGTGCAAAACCATATGATGCAATTACTCTCTCTTATGGCAATGGAGCCTCCTATTAATCTAGAAGCAGATTCTATTCGCAATGAAAAAGTAAAAGTTCTACAAGCTACCCGCTCTTTAAATACTGAAGATATCCATCAGCACGTAGTGCGCGGACAATATAGTTCTGGCTATATCAATGCAGAGTCAGTAGCGGGCTACCGCGAAGAAAAAAATGTTTCCCTTACATCAAATGTAGAAACATTTGCTGCTTTACGTGTATTTATTGATAACTGGCGTTGGTCAGGCGTTCCTTTTTATTTACGCGCGGGGAAGAGACTTCCCAAACGAGCTACTGAAATTGCTCTTGTTTTTAAGCATCCTCCTGGAATTTTATTCCAAAATCTGACAAAAAAAAATGAAGCAAATGTTCTTGCACTTAGAATCCAGCCCGATGAAGGAACCTCTCTAAAGATTAATTGCAAGGTACCTGGATTAGCAGGCCCTATTCAGCCAGTAAAAATGGACTTTCGTTATGGTTCTTATTTTGGTATAAACCCCCCTGAAGCTTATGAAAGGCTCATTTTGGATTGTATGCTCGGAGATAATACTCTTTTTGCCAGACAAGACGAGGTCTATAATTCTTGGAAATTTATCACACCTATTCTTGAGTGCTGGGAAAATCATATAGCTACAGACTTTCCTAATTATCCAGCAGGTAGTTGGGGACCAAAAGAAGCAGATCAGCTTTTATTACAAGATAGAAGAAAATGGAGACTGCTCTAATGCCTGCTACCTTTCATCCGGTATCCCCTGCACAAATTGAGCAAGAGTTAAAAAGAATCTGGGAATCTTTAGAAACTAAAAACGTCACAAGGGCATGCCTCTTTAATTTGATTTTTTTTACTTATAATAATCCCCGCAAGGGATACTTTCAAAAAATTGCGCACTCAGTAGTAGAAAAGTTTCCATCTCGTGTGCTTTTTATTACTATTGACCAAACCTCTAAACAACAAGATTTGATTACCCAGGTTTCTGTTCTTTTTTCTGGTAAAACAGAATACGATGTAGCCTGCGACTACATTGAAATTCAAGGGTCTTACTCCTCTCAAGCGCGCATTCCTTTTCTAATTCTCCCCCATATTTTACCTGATTTACCAGTTTATTTGGTCTGGGGGGAGGATTTGTGTCAAAACGAATCTTTATTACAATCTTTAGAGCCTCTAGCTAATCGTATCATTTTTGACTCTGAAGCAAGTTCTAACCTTTCTTTATTTGCAAAACACTGTCTAGCTGTCCAGAGCATTCATTATGATGTAGCAGATCTAAATTGGGCGCGAATAGAAAGCTGGAGGGATATCTTGTCCGCAGTTTTTTCTTCTGAACAAAAGTTAGAAATGATGCAGCAAGCACAAACACTACGTATTTTTTATAATGCACAACAAAGTACGTTTTTCTGCCATGCAAAAATTCAGTCTTTGTACCTTCAGGCTTGGTTAGCCTGTCAATTAAAATGGGTATTCACCGGTTTAGAAGAAAAAAAAGAGCAAACAATTTGCACCTATCAAGGGAAAGCAGGGCCTATTCAAATTACCTTGTCACCTGCCTTTCACGCGCACCTACCTTCTGGCTTGGTTCTTTCCCTAGAAATCTTACTTGTAAGTAGCTCTTCCTTTCTATTCTGTAGAGATACAGATCAACAAAATCACATAACTGTGCAAGAGTCTACTCTTAAAGAATGCTCTCTTCCAGCTCGTTATATTTTCCCTAAATCAGGAGCTGGGCACTCCCTTGTTCAAGAAATTTGCCGAAGAGGCAACTCTACACATTATTTACAAGTACTAAACCTTCTACAAACTACTAATTTAAAGGATCCATGTTAATTGAATCGATAAAACCTCACCCTTTAGATGATTCTAAAAACTTAATTGTTCCTGGTGACTATGCAAAAACTTTGCTTTTTTGCGTAAAGCACTTCATTAGTATTTGTAAGCAATCTTTAGCAGACCATGGTTTTTTTTCTGTTGCTCTATCAGGAGGCAGCACACCTAAGGCTATTTTCGAAAAACTTTGTTCATATCCTTATAGAGAGCAAATTAACTGGAATCATGTCCATCTCTTTTGGAGCGATGAGCGCGCTCTTCCCCCAGACAATTTAGATAGTAATTTTCATATGGCTATGTCTGCGGGATTTAATAGAATGCCCATACCTAGTCATCAAATCCATCGCATGCAAGCAGAAAGTAATATCAAAAATAATGCAGTGAAATACGAAGAAACGATCCGTAAGGTATTGGGAAAGCGTCCTTTTGATCTAATCATGCTAGGAATGGGAGAAGATGGACACACAGCTTCTTTATTTCCTTTTACAGAAGGGCTAAAAATTACAGATAGACTATGTATAGCCAACTACATACCGCAAAAAGGTTGTTGGCGGATGACCTTAACATTTAGCTGCATCAATCAAGCTTCGCATATTTGTATATATGTACTAGGAGCAAATAAAAGAGAAATGCTAGCTCAAATACTTTTTCCACCTAAGAAAATAAAGACATTTCCTGTAGAATACATTGGTACCCCTCAATCTAAAGCCTTATGGATTGCAGACGAAGCAGCAGCTTTTAAAGACACTTCTAAAAGATCTACCTTTCCTGTTTCTAAATGATAATAACCACCCATAATTTTTAGTTTTTTCTGTTTGATTAACTTAGCTATTACAGGAGTTTGCTGTATTTGCTCAACTACTCAATGTATATTTTCTGTAATAGCATTAAATAAATGATCTCCTTGGAGGTTGCGTGTTTTCTCTACAGCAGGTTCAATTAGCCTAGCAATTGTTGGTATATCTGAAGATTGATTAGAAACAACAGCTGATACAGCTCCGCACTTCTCATGACCTAAGACCAGCATAATAGATGATCCCAAATGGTTTGCTGCGTATTCAATACTATCAATGCCAACTGCGTCAATTACGTTGCCAGCTACTCGTATGATAAATAGATCTCCCAATCCTTGGTCAAAGATGATCTCTGGCGATACTCTTGAATCAGAACAACCTAAAATAATTGCAAAAGGCTGTTGCGTAGTTTTTATAGCTTCCCTACGCATCCCTGTTCGGTTGGGATGTTTCAACTTATCTGAAATAAAACGCCGATTACCTTGAACTAGGCGCTCTAGCGCCTTTTCAGGAGAGAGTGCATTAACTGTAGCCATAAAAACACATAAATAAAATAACAAATAACGCATGTTAACACTCGTAAAACTTATAACTAAACATCTGCTACATACTGCGAAAATAGGCAGCACTGTCAATTGCTTCAAGCTTTAAAAAGACTTTTCGCGTCAATCAGCTCCCTTAGTAATCCTTTGAAGAAAGGGAAAACATAAATGTAAAAAATAAAACAAGCAAGATAATAATTAAAGAAAGAATGGTGGGAATAGGGAAAATAGAAGAAAGCAGTATTTTACATGCGGTAAAAAGTAGGATAACAGCCAATCCAACATGCAAATAACGTAGTTTTTCTATTGCTTGGTGAAGAAAAAAGTATAGTGAACGCAAGCCTAAAATTGCAAAGATGTTAGAAGTATACACAATGAAAGGATCTGTTGTAATAGCAAAAATAGCAGGAATTGAGTCTACTGCAAAGAGAATATCACTTGCCTCGATAGCTAATAGAGCTAAGAACAATGAAGTAATTTTCCACTTTCCTTGCTCTTTAACGATAAAAAAAGTTGTATTTTTTTCTTTTGCAATAGGTAGATTTTTTTTAAAGAAACATAGTATAAAGGAGTTGTGCACATCAAAAAATGTCTTCTTTCTAAGCAATTTATAAGCTGTAAACAATAAGATGACTGCAAAGATATAAAGTACCCATTCAAAAGAATGGACCAGTTTAGCACCCAATAAAACACATCCTATCCGAGATATTAAAGCCCCCAATACTCCCCAAAATAAAACCCTTTGTTGTTGATTTTTTGGAATCTTAAAGGTTTGAAAAATCAATAAAAAAACAAATAAATTATCAAAACTCAAAGATTTCTCAATTAGATACCCTGAAAAAAATTGCAACGCTACTTCAAGCCCCTGCCAGAAATAGACCCCTATATTAAAAAATAAAGCTAATAAAACCCAAAAGCAGGCCGTTATCCAAGCCTGTTTAGTTTGTACTAAGCGTAAGTAAGGATGAAATACTTTTAGATCTAAGAATAAAAGCCCAATAATCAAGACATGAAAAATAACCCAAAACCAAATAGATAACTCCATATAAAGAATATAAGTATTAAGATAGATTCTAATCAAGAAAGACCATAAAGGCCTTTCTTGAAAGACGTAATTTACACTAATGAATAGACAAACGAGAAATTAACTCTCGACGGCTATCGGAAGAAAACCCTTCACGGGCATGCAAAAACCGGGTATTATCAAAAATTAAAATATCATTTTTCTTCCACTTAACAGCTATTTTAATTTCTTCAATAATAGAGTGAATCTGATCTATTATTTCGGCAGGTATTTCGCTATCATCCTCAAAAGTGACTCGAATAGTCTCTTGTGTTTTTCCAGGGCGATATTTTGGATGCATTTCTTTCATATCTTCTAAAATTTCCAAAGCATTGTTAATAAAAATAGCAGAAGTTGCCCATCTTTCTTGCTGAATTGCTTTTGTTATATATGTTGTGTGAAGGTTATTATCTTCATCAACAAAGTAACTTATATCCTGCTTGCGTAAAATTGTATCCAGCTCTTTTTCTGAGGTAACATTATAGATTTTTTGCCATACACCAGATGGAAAATATCTAGAGTATTTAATCTTTTTTTCTGTAAATAACTGTTTAATTTCTTTAGGTAGCCTAGCGTACAGCTCTCTCCCATCGCATAGTAACGTAGCTCCATTAGATGCTGGAGGTATAAGAGCATACATCCAAAAAGTTGTTGGATGAATTTTTTGATAGTACTGCTCGCCGTGAAAATATACAGAGTGGTGCCCATCTTTTTCAGTAATGCTAATTACTGTTGGGTCCCCATTTACACTAGGTCTAATAGAGCCCCCTTGATAAGGTAAAAAAACATCAGGGAATTGGTTAGAAAATGCAATAAAATCACGGGTAGAAGCATCAAATCCTCTTAGCAGTACAACCCCTTTTTCTTTGAGGTGTTTATAAATTTCATCTGTAGAAAAATCATAAATGCTTGTTCTTTCCTCTGATGATTCTATAGTAAATTTTTGTAAATCATCGACCTCTGCAGACAACGGCGCGCTGAGCAATAGAGCTGTTAGAGAGAGACTTATTTTTAAGAGCTTGTAATTTATAGTGCATATGTTCATATCATTCCTATGTATCGGTTAAAAACTAAAAAAATTTTAGCTATATCAAAAAATAATAGTGATTATATGTTTTTTGTCTAAATAAAATTTTAAGTTTGCTAAAAGAGCTTAAGACTTGTTTTCTTAAACGGCGTGTTAGTCTTAGAAAGAAAAATCGATTGTGCTTCAGTTAGAAGCTATTTAGGGAATGTCTTTAAGAGGAGCTACAACAAGCTTCGGGCACATGCAAATCATATAACCGACTTCTTGCTCTATAAATAAAGTTTTTTATTTGATTTAAAAAATGCAAAAATACACTTTTTTTGCTATCTTAAATGCCATGTTAGTTTTAGGAATAGAAACCAGCTGTGATGAAACAGCTTGCGCTATCGTACGTGATGGTAATGAAATATTAGCTAATATAATCTACTCACAAATAGAAGTGCATCGCCCTTATGGTGGAGTATTCCCTGAGCTCGCTTGCCGTCGTCACGTAGATGTAATTATCCCTGCCATCGAGCAAGCTTTATTGCAAGCTAAACTCAAACCTTCAGCACTCGATCTTATTGCTGTCACTAAAGGGCCAGGGTTGGTTGGCGCCTTGCTCATTGGCCTTAATTCTGCTAAAGCACTTTCACTTGCTTGGAAGCTACCTTTTATTGGAATAAACCATGTAGAAGCACATTTATATGCTGCTATGATGCCTCCCAATCATTTACCTCCCTTTCCTAGCCTGGGGTTAGTTATTTCAGGTGGGCATACTTTTATGGTAAAAATCGAATCCATTGGTTCTTACACGTTTATAGGAACAACTCAAGATGATGCCATTGGAGAAGCTTTTGACAAAGTATCCCAAATGCTAGGCTTGCCCTATCCGGGAGGACCTTCTATAGAGGCCTTAGCTAAAAATGGAAATCCTAAAGCTTTCCATTTTAAGCCTTGCCGCATCAAAGAATCCCCTTGGGACTTCTCTTTTTCTGGCCTTAAAACAAGTGTCCTGTATGCAATTAAAGGCCAAAATCCAGAAAAAAACTCTCCCTTAATCATTTCAGAAGAACAAAAAAAAGATGTGGCAGCCTCTTTTCAAGAGACAGCGCTTAAAAGCGTTGTATTAAAAGCCATACAAGCTGCAGAAGCCTTTGATTGCAAAGCAATTGTGTGCGGCGGTGGAGTAACCAATAATCAAAGACTAAGAGACCTATTTCTCGAACAAAAACGCTCCTTTCCTCTTTTTTTTCCCTCTCTAGAGCTTACTGTAGATAATGCTGCTATGATTGCAGGTCTAGGCTATCACAATTTCCTTCAAGGACAGGTAGATGATTTATCGCTTGAACCAATGATTCGTATCCCTCTGTGGAAAAATACATGATAATTGATTTTAAGCGTTATAGCACATCTTAACGCTTTTATTTAGAAAAATTTTAAAATAAATAAATTAAGTAAAATTTTTATACATATTAAACAATTATTATCTTAACTAATATTTAATCATTTTAATATAATTAAATGATAAAATAGTTAATTAAAAATTAATTGGTTATATATGGCGATACATTTATATGTAAATAATAATCTCTACTCCCGTGGTGTTAATTATTTAAAAGATAAGGCAATGAATTTTTTACGTGTTTGCGAAAACCAAATACAAAATACCATTGCAGTAGTTTACCCTATTTTACGCCATCCAAGGCAATCCACAATTTATGGCCTTTTATCTTCTACCAGATATGTAGCGAATCTAACTAAGCTAGGGTTTCTTCATGAAAAAGCCTGTTACATTCTTTCTAAAAGATCAGGCAGAGTAGCTAGTATTGAATATCAGGTTTTATTAAAATTAAGAGAGCTCTCTTCTTATTGTATACAACTTGGCATAGACCCCATATCATGGCAAAAATTTCCAGAAACACAAACACTAGATCACCTCAAGCAGCAGTTACAACAGAGCCTCCAACAACAACACAAAACTAGATCTATTGAGCAAATTACAAAGGCTCTCTCTTGTTGCAATGAAATATATATGTTAGCATCACTGCATTACTCTGCAAAAACAAGCGAATTAAACTCGGAAGAACTGCAGATTCTACAAGAAAATACAACAATTAACTCAGTACTCTCAGCCATTGAAGAAAATACAGGAGAGATACTTGGTGGTTATGCTCCTCAAATATTAGGACCTGCTTTTAACGACCTGTTTAATATTATACCTGACTCATATAACCCTCTGCTATCAATTAGCAATTCTCTAGTAAATACATTGAAAAAGCTATTAATCATTACTACAGGGACTTCTACATTAGCAATAACATCTACTAATTACTTTACATCACCAGCTACTGCAAGAGCTTTATTGCAAGCATCCAGTACATTAGGAACTTTAACTGCTGCTTTATGGTAGCAAGATCATCCACTAATAGAACAAATAGAAGATGGGGCAAAAGAAATCACCTACCTATTCTTAGAAATTATTTGCTCTTACGGAGGAATGAAGCTTTTTGGGACTGATGAGTCCTTTAATGGGTATTTTCATAAAATTGTCCCAGCAGTGCTTGCATCAAAAGTTACTGAACCCTTAGTTAGCGAAAGCGGTATAATTACATCTTTCGCTCTTCCTCTGTTAGTATCATCGATAGTGTACAATCAAGCCGATATTCGAAACTCTATTCGAGAAAACAGCAGATTGCTAATCAGTTTTTTAAATATAGCCTTAAATGGTGGAATCAAAAAGCAAATTTTACAACCTCTTGATTCTTCCCTTACAAGCTGCGTAAATAGCAACATTTCTAATATGTTTAGCCAAGGAGTTTTAAAAACTAGTCTTTCTTGCATTAGCCCTTCTTTAGCTCAGACATCCCATGAGATTACATCGCTGACATCGAGTGTCTTACAAGTAACATCTAGCCTTTCAACAATGGAGCTTTCCGAGGAAATTACAGGAAGAGCTTTTGCTATTGCACAATTAACTTCTTCTATTTTAAAAATAGAACGCAATGCATCACACGTACTTAGTCCTTTCTTTCTTTTATAAACCAAAGTTTTGCACCGCTATTACAAGAGCAAACAGTAGAAAACCTAACCCCCTTATTGAGTCAATATCTTGCCATCCTACAGCAAGATGACATGCAAGATCTCTTAGTAAGAATACAACAAAAGATACGTCTACTTGATTCGGAAGCAGAAGAGCTAAAAGATCAATTTTTCAAAAAAATTTTTTTAAAAATGACAGAAAAAGAGCTGCCTTTAAGTAACATTATCCTTTCCTTTGCTAAAGAAAAGTTACGAAATATACCCCAGCTTGTTTGCAAATTTTAAATATGCACCTACTTCTATACGTATGCTATGGAACAATTATTCCTATAATAAGAAAGTAGAACAAGCCTTAATGATGGAGTTATTATTACAAGGTTTTGCTATACACACTTTAGCTAATTTACACGTAACGTTAGATATAACCGATAGCACGCCACCTGGGTTGCCTCCTGTTTCTTATTTAAAAGTTACCCTTCTAGGAAAAAAGCTCATCTTATAGGCTAAAAGAAGCTTTTAAAAAAAGCTTTTCCCTTGTTGATTAATTGTCCCTGCCCTACAATGAGTTATTTAAAAAGGGGTATTTTTATGGCTAAAACAGCTCGAGAAACAATCAAAATGAAAAGTACAGAAAGCAGTGAGTGCTATTGGACTACTAAGAACAAGCGCACTTCTACAGGCCGTATAGAGCTAAAAAAATACGATAAGATACGTAAGAAACACGTTATTTTTAAAGAAGCAAAGTAATTTTTTATTACATGGGTATTAATGTTTGAGCTAAAAATTGCTTGTAAATATTTAATACCCCGCAAAAAGCAAATATCCTCGGCTCTTATATCTCTTTTATCTATTTTTGTTCTCTCTTTAATTGTTTGGCTCATTGTTGTTTTTTTATCAGTTACTGATGGTATTGAAAACAATTGGAAAAAAAAATTAACAACTGTTCATGCCCCTATTAAGATCTCTCCTACTGATGAATACTTTTCTTCGTATTACTACCAAATAGATGCTTTTGCTTATGACTCCCAGTATCGCAACAAAACAATTGCAGAAAAGCTCCATTCTTTAGTAAGCGATCCATATAACTGCAAATATGACAAAGAATTGCCTTTACATATCAAAGAAAAAGCAGATAGAAAAGATTTAGTCAAAGAACTGTATGCAGCTTTAGCAAACTTAAAAAATAACCGCAAGATCACTTATGGAGATTTTGAATTAAGCGGTGCTATGCTACGCCTACAGATGATTAGAGAAAACCCCAATGGTCTAGCAACACAAAGTTATTTAACCCAAGCCTCCTATCTTAGCTCCTTTCCTGAGAAGAACCCCTTCCTAGATACATTGATCGCTCCTCTTAGAGCTGATGAATTGAACCTTTTGTTTTCTCAATTACAAGCGAGCGAGCTTTTGCAAGCAATAGCTATTCAATCTCTCAAACCAGAATCTCATTGGGAAATTCCATTAACAATGATTCCAGAAAACTTAGCTCTTCCCGCTCAAGCATTGATTTCCTCAAGTGCAATTACAGAAGTCGTATTAACTGAAAAAACAGATTTGTTGCTCGGCTTTCAGGAAGGAACCTTATATAAAAAAAACAATATCGTCTACTTTACCGGAAAAAATAAAACTCCTTATTTAGTCAATGTACCTATTTCTCTAGAAGGCTCTTCTATATTCCGTGTGTTAAAAACAGAAAGCTCTCCTCAAGCAAAAACTTTAAAAGATCTATATTTTACTGTTGAGATCCCTTTTAAAAATCACGTATTGCAATGTGTTACTTCTGGCGATGGATTAGAAATTGTAGAGGGCTACTGGCATAAACCATCTGCTTTACCAATAGCTCAAGAAATTGGTATTTTTTTAGCAAAAAGTTTTCAAGACCAAGGTGTGCAGATAGCAGATCGCGGTTTTATATCCTATTCTAGCTTAAGCATGAGCTCTGTTCAAGAACAGCGCCTACCCGTTTTTGTCGCTGGATTCTATGATCCAGGACCTCTTTTTTCGGGTTATAAGAGTGTGCTAGTCCCCCATCGTATTACACAAACTATTAATGCTTCAAATGCTTCGTTTCACTTAAATAAAACAGAATCAAATGGAGTATTTGTTTGGTTTGCTAATCTTGCAGACATAGATAGCATTAAAAAAGAGTTAGTGCAAGCCTTAGAAGAAAGAGGGATTGCTGCTTATTGGAAAGTAACTCCATTTACAGAATATGATTTTGCAAAGGATATGTTGCTGCAATTTACAAGCGATCGTTACTTATTTATTTTAGTTGGGATCATTATTCTTATAGTAGCTTGTTGCAATATCGTCTCACAGCTTGTGATCTTGGTAAATAATAAAAGAAGAGAAATTGGTATTTTATTGGCGATGGGAACTAGCAAAATAAGTATTCTTTTCATTTTTGGTTTTTGCGGAATGATGATGGGAATAATCAGTAGTTGCATTGGAGTTGCTGCTGCTGTGTTTACATTAAAACACCTAGATCTTGTAATTTCAGTTTTGAGTTTTTTACAAGGACAAGCGTTATTAAACCCTGTCTTTTTTGGACAAACTATCCCTTCTGAATTTAGCCCTCGAGCACTTCAATTTGTATTAGTTGCTACTCCTATTTTATCTTTATTTGCTGCTTTAGTGCCTGCTATAAAAACCTGTTATTTAAATGTCAGTACTATTTTGAGGTCTGAATAATGGCCGTTTTAATTGCCAAGCAGATTAAAAAGTCCTTTTTTGCTCCTCATCATCTGGAAGTGCTAAAAGGAATTGACATAACGCTAGAATCTCAAGAATCCCTGGCTATAATCGGAAAGTCTGGAGAAGGAAAAAGCACTCTGCTACACATTCTGGGTACGCTAGATACTCCCTCCAAAGGGGAGCTTATCATTAGCGGTATCAATGCAAAACAAGCTAATCACTGTTTTTTACGTAAAAAAAAGCTTGGATTTGTCTTTCAATCTCATTATCTTTTAGAAAATTATAGTGTAATAGATAATGTTGTTATGCCAGCAAAAATTGCACGCCTACGATTTAACCAACAAGAGCTTGGGAAACAGCTGTTATCTGCTGTAGGCTTACAAAAATGCGCTGATCTACCTGTCAAATTTCTCTCTGGTGGAGAGAAGCAAAGGCTTGCGATAGCACGCGCTTTATGTAACAATCCTGATCTTATTTTAGCAGATGAACCAACAGGAAGTCTTGATTCTTTTCACGCAGAGATGATTTATGACCTTCTTCTCAGATTAGTTAAAGAGCATGGTAAGAGCATTATTGTTGTAACTCATGATATAAAAGCAGCCAGTTTGTGTGATAGAGTGCTCATTTTAAAAGATGGCCTTTTATCTAATTTTACAGATATAAAATAAATTGATAAAAAGATTATAAGAAATATGGATATTGCAATTATTGGTGCTGGATACGTTGGTTTGGTAACTGCAGCTTGCTTTGCTGAAATGGGTCACCACGTTATCTGCTTGGATATTAATGCTCAAAAAGTTCAAGACTTGCAAAGGGGCATAATGCCTATTTATGAGCCTGGATTAAAAGAGTTGATCGATCGAAATGTAGAGGATGGTAGGTTAAGCTTTACTACAGATTATCAACTAGCCTTGGCAACTTCTCAAGTTTGTTTTATTGCAGTAGCAACACCTTCTAAGCCAGATGGTAGCTGCGATCTTTCTTACCTCTTCTCTGCAGCTTCTTCTATAGCTTTAGCCATGAAGCATCAAATGCTAGTTGTCAATAAATCAACAGTACCTGTAGGTACTGCAAAATTAGTTAAGCAACGCATTGCACGAATTCTTAAAGAAAACAATAAGCTTCTTTCTTTTGATGTCGTTTCTAACCCTGAGTTCTTAAAAGAAGGTAATGCTATTAATGATTGCATGAAACCTGATCGTATCATTATTGGAGTGGATAACCTCAATAGCGCTAAAATTATGCGTGAAATTTATTCCGCCTTTACGATCAACCACGACCGAATCTTAATCATGGCCCCTTCTTCTGCAGAGTTAGCAAAGTACGCAGCAAATGCCATGCTCGCTTTACGTATCTCTTATATAAATCTAATTGCTGATGTATGTGAAAATACCAATGCTAATATTAACGAAGTGCGTATTGCTATTGGAGCGGATCAAAGAATTGGCTACCATTTTTTATATGCAGGTATAGGTTATGGAGGCTCCTGTTTCCCAAAAGATATTCGAGCTTTTCTTGCTATGGGAGAAGCCCTTGGCTTGGATTTATCTCTTCTACGTGAAACGGAAAATATTAATAAAAAACAAAAAGGTGTCTTAGCAAATAAAATAAACAATTACTTCAATCAGTTTAATGGAGTATTTGGTAAAACCATTGCAATTTGGGGACTCTCTTTTAAACCGCATACAGATGATATTAGAGAAGCGCCCGCACTTTTTTTAATTGAAACACTGCTCTCACAAGGAGTTAACTTGCGATTATTTGACCCTGTAGCTATGCCAGCCATGCGCAAGCGCTTAGGAGATTGTAATCAAGTAGCTTTCTGCAAAGATGAGTATGAATCTGCACAAAAAGCTGATGCTATTGTGCTTGCTACAGAATGGCGGCAGTTCCGTTATATTGACTTCACCAAAATCATCCCTTTTTTAAATCATTTAGCTTTTTTTGATGGACGCAATCAATATCAGCCACAAGAAATGGAAAAACTAGGATTTGCTTATTTTGGAGTCGGCGTACCAACAAATAATCCTCCTGAATTAAAAAATAATCAGAAAATACATTGAACAAAATATCATTCCTCTCTCAGGCACATGTTGAGCTCGAGAAAGCATTAGAAAAGCTAGTAACACCTAGGCTAGACGTAGCATATGCATCTTTATTCTCTTCTGCCCGTTATGCTCTTTTACCCCCTGCTAAGCGGCTACGTCCCTTATTATTAATAGCAACAGCTTCTACCTTTTCCGTTTCTCTTTCTCAAAGCATTTTGCCTGCTTGTGCTATTGAACTTATTCACACCTATTCCCTTATTCATGATGACTTACCCTGCATGGATAACGACGATGTTCGAAGAGGGAAGCCCGCATTGCACAGAACCTACCCAGAATGGCAGGCATTAATAACCGGAGACTATTTACTTACCTATGCTTTTGAAATTTTATCTTCCCTTAATGATTGCTCAGCTCAGCAAAAGCTTAGCTTAATACAGCTTTTTGCAAAAAGAGCAGGTGCTCATGGACTCATTGGAGGCCAAGTCATTGATCTACTAACAGAACAAGAGAACATCCCTTGGCCTTTAATGCAACAAATGCACTATGGGAAAACAGCAGCTTTGATTTGTGCGGCTCTTGAAGCCGGAGGTATTATTGGTGATGCCTCTAATCAAGAGATGCAATCACTCTATAACTGCGGGAAAAAAATTGGCCTTGGGTTTCAGATAGTTGATGATTTACTAGATGCAGAAGAGGAGAACAAAGTTACAGCGGTGACTCTTTTAGGTAAAATTCCAGCTACGCAACTAGCAGAAAACTTACTCAAAGAAGCGCAGGAGCACCTTTTCGAACTAAGCCGCCCCGCACCTTTAATTCAGGAGATCTTAGATAAAATGATTCATCGTTCAATCTAAAACCTAAGCAATCCTACCTTGGAGCCAAACATAAGTTTCATATATGGAATTTATGACTCCTCTTGCTGTGTTTGAAATACCTGTAAATACATGGCCTGTATATTCATATGCAATTCTAAATGTCCTTCCTGTAAATAGTCTTAACGGCTTCAAAGCATAGTTGTAAATCGCCTGAGCACTGCGCACCAATATATCTTTAACAAAGCTGTAGGCTTGAATAACACTATTCAAAATAGAAACAACTACGGTTTTCCAGCTCCATGTAAGGACATCTGCAACGATCTTTCCCAACGGCTTCAAAGCATAGTTGTAAATTGCCTGGGCTATATCCAGAAGTTTCTTATTAAGAAACCTTGCAGCCTGAACAATCCCTCGGAAAATTGGAACAATTACATATTGATGAATTAAGTTAGCAACTTTAGGAAAGCCTTGAGTAATAAGCCATTTTGGTAATATCCATGCAATTGTATAAGTTGGCACAGCAATGGATAAAAAAAGACATACTTTCCTGCTAAAAAAAGACCGTTTCCTGTAGTCTTCAGGCCTAATCCCAGATTACTTGCTATTCGAGCTACCAAAGACAGATCACTTCCCGGCTCAGAAATTAGTCTTATGCTTCCCATCTGCATAAGTTTTCCTGTGCCTGTTTTCCAACTGTAATGACAGAGTTCTTCCAAAAGTGCTCTTCTTCTGGCATTGGGATTGCAGGTAAACACCTGGTTAGGTAATTAGGGCTATTTATTCTTTCCATAAAAAAAAATTCTCTTAAAGTTATAAGTTTTGGAAGGAGTATAAATAAAAAATAACATTTTTTGATAGAAAAAGGATTTTTTAATATAAGGACTAAAATTCCTTAAAAACTTATGCAGAAGAAACCATAAAGTAGAAATATTATCAAATTTGACAAAAATCTCTTTTATATTTAATGATATGAGTCAGTTGCTTATTAATTTAAGAGTAGACAATGACTTTGAATCAAATTTCATCAAGTTCAGCGTTAGCAGACCCTGTAGATGTTTCTCATCTTAAAAGGAAAGCATGGGTAAAACGCATTTTTGATATTTTTTTTAGTTCAGCTGTCTTGCTTTTGGGGCTTCCTCTGTTTATCCTTCTTGCCATTTTGATTAAATGCTCTTCAAAAGGGCCTGTTTTTTACAGTAGTCTTAGGTTAGGTCAAAAAGGGCAATTATTTAAGTTTTGGAAGTTTCGCTCTATGTATTGCGATGCGGATGCTCGTTTAGAACAACTGCTAAAGCAACACCCTAAATTGAATGAAGAATGGCAAAGGTTTTTCAAGTTAAAAAACGACCCAAGGTTAACAAGTGTTGGTAAGTTAATCCGTAAAACCTCTTTTGATGAGCTCCCTCAGTTTTGGAATGTGTTAAAAGGAGATTTAAGTATTGTTGGACCTCGGCCTTATTTGCCTCGTGAAGAAGGCAGAATTAAGGAATTAATCGGGAGTAATATTGATATTCTGCTTTCTACAAAACCAGGTATTACAGGTATATGGCAGACATCTGGTCGAAGTTCTTTAAGTTTTGAGAAACGCCTGGAATTAGATTTAATCTATATTCAAATTCATTCTTTCTTACTAGATATGCAATTAATTGCCAAAACAGTCCCTGAAATCATTGCCTCTAAAGGAGCTTTTTAAACGCATTCTTTCATGGTTTCCATTCCTCTCTTATATGTATTTTTAGTTACTTTACTATGCACATTGTTTAATACAGCCGTTTTTCCTCAGATACACTTAATTCCTCTTACTGCTTTTCTAGCGCTCCTCTATTTGAGAACTTCAATGCTCACTTCTCTTTGGATTGCTCTAGGCTGTGGATTATTATTAGACCTTATAAACTCTGACTTCCTCTTTGGTTTTTATGCATTAAATACATGTTTGACAACTCTTTTGTTTCATCAACAAAAAAAACATTTTTTTGAGGAGAAACTTCACTCCATTTGCTTATTAACAGGGTTAATTAGTCTATCTATGACATCATTTCAATGGATTTTTTACTGTACTACTTATTTGGAACTTACCTTGTCTTGGAAAATGATTCTAATTGACTTTATCTTTCTACCTATTTGTGACGCAATAGCTGTCTTTTTATGGATATACGCACCGATTATATTGTTTATCTATTCAAAAAAAATGAAGTGGAAAGCTATGATTAGAGGCAATTCTTCTTATAAGAATTAAAAAATATTGTTACATATTTCGAGATTTTATGTCTAATTTAATTAAAGAGTGGGCATCTTTTGCTATAGAAATTTCTCTTTCCTCTGGAAAGCTTTTAAAAAAGGGCTTTGGATCTCAGTTTACAATAGCTTTGAAGGAAGGCAAGCAAAATCTAGTAACAGAATATGACTACGCCTCGGAAAAATTACTTACCTCAGCTATCAAAAATCGCTATCCAACCTATTCCATTATTGCAGAAGAAAGCGGATCCTTTATACAGCAAAATAACCAAGCCACCTGGATTATTGACCCATTGGACGGAACTGTAAACTTTGCACATGGAGTCCCTTTTTTTTCAGTAAGTATTGCTGTAGCTATTCATAAAGAAGTAGTCTGTGGTGTTATCTATCAACCTATGACAGAAGAATTATTTGTTGCCCAAAAGCAACAAGGAGCATTTCTTAACAATCAATTGCTAAAGACCTCTTCCGTAAAACAGATAGACCAAGCTCTATTAGCTACAGGGTTCCCTTATAACATAGATGAAAATCCAATGCATTGCATCGAAAGCTTTACTAAAATTCTCAAAACGGGATCGCCCATTCGTAGATTAGGATCTGCAGCCATTGATTTAGCTTATGTGGCTGCAGGACGCTTCGATGGATTCTGGGAAGTAGGCCTTAACAGCTGGGA
The DNA here is from genome assembly GCA_030067965.1 of Latrodectus elegans. Lineage (NCBI taxonomy): Eukaryota > Metazoa > Arthropoda > Arachnida > Araneae > Theridiidae > Latrodectus > Latrodectus elegans. The sequence continues at coordinate 1,369,760 of CM057819.1, read as the reverse complement.
TATAGCAGCGGGTTTGCTCCTTATAAAAGAGGCAGGAGGAATAGTCACTCATTATGATGGAACCGAACATCAAATTTTTGGGCGCCACTCTCTTTTAGCAACAAATAAGCATTTACATCCTACTATGATCAACTACTTAAAAGGATAAAAATGAAAATCATTGACGGTAAATTCATTGCTAAAACAATTCAAGAACAGATTAAATCCACTATTTCTCAGCTAAGCGCTCGTGCTCCTGGGTTAGCTTTTGTACGCATAGGTAATAATCCCGCTTCCTATAGCTACATTCGTATGAAAAAAAAAATTTGTCAAGAGATAGGCATCACTTCTTTTGATGTTGAACTTCCTTCTAATGCTTCTGAAGAACAAGTAATTTTAGAAATTCAGCGGTTAAATCAAAGTCCTTTTGTAGATGGAATTTTAGTACAGCTCCCTTTACCAAAACAGATTGATGCTCTTAATATTATGCAGGTAATTGATCCTCAAAAAGATGTAGATGGATTTAACCCTTGTAATATGGGTAAATTACTACTTGGACAGCAAGGCGGGTTTATTCCTTGCACACCACTTGGAATTCATGTATTATTGAAGGAAGCTCAGATTTCTTTATTGGGTAAACATGTAGTTATTGTAGGAAGAAGCAATATTGTCGGAAAACCCTTAGCTGCTCTTCTCATGCAAAAAGCCCCTCATTGCAATGCTACAGTGACTGTAGTACATAGCCTTTCTGAGAAACGTGAAGAAATCTGTAAGCAAGCAGATATTTTAATTGCAGCTATTGGAGAACCCTCTTCTATTAGAGGAAACATGGTCAAACCTAAAGCTACAGTAATTGATGTAGGAATAAACCGCATTGTAAATAACCAAGGAGAAAGCCAGATTGTAGGAGATATTGCTTTTGATGAAGTCTTTCCTATTTGCTCTCACATTACTCCTGTTCCAGGAGGCGTAGGACCTATGACAATTGCTATGCTTCTTGCTAATACCCTTTCAAGTTACCAAAGAAGAGTAAAATGATTGTTTGATTTTTTTCTTATTGGGTATATCTCTTAAGGCGCTCCTCATTACATGTACATGCTATGAAATATACAGTTTTTTTTGATTTAGGTAATGTTCTTTTATTCTTTGATCATTATAAAATGAAGCAGCAAGTTGCTAATTGTTGCCATTTGAGTTTAAAAGAAACTTCATTTTTATTTCAAAAACACCTAGACGCTTATGAAAGAGGCGCTGTAAACACACAAACCCTGTATTCTGACCTATTAAGAGGAAGGAAACCTATCTCTTTTACTGATTTTACCCATGCATTAAGCAATATTTTTCAACCTAACTTTGCTGTAATAACTCTGCTAGAAAAGCTAAAAGCTCGAGGAATAAAATTATTTATTTTATCCAATACGTGCGAAGCTCACTTTAATTTTGCTAAGGAGCATTTTTCTTTTCTTAAGTTGTTTGATGGGTTTATCCTCTCTTATGAAGTAGGAGCACGTAAGCCTGAAAGAAGAATTTATCAAAAAGCCCTTGAAATAGGAAATTGTTCCGCTCAAGAGTGTTTTTATATCGATGATATCCCTGAATTTGTAAAAGCTGCGCTCTCTTTTAATATCGATTCAGAAATTTATTTAAATCCAGAGACACTCCGCAAGCATTTAATGCAAAGAGGGCTCTTGTAATGGCAAAAAGAAAAAAAAGCCTCTTTTCTCAAAAATGTGCTCAAAAGATTTTAGAATACATTCATAAAAGCTCTTATCAACCTATCTCTTCTAAAGAACTGTTTCAAGAAATCGGTTTACCTAATTCTTTGTACAATATATTTCAGTCAACAATTAGTGATTTAATAAAGCGCAATCAAATCTATATAAAAGAAAAAAATATACATGTTGCTATACAGAGTCCGGAGCAAATTTTAATAGGGACTCTTAGACTACATCCTAAAGGTTTTGGATTTGTGATCCCCGATGATCGGGTACTATGGCCACAAGATATCTTTATTCCTAAAAATCATACTGAGTCTGCTATCGATGCTGATCGAGTAAAAGTAGAAGTTAAAACAAGCTCTACTTCAGAAAAAGGACCTGAAGGTAAAATTGTTGCGATTGTAAAAAGAGCTCACACACAATTAGCAGGAACTATTTATTCCGTTCATTCAGCTAAAGAAATTGCTGCGCATATGCCTTTATTAGGAACTAACAAGCCTATTGTCATTCGCTCGCCTTCTTCTATTTCATGCAAGATAGGAGATCGAGTCATTTTGCAGGTTGACGAATGGGGCAGCAAAGATAAGCCAACTCTTTGCACAGTATCGCAAATTATAGGCAACATCACAGATCCCTCCTGTGATGTTAAAGCAACTATTCTTGAGTTTAACCTACGTTCTAATTTTGCTGAAAGCGTGATTACAGAAGCCAAAAACTTTGGTAATAAGGTGCGAACTAGTGATCTCAAAAACCGAGTAAACCTAACTGGATTAACCTGTTTTACTATAGATCCTGATACTGCAAAAGACTTTGACGACGCTCTCTCTTTAACTCAAGATGAAAAAGGTCATTTTCATCTTGGAGTGCATATTGCAGATGTAGCTCATTACGTAAAGCCACATTCTCTTTTGGATAAAGAGGCGTATTTAAGAGCTAATTCTACTTACTTCCCAAACACCTGCGTTCCTATGCTACCAGAAGAACTATCCAACCAGCTCTGTAGTTTGAAAGCGAACGTCAAACGTTTAACAGTGTCTGTTTTGATGGAAATGAATCAGGAAGGTCAATTGCTAGATTTTAAAATCGTACGCTCTTATATCAAAAGCGCAAAGCGTTTCACTTATTTTGGAGCTAAAGAAGTTTTAGATGGTAAGAAAAAAAACGTTCATGCCCCTACTTTGCGCTTAATGGTAGATTTATGCTTATTGCTCAAAAAACAACGGCGAGATCGAGGAAGTATTGATTTCTCCCTCCCTGAAATTTCATTAATCATTAATGAAAAAGGAGTACCTTTAGGAATAAGAAAGAATGAATACGATATCACTCATCAACTAGTTGAAGAATTTATGCTTAAAGCCAATGAGCTTGTTGCTTTAGAACTCACTAATCGAGGCAAACAACTCATTTATCGCATTCATGAAGAGCCTAACCCTGAAAACATAAGAGAGTTTTTTGAACTAGCGCGTACATTCGGGTTAAAGGTACCCAATAATAGCACTTTTAAAGATATACCAAAATTATTCACTCAAGCACAAGAAAGCCCTTTTTTACCTCAACTCTCTATTGCTTTTATTCGTAGCATGAAATTAGCCCAGTACTCAACAGAAAATTTAGGACACTTTGGCTTGTGTTTACAACACTATTGTCATTTTACAAGTCCTATTCGACGCTATAGCGATTTAATAGTTCAAAGACTACTCTTCGATGAAGAACCCAAAGAAGTAAATCTGCACGAAGTTGCAACTCATTGTTCTGAACAAGAGAGAGTCAGCTTCCGAACAGAAAGTAGTGTTATCACTTTAAAGAAACTTCGCCTACTAGAAAAAGAATTTCTACAAGACCCCATACGCTACCATCCCGCTATAGTGACTAAAGTTAAACCTTTTGGTTTGTATTTTGAGCTTGTAGAATTAATGTTAGAGGGTTTTTTACATATTTCTGAGTTGGAAGATGACTATTTTGCCTTTGATGAGACGCACTCTGTCTTAAAAGGACGCTTTACAGGTTGTACGCACAGGCTTGGAGAAAAAATATTCGTGCAAATTGCGCGCATTGATCTAATTTTTTTAGAAAGCCATTGGATACTGAGTAAGGATCAAAAACCACAAAAAAAACGTAAAAGACGCCGATGAAAACTCCCCTACCTCTTTCTTTTTATCAGCGTGAAGATGTGGTAAAAGTGGCCCATGACTTATTAGGTAAATATTTATTTACCAAAATAGGCAACCAAATTACTGGTGGCATAATTATAGAAACCGAAGCTTATAAGGGAGCAGAAGATAGGGCGTGCCATGCCTATAACTATCGTCGTACTAAGCGCACAGAGATCATGTACGAAAATGGAGGGGTCACTTACGTCTATTTGTGCTATGGAATCCATTGCCTTTTAAATGTAGTTACCTATACAAAAGGGAATCCTCATGCGGTATTAATCCGTTCAATCCTACCTAAATTTGGAATTGATATTATGTTAAAAAGACGTAAAAAACAACTTTTGGACTCCAAATTAACTAACGGGCCAGGGAGTGTATGCAGGGCCTTAGGAATTGATCTTACATATAATGGAACTCCCTTAAATTCTTCTTGCATCTGGATTGCGGATAGCGACATTCCAGTAAGTCAGGTTTACCAAGGACCACGAATTGGAGTCGACTATGCCGGTCCTGATGCGCATTTACCTTGGCGTTTTAAACTGGAGAACCTATAAAACTGCCTTTAGGCTGGCATCTCTCCCACATTGCTATCTCCTTTTACCAATTCATCCGTTTGCCTTTCATGGAAAAACTGATAATAACTTAAAAAAAATAGACGATTTACAAGAAAACTAAAACAAAAAAAGGATGAAAAATTTCTGCTAAGGATCTTTTTAATTCACATTACGCACGGATAATCTTTTCACGCAAAATTTTTAACTCTTGAAAGGCCATTGGATTGGCTCTCAAAATTAATTTGTATTTAAGAGCGAAATGATTCAGATGGGTCTTCAATTTAAGAAATTCTAATTTGCAGTACCCAATAATGGATGCAAAGATGTGGTTCTTTTGTGAGCGTACAACTTTCGTTGGAGATTTCTCAAGACTCGTATTTTGCTTTATCGATTTATGATATTCTTCTATTCGCCATCGTTTTTGATAGACACCATAGATTTTGGTCAGCGTCACTATTTAAATCGTTTGTAAGAAGGTAGAGAGTCCCAGTAGATCCGTCTTCGTTTTTGAAGACCTTGGTAATGATAGCTACTGGAAATGAGATGTCTTTAAGCCAGACAATGCTTTTCTCGTTGTCCTTGATATCGAGCGAATTCAGATTTTGATACTGACCTTTTTTTCTATTCTTTTCAGAAAAAGCAATTAATCGATTTGATGTAATTCCAAAAATAAATTTTTTCTTTATGTCATAGTGCACAAACTCCATGTTGTCTTTGGATCCAAACCAGTTATCTGCAAGCACATGTTCAAATTTGACTTGATTGTTCGTGGCCTGCTGAACAAGCGATCTAAACATCTGATTCTTAGTCACAGATGGTTTTCTTATCTCTTTTTTTGTTTTAAGATCACAAAAATGTAGATCTTTGGAAACGACCTCAAAAGAAATTGGAAGGGCAATATCACCGTACCTTACAAGGCACGACAAAATGTTTATCCCTTTGACACATCGTCCCTTAGCATGAGAAAAAGGCCAACCGACAATATTATTCTCATCTGTGTATGGTTTTTCTTCTATTGCATCATCTAAAATGCGCACTCCTCCTTTTTCCTGTTCCAGTCGAAGCACCTCCTGTTTGACGTATGACTACAAATCTTTTGCACTGTAGTTTTTCTGGTTTAAAAACCTTGTAAATTTATCGTGGCTAATTTGTCCATCTAAAATAGCGGACAAACCTATAGCCGTGGCGTGATGATTTTGACTGATGAGATAATCAGAATAAATATCGAGAAGTTGTTCTTGGGCCATTTTCCCCCTCCTGATTAAGAGGAAAATACACCTTTATGTTTTCAATTTTCAACTATTGCTGCGTAATGTGAGTTTTTAAGACTTAATCTACAGGATTAAATGAGCTTTTGGCTTGGCGTTTTAAACTTAAAAATCTATATTGTTGGGATAATAAAAAAACATGAGGAGATGCTTCTACTTTTTATGGAGCAAATACGATGAAAAAATATTTTCTTACAGGGTTAGTTATTTTACTCCCTCTTGCTGTAACGATTGCGGTTTTAATTTTTTTAATCAATTTTCTGACACAACCGTTTATTGGCATAGCTTCTACTGTTTTATCAAAAATGCATTTACTGAATCGAAATTTCCTCTTTTTGTCTTCAGAACAACTTGTCCGCTACAGCAGCCGGGTAGCCATTCTGATTCTGTTATTTATCATCACTGTTTTACTAGGAGCCGTTACACGTTGGTTCATAATCAATTCTTTGTTTAGACTAGGAGATAAAATCATCCATCGGATTCCAATTGTAAATACTGTGTATAAGACTACACAAGACATTATTAAAACACTTTTCTCCAAAGATAAAAATTCCTTTAAACAAGTTGTAATGGTGCCTTTTCCTAGAGAGGATGTGTATGTAATTGGACTGGTTTCTAGAGACTCCCCTGAAGTATGCTCAAATTCCAATGGTAAGGATTTAGTTTCCGTGTTAATTCCTACCACTCCTAACCCAACGACAGGATTTCTTTTAATGTTTCCTAGGGAACAATTATTGTGCATTGATATGCGGCCAGAAGAGGCTATTAAATACATTGTTTCTTGTGGTGTTATTGTTCCTCCTGTGAAACCAAGTACAACTTTATGAAAAGGTATTTTTTTGCTGGCTTCATTACTCTTTTACCTCTCATACTAACCTGTATTATTATTATTTGGTTGGTTGAGCTAGTTACTACGCCTTTCATGGGTATTGCACAGGATATTTTACTCTATTACCATGTTTCTCCCTTCTCTTTAAATAATCACGAAGTTTTTATTAAAATTTTAAGTCGCTTATTTGCTTTGTTTTTTTGGCTTTCTGTGACTTTTATTTTAGGGTTTTTCAGTAGAAAATTTCTTATGCGTTCTTTTTTACATTTTGCCGATCGCCTTTTTTCTAGACTACCTTTTGTAAAAAAAATTTATAAAATCAGCCATGATTTGACAAAAGTAGTATTTTCTGAAAATGAAAAAACATTTAAGCAAACAGTACTTGTTCCTTTCCCCCATAAAGACGCATTTGCACTTGGTTTTGTTACAAGTGAGGTACTGCCAGAAATATTTACTAAGCAGGCTCCTATAGCAGAGGTTGCTGTATTTGTACCTACAGCCCCTCATCCTATGTCTGGATTTATTCTATTAACTCCTAGGCACTTAAGTTATCCAGTTGAAGTGTCGATAGAGGATGCTTTTAAATTTTTAATCTCTTGCGGGGTTATTCACCCTTCAGAACAAAAGCCTCAGACGCAAAATCTGTAAAAAAAATATTAAAACCTCATTCTATTAACTCGCCCTTGCCATTTTAGGCAAAAGTGCATACAATTCTACCGATAAGAAAAGATATAGGAGCTTTGATATGGTCCGCTTAAGCAAAAAAGAAAGAATTCGCAGTGTTTCCCCGCGTCGACCTCGCCTTCCTTCAACTAAAACAGGTCCTAAAAAGGATAACCTTCCTGAGGGTTTTAAAGTGCATGCAAATGCAATTGATGGTGAGCTAGCGAGAAGCGCTTTTATCCCTAAAATCAAATAATTTACAAAGGACAAAGAATTATGTCTAGACATCCAAGCTATGGGAAACCGAGTAAATCTGCTAAAAAACGCAATGTTCTTAAAAGATTTGAAAGAATTGATGTTCTACGCCGTCTTGGCAAATGGAAAGATGGAGAGAACCTTCAAGTAACTAATTTACCCAAAACACCCAGTTCTTTGTAGTTTGCTTATAAAAATTTTTAACTCTCAAAAAGACCTTCGCTTTTCCAAGAAAAAAATAAAAGAGATGGTCTTTTTCCTATTTGATTTATTGCAAATTACAACTGATGAGATAAGCATTCAATTTGTCACAGAAAAAAAAATCTGCGCTATGCATAGGATTTTTTTTCAAGACCCTTCTATTACTGATTGTATTACTTTCCCTATAGATTCAACAAAAAAAACAAATAACTACCACCTTTTAGGTGAAATATTTATTTGCCCCAAAACTGCTAAGCAGTATGCTGAAAAAAACCGTATACATCCTTTTGAGGAACTCTGCCGCTATGTAGTTCACGGCATTTTGCACTTAATCGGATTTGAAGATAAAGAGCCTCATTTAAAAATCAAAATGAAAAGAAAAGAAAACTTTTGCATGAAACACTTGAAACAAAGAGGACTTCTTGAACCACTTTGAAGAAAAACTATTTTGACTACTTTATACAGTTTGATCGCTTGTTTATTTTTAATCGCCTCAAGTGCCCTCACTGCAATTTCTGTTGCACTACAACAGCTTGGAAAACTGCAAGCAGAAGAATATTTAAAACAAAAGCGTTCCCCTTTATTCTTTCGTTATTTTTTGCGGGTTTTTTTTGGTAAACAAAAATGGGAAGGCGTTCTTTTTTCTTTAAGTTTTACTAAACACGTTTTACGCATCGGGTTCGTTTTATCTGCCTTTATCTTACTTATTAGACAGAAAATATTTTGTAGTCATTTACCACAGGGAGTTATTTATGATAAAAAAGCCATCATTTTCATTATGTGTGCCATTATTCTTACCTCATTAATAACAGATTATATTTTCAGCTTATTTGGTCGCTTTAAACCAAAAAAAACACTCTCAGTATTATCCACTCCTTGCTCTGTAAGTCTATTGCTCTGCGTTCCTATAACTGCTCCTTTTTTTAGATTGATGCAGTTATTATCTCTTAAATTCTTTCAAGATAGAAAAAGCAACTTGAACTTTCGACTCAAAGATAAGATTCATGAGCTTTTGCAAGAAACAGAATTAGGAGTATATTTAGATGATAATGAACAAAAACTTATTGGCTCTATCGTATCATTTAAAGAGAGAATTGTAAGAGAGGTAATGGTTCCCAGAGTTAATCTAGTCAGCTTATCTTCTACAACCTCTTTAACAGAAGCAGCAAGAGTTTTTCTTACAGAAAGCTTTAGTCGAATCCCTGTGTATAAAGACAATATTGATAATATGGTTGGTGTTTTACTTTATAAAGACGTCTTGAAAGTTCATATTGAACATCAAAACGATAGCGAACTGCTTTCTTCCTCAATTGAAAAGGTTATTAAACCTGTTTTATATACACCCGAAACCAAGAAAATTGCCTATTTGCTGCAAGAGTTTCGCAGTAAACAAATTCATTTAGCTGTTGTTGTAGATGAATGGGGTGGGACAGAGGGGATTGTAACCATTGAGGATATTTTAGAAGAATTAGTAGGAGAAATCGCCGACGAATATGACGTAGGTATAGAAAGTCTCTATACTCCCCTGCCTAATGCAGAAGGATGGATTATCAGCGCTAAAATGCCTATTATCGATATCGAAGAAGAGCTAGGGATACGCATCCCTAAAAGCCCTGAATACGACACTATCGGAGGATATGTTGTACATAGAGCAGGAGTGATCCCTTCTAAGGGTTGGCGCTTACATCAAGACGGCTTTGACCTAGAAATTCTAAGTTCTAGCGAAAGGTCTATTCAGAAAATCAAAATTACTCAATTGTAGCAAGTCTAGCTTCCAAAGTGGCTGCCATCTCCTCTCGCAGCTGCGCACCATTAGAACGGAGAGAAGTCTCAAAATAATTGGGATCATTGCTTTGAATTAAGTCGGTGTACAGTCTTGTCTGAATAAAATCTAATGCATGAGCCCCACAGTTCATTCTATTCATCAAAGACTGGGGACCGTTTATATTGCGAATAACAGAAGGGTCTTTTTTGTCGGGGAAAATAGCTACAGCAAGGTTTTTTAAGAAGTCTTGGCTAGGCATATTCCAATGAGGCAAATTGCGATCCGATAGACTACCAAATACGGAATAAAACTGGTTTCCCTTAGGATCAAAACACTCTATTTGCTGTTGAGCTGTATTGATTACACCTACCACAATATGCTGCTCACGGAATGCATTCCCTGCTAATAAGAAAGGAACAAAAACTAATGAGACATTTTCTTGTTTTGCTTGTTCTATTTCTGCTTTGACTCTTGTTAAGAAAACATCAAAATCAGGTACTACAGAATGCAGAAGATCCATATTAAAATAAAAACCGTGACCTGTACTTTTTAAATAATCAAAATAAGCCTCTGCAGAACGAGTGCCTAAGTAGTTTGATGTGCGAAATTCAGCTATCGCTGCTTTGTAAAGTTCTTTCTTATTTTTTATTTGTGATTGATGGAGTGCACTTTGGCTAAGAGGTTCTTGGTCAATAAAACCAAAGTCATCATCAATACCAGAGTCTTCTCCAACAGGAGAATCGGAATTTTGCACTAATTCTTCTATTTGTTCTGGGTCTAACATTGCTCGCCAGCCTGAATGTTCAAATACAATATGCACATCTAGATTTTTAATTGTAGGAGGGAGATTTACAAGAAACTGGTTATTAAAAACATCTATACGTTTTAACTTCTGGAAGCGCTCGTCATCAAAACAATTAGGCAATGAACTTAAATGCAATCCAGATAGGTCTAAGTAATCTGATTGATTAGTAAAAAAATCTAAAATTCTCTGTTTAGCCACTAATCGATCTTCAACCTGAGGAAATCGATCTTCACCCTGAGGAGATTTTTCCGTCCATTCATGTAAAAGGTCCTCTGTTGTCTTTTTGATTAAAACTTTTTCAGCAAATGCATGCACTATTTCTGTATCACTTCTTTCGTTTTTACTCCAGACAGCTACTGCTTTTTTCAATGCTAAAACAGCTACTGCTTTTTTCAATGCTAAATAAGAACCAACTACAGTAGGAAGAGCTAAAATAGCCAATGCAACCCAAGCTAACGATTGAACTACCTTTACAGGTCTTGATAAAAAAGAATAGTTATTAAAGTTGTTAATTATATTTTTTATCATAAAAACAGCCATGTTTGTTATTAATAAATGTATTTTTGTTATAATATTAACATTAATTTATTTATAAAAAATAAAGATAGTTTATCTTTTTTCAAAAAATTCATGTTAAAAAATGCTTTATTTTTTCAACTCTCTTGCTAAAGAATCCACTTATCGGGCACAATATTAGTTCTTTGGATAATATCAGGAGATTTCATGCGTCGATCGATCTGTTATTGTGAGCCCAGCCTAGCTTTTGCTGGTCAACTTTCTAATTGGAATTTTTTTTATATCACTGCTACTACGCTACTTAAAGGTTCTGTTTTAAAATTTAATCTTTTTTCTCAAGGAAGAATTAGCGATTGGCAAATACCTGAAATTAGCCCCCAAGAAAAAAAAAACCGAATTTGGTTACAAACACCTGAAGGAAAGGCTATTAGTGCTAAAAAATCCGATTCACTTTCTGCTTTTGAGTTTTGCCTAACCTCAGACATAAAGGCAGGTGAAACTTTAGTCATTATCATGGGTTGTGCAGACCCGCATACAAAGGAAGGAAATCGCTCCCAAACCTTTTTGCAAAGAAAAAGAGCTTTCCACCTGTATATCGATCCCAAAGGGAAAGGTGACTGGAAAGAGCCTGAAATTTTCGCTCTAGACGTCAAAGGAAATTCCCTTGAAAAAATTCGCATTACTGCCCCATCGTTAGTCTCTAAAAATAAGCGTTTTGATGTTATCATTCGCTTTGAAGATTGCTATGGCAATTTAACAAATCAAGCTCCAGAAGGCACTTTAATCGAGCTTTCTTATAAGCATTTGCGTGAAAATCTCAACTGGAAACTTTTTGTTCCAGAAACTGGCTTTATCAATATTCCTAATTTGTATTTTATTGAATCTGGAATTTATAGAATTGAATTGCGCAATTTAAAAACAAATCAAGTATTTTATTCTCCTCCTATTAAATGCTCATCGGATGCCGACTCTGATAAGAGCATTTTTTGGGGACAATTACACGGTGAATCAGAACGATTTGATGCAGAAGAAAGTATTGAAACCTGCCTTCGTTACCTGCGCGACGAAAAAAACTTGCACTTTTTTGCGACCTCTTCTTTTGAAAGCGTAGAAGAAACTTCAAATGACCTCTGGAAAAGTATTTCTTTTCAAGTTGCTGAGTTTAATGAAGACCTGAGGTTTTCTACTTTCTTGGGATTTCAATGGGTTGGAAAAGCATTAGAAGAAGGCGTTCGTCAGTTTGTTTACTCAAAAGATAATAAACCCCTATTGCGCAAGAAAGATGCTAAAAACAATTCCTTAAAAAAAATTTACCGAGCTCATTCTCCTAAAGATCTTTTATCTATTCCTTGCTTTACAATGGCCAAAGGATTAGAAACAAACTTCAAGGAATTTGACCCTGATTTTGAACGAGTAGTTGAAATTTATAACTGCTGGGGTTCTTCCGAATGCTTAGAAAAAGAAGGTAATTTAAGGCCTATCAAAGCAAAGAATAGCAAAGAAATACTAGAATCAGAAAAAGGTTCTATTAGACAAGCACTAAACCACAACTGCCGTTTTGGTTTCACAGCAGGCGGTTTAGACGATCGCGGCATATATAACGGCCTCTACGAAGGATCTCAAGTACAATACTCTCCTGGTATAACCGCCATTATTGCATCTGATCAAACAAGAGACGCTCTGTTCCAAGCTCTTTATCAAAGGTCTTGTTATGCAACAACTGGAGATAGAATTGTACTAGGATTTTTCATTGCAGGGGCATGTATGGGAAGTGAATTAAATACAAAGTTAAAGCCCGGCTTAATTTTTAATCGCCATATTACAGGTTTTATAGCAACAACAGAAAACATTAAAGAAGTCCTTATCATCCGCAATGGCATTCCATTTAAAGCTATTGAACCAAATCAAATGGAATATGAGTTTACTATTGATGACTCTGAGCCTATTACAAATATCTTTCTAGAATCCCCCGATGATCGCCCTCCTTTTATCTATTACTATCTTAGAGTAACTCAAGAAAACGGTCATATTGCATGGAGTTCTCCTATCTGGGTCGATTATACAGAGCCCCTAATCCACAAAGGATTTAAAAAAACTAGAAAAAAAGAAGAGAGTAGTTAGGCAAAATTTTTGCTTTTTGTTTTTCTCCTGCGTAGAAATTTTGTAGATTTTTTTTTCTTGTTTTATTTAGCATCCTTTTGAATGTAGGTAACTTTATGATATTATGTAAAAAAGGCTTAGTCTTATTGTCATGTTTTTCTTTCATTTCTTCTCCTCTAAAAGCAGAAGTGCAAAAAGTTAACCCATTACATATTTTTTATCTCTTACAAGCAAAAGAACTTCCACAAGCAGTTTCTCTTTATCAACAGTATAAAGAACGGCTAGGAAGACATGACTTTGAAACTCTTCAACGCATGGCAGAAATGATTTTAGAACAGGGGGCAAAAAGCACGGATGCTGAAGAACAACTCACTTCTTTATTTGGGTTGAAAATTGCTGGCATAGAAACTACTAAGGGAATCTTAGATTCAGGAATCACAAGCCAACATCCAGAAGTACAGTTAACTACCCTGCAGTTAATTGGGCAATTACAAGATGATCGATTTGAATCCCTTCTCAATAAGGCCATGTCTTCTGTGTTCTTATACACTCGATTAGAGGCAGCTCATCAATTAGCCGTTAGGAAAACGCGAAATTCTGTGGGTCAAGTTGAGTCTCTTATGCACAAATTACCTCCTGAAACACGGTTCTTTTTTCCACAATTTTTTGCCCTAATAGGATCCTCTGAGGCAATTTCAGTGCTTAAACAACTACTTGAAGATCCCTTCCAAAAAACACGTATTGAAGCTATTCTACATTCTGCAAAAGCTGGCTATGAAGAGCTCCTGCCCAGCATTCGAAGAAAAGCTACCCATCTCAATCCTGCAGAACAAGAAGCTTGCTGTTTTGCTCTAGGTACCTTAAAAGATACTCATGCTTTACCCATTTTGCAAAAATTAAGCCATTCCAATCATTCTAATGTCAAATTAGCAGCTAATTATTCCCTGTATCTACTCGGAGAAGAAAGTGCTAAGGAAAAAATCTACTCCCTAGCAAAAAAGAGAAACTCCTTTGCTATTGCCTTATTAAGTAAGATCCCTGGGTCTGCAAATGTCTTAGCGAGACTTTTGCAAGAAAAAAACTTGCAAACCCGCTTTAATGCAATGCTTTCTTTGCTATGGTTACAGGATGAACGTTGTTTACCCCTTGTAAAAGAGTTTTTAGTTAGAGATAGTCGGGATTTTGGATTTCAACCGCAAATGACCATTGGCAATGCCTTCACAGCATGGAAAGTAATCCCATCCATGCAACAGCATATAAAACACTCTTTTTATGATTTAATCAGCCTTTCTTTATGTCTAAAGGAGGAAATATTAAAAAAGTCTATGGAGTTGTCGCCTAATGCTTTTATTGAGCTAGCTGGTTTTCTTTTAGATGCAAGGCAGCTAGAGCTTATTCCAACCCTAAGTACTTTATTGCAAAATTTGCAAACTCCTAAAGCAATAGCTTTATTAGAAAAACATGCTCAAAGAGCAAAAATACCTTTAATTCGCAACTACTGCAACCTTGCATTATTTCAGTTCAATAAAAACGCAGAATCTAAACAACTGATTTTACAATGGATTCACTCTCAGCAAAACTCACAAATCATTACATTTCGCCCTTTTTTACCAAAAGAAAACTATTTCAAAGACAAAACAGCATTTGAGCTAACCCCCGAGGAAAATTCCCAGCTGTTAATTAACAGTTATTTAGCTGTAAGCAATCAACATACTGAAGAAGGTCTTAATGTTTTACTCACTAGTTTACAACAAGGGCATCAAAAAAACCGACCTTTGATTGCTGGTCTATTGATCCAAACTCTACAATAGCTTTAAACTGCTAAAACTTTCATGAATAACTTGAAGCGTTATCGATGTACCTATTGCTTATTTTTTCTCTTTGCTATTTGAGCGCCTTCTCTTCGGAAATAGAAAGCTCTTGCTTTGATTCCAAGCCAACTTGCTTAGAATCTGACGATCTAATTGTCGATTTAAAAAACCCTAGCTTTTCCAATGGAATCCTATCTACAGATGAAGGTGGTGTCGCTAAAGCAATAGGAATGCGCGTTCAAGCTAGAAAAATGGTTTATATAAATAGAACTGAAAATGGGATTTTCACACAAAAAATCTTAGCCGAAGATGATTTAATGTTAGAGCTTGGCGGTCGCGTATTCGTAGGATCACAGTTAGAATATGACTTTATTCATCGAAAGGGAACTCTTTTATGCGGTAAAACATTTGTTGATATGTGGTTTTTAGGTGGAGATAAAATTGAGCTGTTAGAAGATGGTTCTTTCTATATTACAAACGCTTTTGTCACTACCTGTGAAAACCAAGGTAATCATTGGGATGTACAAGCTAATATGGCTACTATCACAGAAAACCACCTATTATCAGCAAAAAACATCTACTTTCGGGTTCTTAAAGTTCCTTTTTTCTGGTTGCCTATATTTAAAAGCAATTTAAAACTGCTTCAAGATTCTCCCATCCGTTACAAAGTAGTATGGGATAAAATCTTAGGACCAAGGCTCACTGCGCGCTATCGTTTTTTCTCATGGAAAGACATAGATTGTTTTTTTCGTTTAGATTATCGGCTAAAAAGAGGTTTTGGAGCAGCTTTAGAAACAGAATATCTCTCTCAAAACAAACGCACGATTTTTGTCACACGCAGCTATGGAGCTCACGACAAAAGTTTCCCTGATGAAAAGGGTCCTCATCGATATCGCTTTCAAGGTTTATATCACTACTTAAGCGAAGATGAAAAAACACAAGTGCACCTTACCTATGACAAACTAAGCGATTCACAAATGGTAGGTGATTTTAAAAGCGAAGATTTTGAAATCAATACACAACAACGAACTGTTTTAACTATTTCAAGAGAGTTCAATCAAGCTTTTTTACATTTTAATCTAAAACCGCGCATCAATACCTTTCAAAGCATTGATCAAGAGCTTCCTTTTTTCTTTTTCGGTATACGTCCTTTCACTTTAGGTTCTTCTGGAATTATTTCTATTAATAACTGCAATGGAGGATTTCTCGATTACGTCTATACCAATCCGTTGAGATCTCAACTAGATGCTCTTCATCTACCTGCGCAAACACGTGCAGGTAGAGTGCAATCTTACCACGAACTCTATCGTCCTTTCGCTATTGGCCCTTTAGCGATAACCCCCAATATTGGTGTAACAGGGATCTTCTATAGCAATAACTCTTCTAAGCAAGCTGTAGTACAAGCTACAGCTTTTTACGGTCTAGAAGCTCATACTCGTTTAGCTGCTTCTTATTCTTCTCTAAAACACATTTTAGAGCCTTACGCACATGCGCAAGGATATACACGTCCTACTTTGGGTTTAAACAATCATTTCTATTTTGGTTTATACGACGGATATACACAACTCAATCAACTGCGCATTGGGATACGCAACTATTTGATTCAACCTATTACTACCTATTTTGCTCCGACTTTTACAAGCGATATTTACACCTATGGATTTTTTGGAAGACATGCACTTCAGAAAAACTTCCCTAAAGGATACCTATCTCTCGGCTGCAATTTTTCTTCAATTGCTTTAAAAGCTACCATTGCAAGAAATTTCGAGAATCAAGTCTGGGATTTTATAAATATGTCTACAGAATGGACCCTAAATGAAGATTTAGCATTTTCTATTGAATACCGCCATAGAAGTGCTTTTGATTGGCGCAAAGCTAATCATCAAAACTTTTTTCTTGATGTAACAAGACCCGTTTTTGAACTTGTTCGCACTTCTCTTTCCGATCGGCGCAATACCATTTTAACACGAGGCTATGTACGCCTGGGTCCTAAATGGAGCTGTCTTTTGCAAACAAAGCACGGATGGGGACGGAAGTGCGAACCTAGCTATCATGCGGGAAAAATCGATCTGTTTACTATGCTGACCTGTAGTTGGCAACTTCGGCTATCTTATGAACGCATGCCTAATGACAATCGTTTTACCGCAGCTATGTCTTTATTTAAATAAATGCCCTTTTCCTAAATAGCAACACAAACTTTACTGTTGTACTTCTTCAATTATAGTGGGCTGCAAGCTAGTTTTGCGACTTAAGGCCCCAGTCCATAAAGACAATACTACACAAGAAACAATAAATATAATCCCTAAATAGGCAGTAAACTTTTTTAAAACATCCGCAGTAGACGTCCCGAATAAAGAATCACCAGGATCCCCTCCAAAAGAAGCTCCCAAACCTAAACTTTTACTCTCTTGCACTAACACTACAAGACATAAAACAGCACAGAGCAGGATAAACAAAAAAATCACAAAATAAAAAACAAAGGTCATAACTTCCTCTAAAAATTAATAATCTGGGCAAATGACATCACGTGTAAGGAAGCTCCTCCAACAAGTACGCCGTCAATATCAGATTGCGCCATTAAACCCGCTATGTTCTCTGGTTTTACTGATCCCCCGTATAATATAGCGAGATCATCAGCTACCTTTCTCCCAATAGAATCTTGAATATAGTTGCGAATAAAAGCATGCACATCTTGTGCTTCATCTTTACTCGCTGTCTTACCACTGCCTATAGCCCAAACAGGTTCATAGGCAATTACAATTTGCTGCACTTCTTCACTGCTCAAACCCATTAAACATTCTTTGAGCTGGGTTCCCAAAGTGACCTCTACTAATCCACCTTCCCTTTCAGCAAGAGTCTCTCCTACGCATAAAATAGGAAGTAATTTTTCGCTAATAGCACGTTTGAGCTTACGGTTAATAAGTAAGTTGCTCTCGTGAAAGCACGCCCTTCTCTCTGAATGACCAATGATTGAAAACTGTGCTCCGCACTCTTTAACCATCTTGGCAGAGACCTCTCCAGTAAAAGCCCCCTCCGCTTGATCATGAATATTTTGCGCACCAATGACAATAGAGCTAGTACCAGCAGCTTCTACAGATGACGCAATCGCGGGATAAGGAGGAGCAATGAAAATACGCCTTTGTGAAGAGGCAATCAAGGGAATTAAATCATTGATGAACTCCTTTGATTCCTTAAGATACTTATACATTTTCCAATTTGCAACAATTAGGGGGATCCGCGACATAAAGCTTAAGACCAATATTTAGATGTTTAAATAGCCGTGATTTTAATCAATTTTAGAACAGAAAGCAAGTCTAAAGGCTAGAGACATTTAACCCTAACTTTATAGTAATGATAATATATTATTATACATTTTACTATCAAATGAAAAATCACTAAAGAATATTTTTACAATTATTATAATAACTAGATCTAAATTAGGAAATAATGGTAATGTTTTTTCTTAATCAATACCTTAGGCAAAGGAATACATTATGCGTATAACAAATTTTTTTTATTATGTAACAAGCTGTAGGATGGCTAATATAGCTTATTCATTTTCCCCTCTTGCAAGCAGAATACATGGGTTCAGCAGGGATTTTTTTTCTGACTTTAGTTTTAAGATCCCTAAAAACTTGATGGATTCTTTCCGCCGAAGTTCTGAATTTTATAATAAATTCCCCCATCTAAGACCTAGTTATAACCGCCCATTTATCACAACAAGGTTTGCTAAACCGATTTACCCCATCTCTCCTCTTACAGAAAATGAACCCGCTCTAAGCCAAACTGATTCTTATACTCAACCTTTCCAAATAAGACCTGGTTTCTACAATTTACCGATGAACATAAAGTTCACTAAACCGATTTATCCACCCTCTCCTTTTACAAGTAAATTCAATGGGTTTATTAGAAGTTTTTTTTCTCGCTTTTTCTAGTTTCTAAATAGTTAAAAACTTAAATTTAGATCTAATTTATCCTTTTTAGCTTTTGCTAAGCTTGTAAAAGGCAGTTACTTTTAAAAGATCTTTTTTATAAATAAGATTTTAAAAAATATTATGTTTAAAAAAAACTATTTATTTTGATTTAAATTGAAATAAATCATTAATGATTGTTTTTTTCTCAAAAAGCATTTTTTAAGAAAAATAGGAAAAATATGTTTTTTGCTATACAAAAAGAAGTTAGTTTTAACTTATCTTGCTATGTAATGGCAAGAAACAATGTATCACAAGCTGCTGCATATATGAGAACTGTTGTAACAAACATTATCACTCACTCCGCGGATGACTCTACTTCTCTTTCTTTAAAAGATAGGTGCACTAACCTTGCTAAAGCCTTTGGGTTATTAACAAGAGCCCCTTTATTATGCATACCTCTCGTAAATAGAGCGACTCAGTTCGCTTTAAGGCTTTTATCACCTAAGTCACTTCTTAGTGAATTAGATTCTTATCCTTTGAAGGAAATAAAAATCAGATACTCAACTGAGACATTCTCTCAACTTGTAAAAGAAGCTCTTCTAAAAAAGAATACTGAAGAGGGTAGAAGAGTGAATAAATCAGATATAGACTCACTGTTAGAAAAATACAGGCTTGATTACCAAGATGTCTTGAAAATTTTAGATTTATTACGAGAAATACAATGCAGTATCCCTTTAAAAAAAGATATAAACAAATACTCAAGAAATAAAAGCTGCTAAGTTTTTAACTATTTTGAAGAAAGACATTTTTAAAGGTGTCTTTCCAATCACTTAAAGACTCTTTTGCGAATTGACTAATTATTGTATTCTCGAAGCCATGGAAGAAATCTTTACTGTTTCTGCACTTACGAAGTCTATTAAACAACTACTAGAATTGCAATTCTTTTCTGTCTACATCAAAGGAGAACTTAGCAATTGTAAAACGCAATCTTCAGGCCACTTGTATTTCACTCTAAAGGATTCAGAAGCACAGATCTCATGCGTTCTCTTCCGCTCCAACGCACGGGCTTTAAGCAGGCCTTTGCAAAATGGAGACCAGGTGATCATTAAAGGAGAATTAAGCGTTTACGCCCCTAGAGGCAATTATCAAATCATTGCTCGTACTTTAAACTATGTCGGGGTAGGTGAACTTTTAATAAAATGGCATCAGCTTAAGCTCAAGCTAAAACAGTTGGGATTCTTTGATCTAAAAAATAAAAAGCCCTTACCAAAATATCCTAAGAAAATTGGAGTTGTTACATCTCCGACAGGAGCTGTTATCCAAGATATCCTGCAAATACTCAAAAGAAGGGCTTCAGGCTTATCCATTATCTTAAATCCTGTTACAGTACAAGGAGATAATGCAGCAAAAGAGATTGCTAAAGCAATTGAAGATTTTAATAAATACCAGCTTGCTGATGTACTGATTGTAGGCAGAGGAGGCGGCAGCTTAGAAGATCTATGGGCTTTTAATGAAGAAATTGTCGCACATGCAATTTATCACTCTGCAATCCCCATTATATCTGCTGTCGGGCATGAAACAGACACATGTATTGCCGACCTTGTAGCAGACCAAAGAGCGCCTACTCCTTCTGCTGCTGCAGAGCTTGCGACGATCGAATGCTCCCAGCAAATTACCTATCTTAATACATCTTACGTTCAGCTAAAGCAGACCATGTATAGCCATCTTAAACACTGTAAAGAGAAATTGAGCTTTTTCCTAAATCACCCCTTTATTAAAAAGCCTCTTACTTTATTAGAGCCTCACTTTCAGCGTGTAGATTATTATGCATCTGATACTAATCGTGCATTAAGAGAAAGCATCCAACAAAAAAAATGGCAACTATCTTTGCTAGCAACTCAGCTTTACCACTTAAAACCTAGTTATCAATTGCAGGAAATCAAGCAAAAAATAGAAACCATTCAAAGTTTAATTAAACAAACTATTTTATATAAAATTTACGAATATAAAAATAAACTATCTCCTTTATCTTGGTATAAAAAAATTGATCTAAGACAAAGCCAATGTATTTATGAGAAAAAGTCCTCTCTTGCTAAAGTAATTGCTCTATTGCAAGCAGCTGATCCCAAATATTTGTTAACAAAAGGATATGGCATTCTCTTTCACGAAAAAAAGGATTCCGTTATCCTTTCTACTAAGGAAGTACTCCCTAACCAACAAGTCCGCCTTATGCTCCAAGATGGACAATTAGGCTTAACGATAAATACTATTAAACCCTTATGAAAGATTCATTCGAAAGTTCTTATCTACGCTTGGAAGAAATCTTAGAGCAGATGAACTCCAAACAAATTTCCCTAGAAGCTTCTCTAGCCCTTTATAAAGAAGCAGATGCCTTAATTAACTCCTGTAATGAAAAGTTAAAAAAAACAGAGCAAGAAGTAGAGATATTAATAAAAAATCGAGAAGGAAACTTAAGTTTAGATCAATCAGGAAAGCCAGAAACAACAGCTTTCTCACACGCTAGTGAGCTCCCTTAGATGAGCTATCCGCTACTAAACGAAATCTCTTCTCCTGAAGGAGTTAAAAAAATTCCTTTGAATTCTCTCAAGTTGCTATCTGTAGAAATTAGACGAAAGATTATCGATGTCATGGCAACGAATGGCGGACACCTCGCATCTAATCTAGGAGTTGTTGAGTTGACAATTGCTCTACACCGCGTATTTGATTCTCCTAATGACAAGTGTATTTTTGATGTAAGCCATCAATCTTATCCCCATAAACTTCTAACAGGTAGATTTCAAGCTTTTGACAGTATCCGCCAATTTAAAGGCTTATGCGGTTTTAGCAATCCTAAAGAATCTAAACACGACCATTTTTATGCAGGGCACGCAGGAACTGCTTTATCACTTGGGCTTGGTGTTGCAAAAAACCGAGATGTAAGTAAAAGCAAAGAACATATTATTCCCATAATAGGCGATGCCACACTCACCTGTGGTCTCACTTTAGAAGCTCTTAATAATATACCTCGAAATCTACGAAATTTCATTGTCATCTTAAATGACAATGAAATGTCGATTTCAGAAAATGTTGGGGCAATGAAGCATATTTTAAGTAGGTTTATTAATCACCCTCGCTCTAACAAGATTTATAATGAACTTGAATCTCTACTCACTAAAGTCCCAGCTTTAGGAACGCACCTTGCTAAACAAGGACATAAAATTAAAGAGTCACTAAAAAATCTCTTTAGCACAGCGCCTTTTTTTGAACAGTTCAATCTTGATTATGTAGGTCCCATTGATGGACATGATATTGATAAGCTTATTTCAGTATTTGAAGCACTTAAACATAACCCTCATCCCGTTTTACTTCATATATTGACAGTAAAAGGCAAAGGGATGGAAACAGCAACTCTAAATCCTATTTCTTGGCATGGATGCAAGCCTTTTGATAAACATACCGGCAAATTCTTAGCTACAACATCTCAAGTTAGCTTTCCTCAAGTATTTGGTAAACACATTCTTGAAATGGCTAGAAAAGACCCAACTTTATTCGCAGTAACTCCTGCTATGCCTGCTGGCTCTTGTTTACAAGAATTTATGAGAGTTTTTCCAGAAAGGTGCCTGGATGTTGGTATTGCAGAAGGACATGCGGTTACTTTTTGCGGAGGAATTGGGTACGGGAAAAAAACGAAAGTGGTTTGTTCGATTTATGCTACCTTTTTACAAAGAGCTTTTGATAACTTATTTCACGATGTCTGTTTGCAAGAAATTCCCGTTGTTTTTGCTATTGATAGAGCAGGAATCTCAGGACCAGATGGCTCTACTCATCACGGCATTTACGATATCGCTTTCCTGAACGCTATGCCTAACATGGTGATCTGCCAACCTCGTAATGCCCTTATATTAAAAGAACTTCTCGAAAGTGCTTTCTCTTGGGGCCTGCCAACAGCAATACGCTATCCGAATATGATAACAGAAGAGACAAAGACAGCATTAAACCCTCGCCATCTTGGCGTAGGAGAAGTACTAATAGCAGGTAGTAAATTAGCAATTATTGCAGTAGGACACATGTGTTATACGGCTATAAAAGTACGCGAGCTCTTACTTCCTTATGGAATTGAAGCAACTATAGTGGATCCCGTATTTTTAAAGCCTCTAGACCAAGATCTATTTTATACAATTCTAACTCAACATAGTTATATCGTTACCTTAGAAGAACACAGTTTAAATGGAGGATTTTCTTCTATATTTAACCAATTCATTATACGAAATAAGTTCTACCATTTACAGGTGCTCAATTTAGGAATTCCAGAAACATTTATCGAACAAGGAAGCTATAAAGACTTAATTCAATTAATAGGCTTATGCCCTAAAGCAATTGCAGAGCAGATTAAGCTAGAGTTTTTCTCTTTTTCAGAACAACTAAATCCTTCTTCTGTATGATTATTGCCCTTTTTCCAAATATCCACAAACAACTTTCCAAAGACTTAGCAAGTGATATCAGCGATTTTTTAACTAGTCAAGGCATCACTGTTGTGGCTGAAGATGAAAAAGCACAAATAATTGGCGCTACTCCTATCTCAAAGATTACTCCTACAGATATTTCTTTCATCATTTCTATGGGTGGCGATGGTACGATTTTAAGGCTAGTACATAAGTATGCACAGCTTGACATTCCTATCCTGGGGATAAACCTAGGACATTTAGGTTTTATGGCAGACGTACCAATTTCAGATCTTTATCCTAGTCTGCAAGACTTAATCAAAGGATCTTATCGAATTCATGAACGAGTGATTCTTGAAGGAAAATTAGCAGGTCATCATGGCTGCTTTGCAGTAAATGACATCGTTGTACATAGGGGAAACAATCGCTCTTTAGTGGAGATTAGCATTCATGTTAATGGAACGTATTTAAATACTTTTGAGGCTGATGGAATCATTATAGCTACTCCAAACGGCTCTACAGCTTATTCTTTATCAGCGGGTGGCCCTATCATAAGTCCTGATCTAGAGGCTTTAGTTATAACACCCATTTGCCCTCACACTATTTCAAACCGCCCCATCGTACTAGGGGTCAATCAAAAGATTCAAATTCAATATTTAAGTAACTACGCTCCCCTTGAAATCCACGCTGATGGCCTTGACTGCCATGAACTCAAAAAGTTAGAAAACTTTGAGATTACAAGAAGCGAAAAAAAATTTAAGTTAATTAGTCTACCAAGGCGTGATTATTTTTCAACTCTGCGCACTAAGCTCGGATGGTCTGGCAAGCTTCGTTAAGCTAATCCCTCATGCACTTTTTTTTGCATTCATCACTTTGCTTTTTTTAAGCTATGTAAATTATTGACATAAAAATAAAAAAACTTTCATATATAGTGAATGTAAAATTTATAATCACTTAAAAGAGCAAAAGGAGCTGCTTATGATTTCCGCGTTAATAGGAGAATTTAAATTCAACTTGTTTTGCTACAAAATAGCAAAAGAAAATGCCTCATTAGTTTTTACATGTGTGAAAGAAGCATTTTCTATAAAAAACTCTGCTTCAATTAGTTTAAAAGGCAGGTGCCATAAATTAATTACAACTTTTGGATTGACTGCAAGAGTGACTTTACTATGTTTACCGTTTATAAACAGAATAACCTCTAGCTTTACTCAAAATGGCTCTACAAGCGTATTAATGGGTATTATAGAAAAAAATGGCATGTTATTGGAATACCTCTCTGAATCTTTAAAAAATGAAGTGATCGTGCGTGCTGCTATAAACCAAATACCACAAGCTTTACAATTTGCAAACAAAATTTCTCTTTTGGCTATTTTAAGAGAAAATGGCTTAGCATTAGAATTTGTTTCTAAAATTTTACAAAACAATCAAGAGATTGTGTGCGCCGCTGTAAATCAAAATGGCTTAGCATTAAAGTTCGCTTCTGAAGCCTTACAAGGCAATGAAGAGATTGTGTGCGCCGCTGTAAATCAAAATGGCTTAGCATTAAAGTTCGCTTCTAAAGCTTTACAAAACAATGAAGAGATTGTGCGTATTGCGGTAAGACAAGATGGCTTAGCATTAGAGTTTGCTTCTGAAGCCTTACAAGGTAATGAAGAGATTGTGCGTATTGCTGTGGAACAAGCTGGCTTAGCAATAGGGTTTGCTTCTGAAGCCTTACAAGGCAATGAAGAACTTGCACTCATTGCTGTAACACAAAATGGGTTAGCTTGGGACCTAATCTCTAGTTCTCTTCACAACAATGAAGAGATTGCAGAAGCTGCTATACAAAACAACGATTCGGTAAAAGATCTTGTAGGTCTTAATTATTAGATATAATTACAAAGAAGCAACTTGGCTCTTATGAACTAAGAACGTGGTGTACTTGCTAATTGTAGCAACATGTCCTCTATAATAACGGTGATCTTTATATTACGCTGTAAAGCTGCCTGAGCTTGTATAAACATGTTGATCACTTGTTCTAAAGAGGGCATAGGCTCTTTGGCTTTTTTGGCTAATAAGTCTTTATAGTTATTGTGGTAAAAACTCGGAGCTTGATAGTTAAATGCTTGTAGGTCTCTGTACCATTCTACAATCTCTTCTAAAATTGTTTCTGCTTTTGTATCTTCTAGTAAAGAATCTACTCTGCCCATAAGTTGAATAAGTTGGCTATAATCTTGGGGCAAAGATAAGCTAAAAAGTTCTCGTAAAAATTGTTCTAACTTCCCTGATTTTCTTTCCCGCAAATACTTAACTCTAGCCAAAGACCCTTGAGATCTATTTGCTAGATTTTTAGCCTCTTCCTTTGTAAAAGAGCTATCCTCTTGTAAAAAAGAAGTGATTAAGTCAGTAGAAATTGGAAAAAATCGAATTTGGTAGCAGCGTGAAACCACTGTTGAGAGCAGTTGTTCCATCTGATCGGTCAATAAGATAAAGTACGTATCAGAATTCGCTTCTTCTAATGTTTTTAAAAGCGTGTTGCTACAAATAACGGAAAGTTTATCTGCTTGATAAATTATAAATATTTTAACCTTTGCTTCAAAAGGAGGTAGAGAAACCATTTGCAGTAAAGAGCGCATTTGCTCAATTGTATACTCTCTATTTTTCCCTTCAGGATATAAAAGGATCAGATCAGGATAATTCTTCCTTTTTTTAGCGCAAATATTTCCCATTAGCCCTTCGGCTAATTCGCGGGCTAAAATACTCTTACCTACCCCATCAGGTCCATGAAATAATAGAGTATGTGGAGTAGTTTGGTTTGATAGCATATTTGCAACTATGTGTTGCGCTGCTTCATTGCCGATAAGTTTCGAAAAAGTCATCTAAATGCCGTTTTGCTATTTCAAATACTTCACTTGGATCTAGTGAGGCGTCTAGAATCACAAATCTCTGAGGATTTTTTTGTATCATCGCATGAAAAGCTTTCCGAATGTTTTTATGAAATGCAATCCCTTCAGCTTCAATTCGATCTCGATCTTTCATTCGATCTACACGTTTTAGAGCTAATTCTGGGTCTAAATCCAAATAAAAAGTCAAATGAACAGGTACATTAAATGAAGCAAAATCGCAAAGCTTCTCAATCCATTTTTCATCCTGATGCCTTCCAATAGCTTGATAGGCAATGGTAGAATCATTAAAACGATCACACAAGACAATCTTTCCTTTCTTTAAAGAAGGAACTACTACCTCTTCAACATGCTGAGACCTATCCGCCAGGAAAAGAAACAATTCACATAAAGAAGACATTTTATGTTGATGCTGATTCAATAAAACTTCTCGAATAAGCTGCCCAATCTCCGTACCACCTGGGGCTCGGGTTTTGATTGCATCTTTTCTACTGTTTTTCAGATATTGATAGATTGCACCAATAAGAGTACTTTTCCCTACGCCTTCTCCACCTTCAAAAGTAATTAGATGCCCTTCCTTTCGCATCTATTTTAAAACCTCGTTAGCCTCTTCAATATGTTCAATTTTTTGAATTGCTACTAGGTGATCCTGTCCGTTTAAAGCAACTAAACGAACACCCTGAGTAGAGCGCCCCATTACCCGTACATCTTGCATATTAATACGCAGAGTTTGACCTGTATTTGACATCATAACTACGCTATCCTGATCAGTAACAGATACAGCTCCAATTACTGGACCATTACGCTCACTAGTAATAATAGAGCGTACTCCAACACCACCGCGATTAGTTTGCCTAAAATCATTTACTTTTGAGCGCTTCCCAAAGCCGTTAGAGCAAACCACTAGTAAGTTTTGATCGCCAGAAACAGCTTCACAAGAAACAACAGCATCTTCTTTATTACGCAAAAGCGCGCCTCTGACTCCTCTTGCAACACGACCCATTGCACGTACTTGAGTCTGATCAAAACGAACAGCCATGCCACTTTTCGTAAACAGCATGATCTGCTCTCCCTCTTTAGTTAAACGAGCTGCAATGACCTCATCTCCTTCATCAATATTGATCGCATAAACTCCTTTGCGACGAGGAGAACTAAAAGCTGTAAGCTCTGTTTTTTTAACAACTCCTTGTTTTGTTGCTAAAAAGATATAGTTGTCTTGCTCGAACTTTTTTACCTTTACTACAGTAGCAATTTTTTCAGAAGATCTAATATCTTCTAAAAGATTAACTAAAGGCTTTCCTTTGGAGCGCCTTCCAGATTCTGGAATCTCCCATACTTTTAGCCAATAACATCTACCAAAGTTAGTAAAAATCAATAAATAATCATGTGTAGAAGCGACATAGACATCTTTTAAAACATCGTTTTCTTTTTTCATTTCCATACCAATTACGCCCTGCCCTCCTCGGCGCTGCTCACGAAAAGTATCAATTGGCATGCGTTTAATGTAATCGTCTTCAGAAATGGTGATAATCACGGGTAAATCGGGGATAAGATCTTCAACATTAAATTCCCCTTCTGCTGCAATAATTTTTGTCTTGCGATCGGAGTTATGGTGTTTTTTTAACTCTAGAAGTTCTTCCTTAATAATTCCACGAACCAAGGTTTCACTAGCTAAAACAGCTAAGAAATGAGAGATTTTATCAAGTAATTGGTTGTATTCTGATTCAATTTTTTCTCTCTCTAGACCTGTTAGTTGGTACAAGCGCAGTTCTAATACCGCTGCTGCTTGTCTCTCACTTAATTCATAGTCAGCCATTAGCTGGCGCTTTGCCATTTCCTTATTTTCAGATGAACGAATAAGTTTAACAACCGCATCTAAATGGTCTAATGCCTTTAAATACCCTTCCAATACATGAGCGCGCGCTTCTGCTTTTGCTAATTCAAAACGAGTACGACGGCGTACAACTTCAATTCTATGTTCAAGCCAAGCAGAAATAAACTGCTTGATATTCATTGTTCTTGGCAGACCTTTATCTAAAGCGAGCATGTTACAGCCAAACGTTACCTGCAAGTCGGTAAATTTATACAGCTGATTAATTGTAACATCGGGAATTTCACCGCGTTTAAGTTCTAAGACAATGCGCATTCCATCTTTATCTGACTCATCACGCAGATCACTAATTCCAGTAAGGGTTTTAGTATTTACAAGCTCCGCAATCTTTAGAATCAAGTCTGACTTACTGATATTGTAAGGAATTTCATCAATAACAAGCTTTTGTTTATCTGCTTCTCCGTCTTCTACATAAATAACCCCACGCAGAGTGATTTTTCCGCGACCTGTATGATAGGCTTCTTTAATACCTCGATAACCACAAATAATTCCACCAGTCGGAAAGTCTGGAGCAGGCATAACTGTCATAATTTCTTCAATGGTTACCTGAGGTGTATCAATTAACAGTAAGGTTGCCGTAATCAATTCTGCTAAATTATGCGGTGGAATATTAGTTGCCATTCCCACTGCGATTCCAGAAGATCCATTTGCTAATAGATTAGGGAACTTAGCAGGAAATACAGTTGGCTCTACTCTAGTTTCATCATAATTAGGAACCAGATCAACGGTATCTTTATCTAAATCTTCCATTAAAGCTAGAGAAGCATGAGTAAGACGAGCTTCTGTATAACGCATAGCAGCCGGAGGATCGCCATCTACAGAGCCAAAGTTTCCCTGCCCATCAATTAAGCGATAACGCATAGACCAACTTTGAGCCATACGAACAAGAGTAGGATAAATTACGACTTCCCCATGAGGATGGTAATCCCCAGAGGTATCGCCCGCTATTTTAGCACACTTGCGGTGTTTAGAATTAGGGCTTAAGGACAATTGCCGCATTGCGTACAAAATACGTCTTTGAGAAGGTTTCAACCCATCGCGCACATCAGGAAGCGCACGAGAAATAATCACCGACATAGAATAGCGAATATAGCTTTCTTTAACCTCTTCTTCTACATTACGCGAAACAACAATTTCATCTTTAGTATAGGACATGTATGGTTAACTCTCCTTAGATATCCAAGTTCTTAACTGATAACGCATGTTGCTCAATAAACTTGCGCCGAGGAGGCACTTCTTCTCCCATAAGCATAGTAAAGGTATGATCAGCTGCAATAGCATCGGGGAGAGTAACATGGAGAAGAGTGCGTTTTTGAGGATCCATTGTCGTGTCACAAAGCTGATCTGCATTCATCTCACCTAGCCCTTTATATCGCTGAATTTCAATTCCTTTACGACCATTTTGCCGTAGAAAATCAATCCCTTCTTTTAATGTATACATAGGGTAATGTTTGCCCTCCTCATCGATAATATCAAATAATTTACCATCTGCAATTACATACTGATCTAGTGTAAAGTTAAACTGAGAAAGGCGAGTCTTTAAAAAATCAATGGCTTTCTTCTCATACAATTCTACAAAAGGCATTCCTTTGACGCGAAAAGTTTGCATTTCGGTTGTTTGTTCTTCAATGGGAATAGCAGCAAGAGTTTCTGCATGTTTAGATCTCTGTAATGCTTCGTGCGATAGTTTGATTTCAGCAAATTCTTCTTCTGAATAGACTAACTTTTCTTCCTCTCCTAGCTTTACTTGAAAACGAGGGAGTCTACCCATTTCATCCTTAGCTTGTAAAAATTCACGGAAAGGAATGCTTTTCTTTTCTAGTGATAAAATAAAAACTTCTACATCACGAATTAACTTCACCAATTCATCAAGCAATTCTTTAGATAGTACATCCGTATGACCTACCAGTTGGATTTGAATATCGCTAAGACCTAGTTTTAATAAATATTCATCCATATCTCTTTCGCTGTGAATATAACGACTAGATTTTTTACGCGTCACTTTAAATAAAGGAGGCTGTGCAATATAAACAAAACCATTTTCGATTAAAGCTGGCATATGGCGGTAAAAGAAAGTTAGCAATAAAGTGCGAATATGGGAACCATCTACATCAGCATCTGTCATAATGATGATTTTATGATAACGCAACTTTTCTATATTAAAATTACCCTGACCTATCCCACAACCAAAGGCTGCAATCATAGCGCCTACTTCCTGGTTTTGCAGCACTTTTTCTAGACGTGCCTTTTCCACATTAAGGATCTTTCCGCGAATCGGAAGAATAGCTTGAAATCTACGGTCTCGACCAGTTTTTGCCGATCCCCCCGCTGAATCTCCTTCTACAATAAATAATTCACAAAGAGCTGGGTCTTTTTCTTGGCAATCAGTTAGCTTACCGGGTAGCCTTGCCGCATCTAACGCAGTTTTGCGCAAAGTTAGTTCCCTTGCTCTTCGAGCAGCATCCCGTGCTTGAGCAGCCAAAATAGCTTTCTCTACAATCATACGTGCAATCGGAGGGTTTTCTTCTAAAAACACTGCTAAATGCTCTCCTGTAATCTGCTGTACCAGAGAACCTACCTCATTATTGCCTAGCTTTTGCTTGGTCTGCCCCTCAAACTGCGGATTAGGCACTTTTACCGATAAAACGGCTGTAAGGCCCTCTCTCATGTCATCTCCATGGACAGTCATTTTATCGCTTTTCAGCAGGTTATGAGTTTTAATATATTGATTTAAAACACGGGTTAAAGCTGTAGAAAACCCACTAACATGTGTGCCTCCCAGCCGAGTTGATATATTATTTACATAAGAGTATACGTTCTCGGCATAAGTAGTATTCCATTGCATGGCAACTTCAAAGTCAACCGTGCCATCTACACCTTCTTTTGACCCATATATGTAAATTGGCTTTGGGAAAATAGGTGTCTTATTTTCATTTAAATATTCAACAAATGAATTAACTCCACCTTCATAACAAAAAACCAGCTCTTGGTAATCAACTTGTCTTTCATCGCGAAAGCGAATAGTTAAACCTTTGTTCAAAAAAGATAGTTCGCGAAATCTTTTTAACAACAAATCATGATCAAAGACCAATACAGTAAAAATCGTTGAGTCTGGTTTAAAAGTGACTTTAGTGCCATGCTCTTTTGTACTACCCGTTTCTTTGAGAGATTGGACAACTTTACCTTTAGAAAATTGGATCAAGTAGATTTTTCCATTTTGACGTACTTCAACATCGCATTTCTCAGACAAAGCATTGACACAAGAAACGCCTACTCCATGAAGTCCCCCTGAAACTTTATAAGTATTTTTATCGAACTTACCACCTGCGTGTAAAATAGTCATAACTACTTCAATTGCAGATACGTTTCTTCCTTGTTTTTGAGATTCTCTAGCGTGGCGTCCAACAGGGATTCCCCTTCCATTATCTTGAACGGTTACTGAATTATCCTCATGAATGATGATAGAAATCTCGCTACAATGACCGGTCAGGGCTTCATCAACACTATTATCGACTACCTCGTAAACAAGTTGATGTAAACCATTGGTTTGCGTATCACCGATATACATGCTAGGCCGTTCTCTTACCGCTTGTAAACCTTCTAAAACAGTAATAGAGCTAGCATCATATTGTTCTTCTTTGGTCATTATGGTCATACCTTATCTCAATTATAGTTAACCGATACGAAAATGGATTGTTTTTATCTCAATAGAGGGAAACCTTTTGCGCAACATCTGTAACAAACGGCTTTTTTCATATTGGGCAAGTAAGCTATATGATGCTGAATTCTGTACTTTTACCAATAAAATCCCACTTTCAAAACCTACCGCCTTAGCCATAGGAGCATACTTTTCTCCAATAATTTCTTGCCAAGCTGCCACAATTAAATCAGGTCGATCTTTTTGCATAGCAGCAATGCGTTCAAGCACCTTGGGTAAGAGCCTTGTAAGCTGCTTATTCGTTAGCTGACAATCTTTTTTCATACAGCTTAAGCATTTGCATGTATTATATAACCCCTATCATGGCAAACTATATTAGAGTTACGGCAAAATGGCAATATCAAAAAAATACAGAACTTAACCCTATGGCGATTAGAAAGTAAATCGACATAGATAAAAAATCATTTAATGCTGTAACAATCGGCCCTGATGCTACTGCTGGGTCCACCCCAATCCTCGCAAAAAATAAAGGAGAAAATACCCCCAATGCTGTGCTTCCAATGCAAGCCCCCATTAACCCTATCCCAACCATAATGCCAACAACTACTGGCGTAAATCCAGCGCTGGAAATCCCCATGAAATCAAGTGCATATACACAAACACCACATAGAAGACCAAATGTTGTGCCGGCAGTTATTCCAATAAGCAATTCTTTTAAAATCGCTTCTGTGCGATTAGTCACAGAAATTAAACCAACTGCCATACTTCTTACGAGAATAGTACTGCATTGAATACCTATGTTGCCAGACATACCTGTAATTAAGGGTACAAAAAACATCACAAAAGTTAAAATTCCTCCTTCGTACCTCTGAAAAGAGGACATTACCCCTACATTAATCAGACCTGCACATAGAGTTACTATTAACCAAGGAGCTCTAGACAAGAACCTTTTCATAAACGGCTCATGTTCACTAAACTTTTCCGCAGTACCTGCCATATTTGCAATTGTTTCATCAGCAATATCAGCAATAGCATCAAGGACATCCTCATGCGTAATTACACCAACTAATCGATTATTGTCGTCTACGACTGTTAAAGCAGGGCTTTTATACCTTTCGACAACTTCTACCACTTCTTCACGAGAAGCATCTGCTGTTACCTTATACTGCACAGGACGCATTACTTGCTTAAGAGGCAAATGAGCCGGATTAACAATCAAATTCCTTGCGGGAACATACCCTTGCAGTACTCCTTCTTGGTCTACAATAAAAATTTGTCTAGTTAAATCAATGCCTGGATGATCTCGAATATGCGCTGCAGCTTCTCCTACTTTTACATCCGTCGTAAAAGAAAAAAATTCATTTGTCATTAATCGCCCAGCTGTATTGCGCTGGTGTTTTTTAATTTCTCGAATTTTTGCAGCTTTTACTGGTTGCAGAGTCTCCATTATCCGTCTAAAGCGTCTCTCTGGAATATCTTCTAAAACCTCCACTGCCTCATCGGGAGCCATTTTTTCTAAAACGCTTTTTATTTCTTCATCACAGATATAATGCAATACAGCAGATCTCGTGCTGCTATCCGTATTGATTAAAAAAGCAATTTTATCGTTACTGCTGGATAAATTTTCATAAATCACTGGTCGAGCTCTAGGAGGCAGTTTTGAAGCAGCGTAAGCTAAATCAATTGCAGAGTGCTCAATAACAATTTTTATAATATCGTGAACAATAACGGTAGAAGTTTGTTTATGAAAGGCAAGTTCAAGCTTTTTTCTCAAAAAATCGTGCAAGTGAGGAGCTTTAGCGTCTGCTAAACTACTAGAGTCTGACTGCTCTTCTAGTAAATTTTTTTCATCTTTTTCAGAGGCAATTGGCATGACTCACCCCCTTATTAATTTAAAGAGTAAATAGCTTTAAAGCATTCAAACAAAAGGAAATTAATTCTAAATAAAAACGTAACAAATCCATGCATAGTATACTTTTCAAATTCATATTTTTTCAATGAAAAAACATTTTTTCTCAAAAATAACTCTAAGGTTATTTTTATGGCCTCCTTTGCTTTTTACTTATTAAAATATATAGATAAAGGCTATGAAAATAGAGGGAAAGCAAGGCCCCGGTTAGCTCTGGGGCCTAAATTTTTTTAGAAATTCCAATCAACACTCATCGATGCTTGATGAACGAAACCACAGTTCTTACCAAAATCTAATTCATAAGAAAGAGAGAGAGAGGTTGTTTTGTAACTAGCAACAGCATTTGCTCCTACAGCTACTCCTTGGTTAATCCGACTCTTCTCAAAGCCTTTAACAACTAGCTGCTTACCCGTATCATTTAATGATACTTTATAATCAGTGCTTCGAAGTGGCGTCTGCGCAATCCAACCTAGCAAGAATCCAGGGGAAAAGCATATGGAATTGCAAGTAAAGTTTCCTGTTGCTTCTAATGCAATTTTACTACGAAGTTCATGAGAAATTATAGAATCCCTATGAAAATGGATTGGGCTAGACTTTCTCTCATTTATAGGTCTCTCAAAAATAGTATACATATCCAGACCTACAAAAGGTCTTAAGCAAGTATTTTTTGTTATAGAAAAATTACAACCTGCTTCAATGCGAGATGTTAAACCAGTTCCATAATGCTTGCTTCCTATTTTAAAATGGGATTCGGCCAGTTGCAGATAGCGCTGATTTCTAAAAGTATTCCCAGATGTAACAATAGAAGCATTTACATAAAGCAAATCTCCTTTCCAACCTCCATGTAAACCAGCATAAAAACTAGTAACATGAGACCGAGCTTGTTTTCTCTTACCCCACTTTAGACAAGAACTAGTAAATCCAATTCCTGCACTAATTACTATGTTCTCTTGAACGAAATGATTTCCTCCTATTACAACTCCGCGCATAGAAGATTTATAATCCGCTATTCCATGGCCATGCTTTTGATATGCATATTGCCCAACGGGATTAACCCAGATTGTAGAAGCGGAATTAACACACCTATCATTACGATACAAAACATTAGCAAAACTATCTGCTACAATACGTGCATTGATATAGCTTTCATGAGCCATACCTCCCCATTGAATAGGCGCTATTTGAGAGTAAGCATCCTCTAAGTCTTTTTGATCTTTCAAAGTAAAAATATTCTCAACAATAGCGAAAAGATCTGTCCCTTCTTTAAATTGCGCTTCTTGCATAAAAGCGTTCAAATTTTTAGAATTTTCTGACATCTCTTCGTATTTAGGCATTTGATACATAGTTTTTGTAACAGACGCTATAACCTCATCCGGTTCATATTTGATATCAAATACAATTGAATCTGAAGCTGTATTTTCTATATTCTGAAAAGCTCCTTGTACTTTTTTTGCTTGTAAAATTGTATACTCAGTATTCGCCCGGTAAATTCCAGGCTCTGGTATCATACGTAAGCTGCCGTCTAAAGAAGCTGTACCACCCACTTGAATAAGGTCTGATTCTCCTCGTGCATTTACTTCAATGTCTAAACGTCCAGACGATGCTTGAGCAAAATCTTTTTCAACTACAATCTTTCCGATGGAGTTACCAGGTCTAACTCTACCATAATTCACTAATCCCATCACGTAAGCATTTCCTGTTAAATGACCATCTTCAAAGACAAAAACATTACTTGCTATAGTACTATTAGCTAGTACTTTTCCCTCTCTAATGATTAGATCTCCAAATAATTTAGAGTTGTCACCTTTTAACTTCAATTCGTTCTGACTCATTTTAATAATTGCTGGATTATTCTCTTCAGAAGAAGACATTGATCCCCCAAAGTCACCTGATTCAATAACTAGATAGGGTGAGTCAGCGTTTAATTGGATGTTACCAGATCCATACAGATGGTCCATATGCACCAAATTTCTAGAAAGGGTGATGCCTGTACCTGCATGAGCAAAAACATCGTTTAAAAAGAGCATCGGTGACGTTGAAGATTCACGACTTTCTTCGAGCTCATCCACTTTTTTAAAAACTTCCTGAAATTCTTTTGTACTACTGAAAACTTCTTCTTGTATCCCATTAGGAGGGTTTATGTGTACAAATCCTTCCATAACAAATAACTTTGAGTTTGTAATATTCCCATGAATAGCTAATTTCCCCAATCCCTCCTTAAATAGATGAGTTGGCTCAAAATCATTAGAACCAATATTTTGCAAAAGGTTTACAGTTCTTGTTCCTGTATTTATTACGCCACTTTCATAGATAATGATATTATGATTGATATCTAAATGAACACCCTCCGGTGCAGCTTTTACTGTTGCGTTTTTTAAAGTAAGGTTTTTACCTAGCCCCAAACTATCACCTGACTCAATCTGCAGCGTAGTATCAGAGACAATCGTATCTCCTTCATATGTATTAGAGCCTTTTATCAAGACGGTTCCTCCCCCTCTAACAGTAAGTGAAGTGCCGTTAATATACTTATTGCCAATCGAACCTAAAACCTCTACTACTTTGCTTTTATCTACAATTAGATAGACAGAACCCATAAGAGGGTTTTCTAATGTCAAGGAATCTGTAATATGTAAAGCTCCCCCTTTAAAAGAAATGGGAGCGTAGGCGCCAATATTTTCAGACTTATTGATGGAAATCTCCCCTCCAAAGATCCGTGTAAGAGAATTCCGATCTTTAGAGTCCCCTGTTAGGGTAAGTATACCTTTCCCAGTTTTTGCTAATCCACCTTTTCCTAAAAGAGTCCCCGCATAATTTCCATCAAAATCTTGATTAAAAACGATCCAATCACCCTCTCTTATGTTTGCTAAGTACTTACGAGATGCACTTTCGCTCGTAACAATTAAAGAGGCCATTTGATTTCCTTCTCCATTAAATATAATTCCTCCTTCAGCAGGAATTGCATCCAATGTAATGATTCCAGTTCCTTGAATAGTAGAAACACCAGAACCCTTAATGCTCTCTTCTATTACTTGACCATCTTCCGCTTTTAAAATAAGCTGACCGCTATTTATAATGTTCCCTTTAACAACTCCTACAGGTAAAGAGAGAATCCCTTTTGCTATAGTAACACTTCCTTCAATACAATTTATGTTTTGAAAAACACATAAATCTGTTCTTTGAGGCATCTCTATCTTAAAAATTTCCTGATAGGTCTCTGGGGATTTACCAATTGTAATCGCTTTGTTGCTCGCATCGAATGTTAAAGGTTTTTGAATGATAATTTTAGATTTTGTAAATCCATCATTTTCTTTATTAGGATCAACAGAACTATCGTCAAATACAACAACAAAGGAGTCTTCGCTAGGAGGACTTTTATTAATTGATTCAAATACATGGACCATAGAATCAGGGCCTATTTTTTTTTCAATGACTTTAGCTTCTATTGATGTCCACGCCATCCAGGAATAGCATGAAAGTCCCAGTAATTTAATTATAGAATTAAGTAGTATTTTTCTCACAATATCTCCTTGTACAATACAAAAGTAACTTAAAAAGCCTTTGTGACATTTTGTTCTTTTTTTATTCAAGTAAAGATAATTAATTAATAACTATTGTAAGATAATTATTTATTTTTATAATAAAAACAAAAATTTTATTTATAATAATAAATAAATAAACATGCTTTTTAAAACTGCATCTTCTTTTACGCACTAAAAAATTTTAGAGTGTTTTTTTATTGTGTCAAATATGTTTACAATAAAAGTCTAACGCGCAAAATTCTTTGAGGTTTTTTATCAAAAGGCTTTATATAAATATGGAATTCCCTTTTCTTTCGTTACATTCGCACAGTCAATCTCTAGGTGTTTTTAATCAAGAAGAGACTCTGTCTATTCTAAACACTAGTTTGAATATTTTTTTTATAATGAAGATATAAACTCAAACAATCTCAGCTTTTTACCAAGACGAAGATATAAACAATCTGGACCCGAAAATAGGATAAAAAGTATAGAATCAATACTTACAGGGAATTCTTTTAAAGAATCTAGTAAGAATTACAATGTACCTGTACGAAGTCTATATCAATGGATTCGAAATATTAGAAACGAGCTTCTTAAAGGCGCTTCTTCCGAAAAAGTTTCTAGGAAATTTGCTATCTCAAGAAAAAAATTAGATGTATGGCGAACTGCACAAAATATGCCATTAGATTTACGGATAGCACGTAAACTGCAATAGATATCTTATCACCCTAACGGTTCTTTGTCGTACTAAGTTTACTATCGGCTTGTTAAGCAAAGAACCTTTTTTGTTTCATCTTGCTGAATTACTATATCAAAATGACTCAATGAGTTTAATAAAGAAAATTTTTAATAAGAAGGAAGGGCTTAAACTTAAGCTGTTAAAGTAGCATTTTAATGAAGATTGTTCTAAAATTACCCATCAACTGATAACCTATAGAGATTTTTTTTATGTCTTACTCCAAAAAAATTCGCGATCCTAAAAAAGTTCGTAATATTGCCATTATAGCCCACATCGACCATGGTAAAACGACTCTATTGGATAGCTTGCTCAAGCAATCCAATATCTTTCGAGAAAATGAAGCTACCTCTGAGCGCATGATGGATAACTACGACCAAGAGAAGGAAAGAGGCATTACTATATTTGCTAAACACACTAGTCTTGAATTCGACGATTTTAAAATTAATATTATAGATACACCTGGTCATGCTGATTTTTCAGGTGAAGTAGAACGCGTTCTGGGTATGGTTAACTCCGTACTGCTTTTAATAGATGCTCAAGAAGGTCCTATGCCTCAAACGCGTTTTGTGCTTTCTCAGGCATTAAAAATTGGCTTAAAGCCGATTGTTGTGCTTAATAAAATTGATCGCCCTCACGCAAACCCAGAAAGAGCGCTGAATCTTACTTTTGATTTATTTGTTGAATTAGGTGCAAATGACGAACAGCTAGATTTCCCCATCTGTTATGCATCAGGGCTATCTGGTTTTGCTACACGGGAAATAACGGACCCGCGTGTAAACATGAGACCTCTATTTGAAATGATTATCGAACATGTATCACCTCCTCCTGGAAGCCTAGATTCGCCTTTTCTCATGCAAGCTAGCACACTTAGCTATGATGATTTTGTAGGCCGTCAGGCTTGCGGCCGTATTCTTGAAGGGAAAATTATTAAAGGACAAACGATTAGCAAAGTAGATGCAAAAGGTCATCCTTCTCAACACAAAGTAACCCGTATTGAAGGATATCACGGCCTAAAAAAAATAGAAGTTGACGAAGCTGGCGTAGGAGATATTGTGAGCATTTCAGGTATTGCTGAGATTACAATTGGTGACACTCTATGCGATCCTGCTCACATTATACAGCTATCTCCAATTATACTTGCAGAACCAACTCTATCAGTCGAGTTAATGGTAAATAACTCCCCCTTTGTAGGTAAAGACGGTAAGCACGTAACTATGAACAAGATCAGAGAAAGGCTTGCTCAAGAAAAACTAGCTAATATTTCTTTAAAAATCGAAGATCATTTTCAAGATGATGCAGTTCGCGTTTGTGGTAGAGGAGAGCTGCACTTAGCTGTTTTAATTGAAGCCATGCGTCGAGAAGGTTATGAGTTTACTATCTGTAAGCCTCAAGTTATTTTAAAAGAAGTAGATGGGACTCAACACGAACCATTTGAAAGGGTGCATATCGAAGTGCCTCAAGAGTTTTCGGGAAGTGTGATTGAGGAGCTCTCCAGACGCAAAGCAGAAATGTGCTCTTTAAACACTAATGAGCATGGAATTACCAGCTTAGAATTCCTGGTTCCTACTCGCGGTTTAATGGGATATCGCAATGATTTTCTTACCATGACTAAAGGCCTGGGTATTTTGACATCGGTCTTCGACAGTTACGGCCCATGGAAAGGACCTATTCCAGGAAGACCAAGAGGTGTTCTCATTTCAAATGGACTGGGTAAGGCTACTGGTTATGCTATCTTTAATCTACAAGATAGAGGTACCCTATTTGTGTCACCTGGCGATGAAGTCTATGAAGGGATGATTATAGGAGAACATAACAGAGATAATGACCTGGTAGTGAATGTTGTAAGAGGGAAACAACTTACTAATGTACGCGCCTCAGGAAGTGATGAGAATATTATTTTAGCTCCCCCTCGTAAATTTACATTAGAGCAAGCAATCGACTTTATTGAAGATGATGAGAGAATAGAAACAACCCCTAAATTCATTCGCCTCCGCAAAAAATATCTCCTAGAAAATGAGCGTAAACGCGCTTAAAATTACTTTTAGCGCCTGAATTTTTTAAGGCGCTTTTCCTAAAAAAGTTTACCTATTCTGCTGATTCTTGTTACTATCTACCTTTTGAACACGTGGTGTTATGTTAAAAGAAAAAAGTTCCCCTTCAAGGTTTGAAATCTGGAAAATGTTCGATAGAATTTCTCCTACATATGACATAGTAAACCGAATTATGACATTTGGGTTAGACTGCTTATGGCGTAAAAAAATGGCAGAATTCTTACCCCCAAAAAAGCAACTGGCTCTATTAGATTGTGCAACAGGGACAGCAGACCAGATTCTTTCTTTTATACGTTATTCTAAAAAAATTTCAAGCGTTATAGGAATTGACTTGTCTCAAGAAATGCTTCGAATAGCAAGAGGAAAAATTGAAAAAAAGGGGCTTAGCTCCTGTGTTTCTCTGCAAGAGGCCAATTTATTAGAACTCCCCTTTATGGACAAATCTTTTGATTGTATTTCTATTTCATTCGGCA
This sequence comes from Latrodectus elegans, assembly GCA_030067965.1. Lineage (NCBI taxonomy): Eukaryota > Metazoa > Arthropoda > Arachnida > Araneae > Theridiidae > Latrodectus > Latrodectus elegans. The sequence goes on along the minus strand of CM057819.1, from coordinate 1,329,666 downwards.
TCCGTAACGTGACAGATGTTTGTAAAGCGCTTCAAGAGTGTTACCGCGTGTTAAAACCACAAGGTAAAATTCTAATTTTAGAAGGATCAATTCCTCATAACTACTTACTAAAAATAGCTCATCATTTTTATTTACAATATCTCTTACCTTTTCTAGGAGGGTTAATTTCTAAACAACCTCAAGCTTATCGTTATCTAAATGATACGATCTCTAGCTTTCCTTATGGAGAAAATTTTTGTGTTTATTTAAGAAATGCAGGGTTTTCTTTGGTAAATACCACCTTTCTAACAGGCGGGGCTGTCGTTATTTACCAAGGAGATCGCATATCGTGAAAAAACTTTTTATAAATAATGTGGGTTTTTCCTATGACTCTTGTTCTATGGACTTTTCTTATCTTAAACCAATTCTTTGGGTTGCCTCTCAAGACATCTACCCCAAGGTTTACTGGAAAGACAAGCTTACAGGAACTATTCGCATCGGACTAGGTTCTCTCCTAAGTTATTCTGATATCCCCCAAATTCAGCAAACAGAAAATATAGATCTTCGTTTGTTTGGGGGGATTCACTTTCCTGGATCTGCTTGGGAAAATCTTCCTAGCACTCAATTTTGGTTGCCTCGCTTTGAAGTGATTCAGACTAATGACGCAATTACAATTATTGCACATTTTATCAACCAAGAACAGGACCCAAAAGTTTTTGAACAATTACATAAAGAAATACCACTAAACCCACTTATTCTATGTAAAAAGATTTCCGATTTACCTAATTGGTCTAATTGGGAAAAAAATATCAAGCACGTGCTTTCTCTTGAGCAAATTGAAAAAATTGTGCTGGCACGTCAAACCCAATTTACAACTACCCCTTCTTGGTCACTTCTACAAGTTTTAGAAAAAAGAGCAGAAATGGCAACCTGTTTTGCTTTTCAATTTTCTAAAGAATGTACTTTTTTAGGAGCTACTCCAGAAACTTTATTTCACAGAGAAAAGAATGTGGTTTTTAGTGAAGCTATTGCAGGGACAAGGGCACGTGGAATCCATGAAGAGCAATTAGCAGGCGAACTCCGCTCTTCTCCTAAAGACTATAGAGAGTTTACTTATGTGAAAAAATTTATTGAAGAATCTTTGCTGCCTCTATCTATACGATTAAAATGGCAAGAAGATCAGGTTCTACGCACAACTGCACTGCAACATTTGTATAATAAAGTAGTTGTTTCTCTAGCTGACGATTGCACAGACCAAAAATTATTAGCAGCTCTTCATCCAACTCCTGCAGTATGCGGAACGCCCACACAACAAGCCCTTAGCCTTGTAAAAGCATTAGAACCATTTCAACGCGGTTGGTATAGTGGCGCTATTGGTTGGATAGGAACACAAGGAGCTGACATAGCAGTGGGTATACGCTCAGCACTTGTCACTAACTCTTGTTTAAAAGTATTTGCTGGTGCAGGAATTGTTCAAGGAAGCAATGCCTTGAAGGAATGGGAAGAGTTAGAAGCAAAAACAGCTACTTTTCACAGGATTCTTACATGTTATCAATAGCAGAACACAACTACCACTTTAGCTACCAACTCATAGATCAACTAATCTGCCAAGGGGTGCAAGATTTTTGTCTTGCACCCGGCTCTAGGTCTACTCCTCTTATCTCAGCGGTTGCAAATCACCCTAAAGCGCGTAACCATATTCATTTTGATGAACGCGGCTTAAGCTTTTATGCATTGGGATGCGCTAAAGCTAGTAAAAGTCCGGTTGTAATCATTGTTACTTCTGGTACAGCGGTGGGGAATCTTTTACCTGCAGTAATGGAAGCTAAACACGACTGCATTCCCCTTATACTGTTAACAGCAGACCGCCCTCCTGAATTACGAGACTGCGGCGCTAATCAAACTTGTAATCAAGTGAATATCTTTGGATCTTATGTGAATTGGCAATTAGATCTTCCCTGTCCAGATGACTCTTTTTCTACAAAGTCTCTTTCTACAACAGTTGCTCAGGCAATTTATTGCGCACAAGGTCCAGTTCATCTGAATTGTATGTTTCGAGAGCCTCTCTCCTCTTTTCATATACAACCAATTCCCTTTTCCCCTGTTTGCTATATACGCGCTCCTTTAACACCAACTTCTCAGACTATCAAGTTCTACACATCTTGTTTAAAAGAATGTGCAAATGGTCTTCTTATAGCAACAGAAAAAAGCCCTACAGACTCTCTAATTGCTTTAGCAGAACAGTTACATTGGCCTATTTTTCCTGATATTCTCTCTCCTTTGAGAACTTTTGACCACCCTTTGATTATTTCTTATTTTGATTTGATTTTAAAAGCTAACTCTTATGCTTTTGAAGCAGTTATACAAACCGGTCAACGCTTTGTCTCTAAAGCTCTTTTACAAACACTGGAAAAAACTCCGCCTAAATTTTATCTGCAAGTCTCTGAAATGCCTCATCGATTTGATCCTTCTCACTTAATCAACCACCGTATTCAATCAGACCCTTCGACTTTTTGCCAAATGCTAGCAGCAGATCTGCTGCTAGCAACTCAGCTTAATTTCTCTGAAAATACAACCCATCTTAATGCTTGGCAAAAAAGGCAATTTTATGTCTCTAAAACACTACATAATTACTTTCTTAAACAAACGACTCTTTCTGAGCCTGGAGTTGCCTATCTTCTTGAACAGAAAAACTCCGCTCTTTTTTTAGGCAATAGTATGCCTATTCGAGATGCTAATAGCTATCTTTCCCAATTTTCAGGACCTATCTTTGCTAATCGCGGCCTCTCTGGCATCGATGGCAATATTGCTACTGCCTCTGGTATAGCTATAGGCCTGCAAAAACACACTATCGCTCTTATTGGTGATTTAAGCTTTTTACACGATATAAACTCACTAGCTTTAGTTGCTAAATCACCTTACCCATGTACTTTGATTGTCATTAATAATCAAGGTGGAGGTATTTTTTCTTTTCTCCCAATTGATCAGCCTGAAGCAATTAAGGAAACCTATTTTGCAACGACACACGCAATTTCTTTTTCTGCAGCTGCACAGCTATTCTCTCTACCTTATTATATGCCTCAAGATCTTCTTTCTCTGAAAATGACTCTTCAAAAAGACCCTCATAGTTGCATTATTGAACTTAAAACAGATCGCCAAAGGAACTTTCTAGACCATAAAGAGATTGAGCAATTACTCATAGAAATGTTTTTTTCCTTAGAACAAGAAAACAACTATTCTATTTTTTAAGAAAGAGACCTTATGAAAAACTTAATTAGAGCAGACCCAAATTGCATATACCCTCTTCAGGATTACACTAAGCTCGTTTTTTTAAAAAACGTTATTAGAGCAAGTAATATTTTTATTGGAGATTATACGTATTTCGATGATTCTCGAAATCAACCAGAAAATTTTGAACAGCATAATGTGTTATACAATTATGATTTTTCTAAAGTTAAGCTTATCATTGGCAAATTTTGCGCAATTGCTGCAGAAACGCGTTTTCTTTTAGGAGGAAATCATAAACTTGATGCTATAAGCACATATCTATTTCCCGTATTTTCAGGTTGGGAAAAGGCTTATAACGTATTCGATTTACCTGAAAAAGGAGATATCATTGTAGGCAATGATGTTTGGTTTGGATATAACTCCCTGATCAGAGGTGGGGTTACTATTAGACACGGTGCAATTATCGCTGCTGGTGCAGTAGTTGTCAAAGATGTTCCTTCGTATACAGTTGCTGCTGGGAATCCTGCTAAGATTGTTAAAAGTCGCTTTGATAAAGGTACTATTGAACGTCTTCTTCGGATAGCTTGGTGGGACTGGCACATTGAAAAGATTACTAAAAATCTTTCAGTAATCTGCAATTTAGATGTAGATCAATTAGAAAGTTTGAGCTTAGAAAAGCAAAAAACATAAGTTATTATTACTAGCATGTTGTTTCAGATAAATCCTTGGGAGGAAAAATTTACGATGACTTGTAGAACAAAGGTGGTATATATCTTCTGGAGCTGCCAAGATAAAACCGAAGCAAAAAAAATTGTTTGTGAATTATTGAGTAAAAAACTGATTGCTTGTGCCTCCATTTTTCCTGAAATCGAATCAATATACTATTGGGCAGGGAAAATAGAGGAGAATAAAGAAGTTAAAGTTCTCCTTAAAACTGTTTCTAAACACTTTGACGCTATTCAAAAACTCATTCAAACGCAGTGTAGCTATGAAGTTCCTGAAATCGTGCAGGTTAATATCGCTCAAGGCAATCCTAGCTATTTGTCATGGGTTGGTTCTGAAACTAGTTTACATGGGAAGTTATAGACGTCTCAATCGAAGGCTTTTTATATAATCTGTTAGCTCATCGAAAAATGATATCCTAGCGCTTTCCTTTTTTTAAGAGCTAGTTCTTGACATGAGTTAATTCCATTGCAAACGAAAATAGCATTTTTGTAATATCAATTATAATATGGAGTTTTTTATGCAAACGATTGAAGAAGGCGTAATTTGGAAAGTTGCTAGTAGCTATCGAGATATTTTATATCATAAGCACAATGGAATTGCTAAAATCACTATTAACCGCCCTGAAGTGAGAAACGCTTTTCGACCGTTAACAGTTTCTGAAATGTCTCATGCTCTGCAAGACGCTCGTAATGATCTCAGTATAGGCGTTATTATTTTAACAGGAATGGGAAAAGAAGCCTTTTGCTCGGGTGGAGACCAAAAAGTTCGAGGAAGCGCTGGCTATACAGATGAAGAAGGAATAGATCGTCTGAACGTACTAGACTTGCAAAAAGAGATTCGCAGTCTACCTAAACCAGTAATTGCTATGGTATCTGGTTTTGCAATTGGTGGCGGACATGTTTTGCACATGGTTTGTGATTTGACAATTGCTGCTGAACACTCTGTTTTTGGACAAGTTGGTCCTAAAGTGGGGTCTTTTGATGCTGGATTTGGTTCTACTTATCTAGCCCGTCTTGTAGGACAAAAAAAAGCTAAGGAAATTTGGTTTTTATGCAGACAATACACTGCAAAGGAGGCCTTAGAAATGGGCCTTATTAACTGCGTTGTTCCCTATGAAGAGTTAGAAGGAACAACTCTTCAATGGTGTTACGAAATCCTTCAGCATTCCCCTCTGGCTCTTCGTTGTATAAAATCTGCCTTTAATGCAGATTGCGATGGACAAGCAGGGCTGCAAGAACTCGCTGGAAATGCTACTTTGCTCTATTACATGACAGAGGAAGCTCAAGAAGGACATAGCGCTTTTCTCAGTAAACGCACACCTAATTTTTCCCAATTCCCTAAACATCCTTAAAACATCTATGCATGCAATTCAAATTTGGACACTAGCAATTCGCCCAAAAACTTTAATTGCCAGTATAAGTCCTGTTCTAATTGGAGCTACTTTATCGATTAAAATTGGTCATTTTGACTGGCGCATTTTCCTATGCACTTTATGCACTGCGTTAGGAATTCAAATTACAACTAATCTAGCAAATGACTACTTCGATTATCTTAAAGGAGCTGATACTTGCCAACGTATAGGACCTATGCGCGCTACACAAGCAAAGCTTGTTTCACAAAAAGCTATGTATCGCGCCGTAATGGTAAGCATAGCAATAACTGCTTTAAGCGGTATTTATTTAATTGTAGTAGGAAAAACTATTATTGCTTGCTTATTTGCTATTTCTCTTGGCTTATCTCTTTTATATACAGCAGGGCCTTATCCACTAGCCTATCTAGGGTTAGGTGATCTTTTTGCATGTGTATTTTTTGGCCCAATTGCTGTAAGCGGATCTTATTATCTACAAACGGGGTCTTTATCTTTAGAAGCAGCTTTAGCAGGTCTTGCTCCAGGAGCTATCTCTACTGCCATCTTAATAGTAAATAACACAAGGGACATCGAAGAAGACTCATTAGCTAATAAGAAAACTTTAGCAGTTCGTTTTGGTAAAGTATTTAGCCAATGGGAATATTTCTCCTGCTTTTTACTAGCTTTTGGATCTGTAATTTTTTTTCTCGATTCTCACCCATTTGCTCTTTGCGCACTTTTATGTATTTTACCCGCATCTATGCTCATAAAAACCATGTTTACTTATAAAAACCCAAAAGAGCTCAATCTTCTATTAGCAAAAACCATTCAATTACTATGTTTATTCACAGCTCTTTTTTGCATAGGATGGATGTTATAAGCTGGAGTGTTTTTCGCTTTCAGCTTACAAAAAAAGATCGATCAATTCGCTTAAGCCATCTTGTTTGTTGGGAAAGTAGTACTCATCAAAAAACATGGGCAGAAATTTCTCCTTTACCAGGCCGTAGCCTAGAAACGCTAGATGACGCCCTTATGCAGTTAATCAGTGTACTGAAAGGAAAAGAACCTTCTTTTCTCTTCCCTTCTGTGTCTTTTGCTCTTACAGCAGGACTTAAGCAGTTATATTTTTCTCCCATTCCTATCTGTGCTTTTTTATCTGGATCTAAAGAAGAAATCTATGCGCAAGCATTTCTAGCTAAACAAAAAGGATTTTCCTCAGCTAAAGTTAAAATTTCTCAGCTTTCTTTAAATGACGCTTTTGATGTACTTCAAACTCTGCGAAAAATATTTCTTCTTAGAGTAGATGCTAACCAAAGCTTGAGTTTCAAAGACGCAATGAGCTTCTTTAGTCAATTTCCTAGAGATGCTTTCGATTTTATTGAGGAACCTACCTGGGAGACTCACCAACTAGCTAGTTTTTCTCATCCTTTTGGATTAGATGAAACCATAGAAAGAAAACCAGATTTTAAATTTGAACATCTAATCAATTGCAAAGCGGTGGTTGTTAAGCCCATGATTCAAGGCACTTTTGTACTAAAAAGTCTCATCAAACGCCTAAAAAAAAGAAAGGTGAAATTGATCTTCAGCAGTTCTTATGAAAGTGGCTTGGGTTTAATGCAAATTGCCTCTTTAGCAACACAGATGACAAAAGAGCTTTATCCACTTGGTTTGGATACACAATCTGTATTTATAGAAGATATACTAACTCCATTTCCTATTTTTTCTACCCCAATCTGTACTTGCTCTTTTCAACCAAAAATACAAACACATCTATTACAAAAAATTTGCGAGGGATAAAATGCTTTGTCCAATTGCTATGCAAGCTAAAATACATCCTACGGCCATGGCTATTAAAACAAGAGAAGATAGCCTATCTTATCAAGAATTAGACCAACTTTTATCCCAAGCAGTAGGACACCTACTTTCTTTAGGAATAAACAAAGGCATGAGGGTTGCTTTTACTGCACCTACTTCTTTTAAAACAGTTATTCTATTACTAGCTCTATTACGCATAGGCGCAGTTGCTTGCCCCATAAACCCTAAGCTTCCTCAAATACAAATAGAAAGCTTACTTCAAATACTCAAACCTTTTTATTGTATTAATGTCGATAGTCTTGTTTTTAATACTAGCTCTTCTAACTGGAATCCAGTAATTGATACAGAGCAACTATTTACTTTTTTAGCAACTTCAGGTTCTTCAGGCACAAGTAAAATTGCTTGTCATACCTTTGGCAACTATTTAGCAAGTGCTCAAGCAACACATCTAATGCTCAAGTTATCCCATAGTTCACGCTGGCTACTCTCTTTACCTTTATATCACGTCAGTGGCATATCTATTTTAACGCGATGCATAACAATAGGAGCATGTATTGTATTAACTGATGTTAAAACTTTCTGGGAAGAAATTCTTCCTCTTAAAATCACACATTTATCTTGCGTTCCTACTCAGTTGTTTCGTTTAAAAAATCAAAAATGCGATATAAGCCTTTTAAGTAAACAGTTACAATGCGTCTTAGTGGGAGGGGCGCATACAACTCTTCCCCTATTCCACTCGGTAAAAAAACTTCCTATTTTCTTTACCTATGGCATGACAGAAACAACCTCTATGATTACGTTAGCAACAAGAGAGTCCTTGAAGTCAGAAATACATATGGGAAAACCTATAAGCTGCTGTGAAATCCGAATAAAAGATCATGAAATTTTTGTAAGAGGCCAAAACCTATTCCAAGGCTATTGGGATGGTAAGCAAATAAGACCTCCTTCCTCTTGGTTTGCAACAAAAGACTTAGGTAAAATGACAACTGACCTTCATATAACAGGCAGAAAAGATCGCTTATTTATTTCAGGAGGAGAAAATATACAACCAGAAGAAATTGAACAGGCACTATGTTCTATTGAAGGAATCTCTGCAGCTACTGTATTGCCCAGACCCGATCAAGAGTTTGGAAACCGCTCCATTGCTTTTATCGAAGATACTGAACAAAGAAATGACTTCTCTCAAATTTCTCTTCATTTGCGCAAAATCCTTCCAGCTTTTAAGTGCCCTGCAGCAATTTGGCCTTATCCTAAACATCTGAAACATTACACTAAACCTCCTCTTTTTCTTTTAGAACAGTATGTGAAATGTCTTCTGTCCAAAGATGCTGTTCTAGACAAGCCCTTACCATCAAAGGAAGAGGAATAGGCTTCTGTGCAATTAGATCTGTATATACATGCACTATAGTTACTCTACCTACTTCTTCATCAGATTGATCTAGCAAAAGATAGAATACACTAAAAGAGGAGGTTCCCAAATTTTTAATGCCCAATTGTATTTTCAACAAGTCTGCTAATTTTAAAGGTTTTTTGTAATCAGCTTCTGCGTGGACAATCGGTATCCCTATCTGCCACTCTCCAGATTTTTTTATATGTAGACCTATAGAAGACAAAAATTCTTCAAATGCCTCTAAAGCAAGAGTGAATTGGTCAGAAAAAAACAAGTGGCCTGTTGCATCCGTATTTCTCATGTAAATTCTTTTTTGATACTCAAACATGTTTTTTTCCTATTAATAAAAAATTTGAATGCACTTTTTTAATAAAAAGTTTTAAGGTATTGGTATAAACAAAAAATTTTTAAGGGGGTATTTGCAGTTATTTTTTTTTAGCTAAAAGCCTTATTATTAGTGATCAAATAGCAACAATCCCCTTTAAAACCAATTAAAATTAGGTTATAGGATTGTCTTAAAAAAAAGCTATTTTTTATAATTGCTATCATCTCTAAAAGCAAATAGCCCTAATTTAAGTAAGATTTAAAAGAGTAAAAGATAAAATGGATCAAAGCAACTTACCTTCTTCAGCCTTGTTGAACAAAAACCAACTACACAGCTTACCTCAGCAAGGTAATGTTACGTCTCTGCAGACAAAGGGAGAGATCGCATTGCTAAAAAAAAATCTTGATAAAGGTTTGGATTGCTTTGACAAAGCTCTCTCTCTTGACCCTACTAATGCAAAAATGCTTTTTTCCCAAGGACTATCTCTTTTCCAATTTGCACAAGAAAAAGAACTCACTAAACCTCTAATCTTAGCAAACAAACGCCTAAAGAAAGCAGCTCAAATTGATCCCAATCATTTAGATACCTGGCAAGTGTGGGGTAATGTCCTTTGGGATTTAGGATCTATTTGTAAAAACCTAAAATATTTCCTGGAAGCTCGTGAAAAAATTACCCAAGCAATTGTTCTTTGTCCTACACAGAAAATAGATATTCTTGCCGACTTACATGCTGACCTAGGATCTATTCTCTTACACATAGCTAGCTATTCAGAGGAACCTAGCGATTTGCATGATGCAATACAATCCTTCGAAAAAGCGAGCAGCTTAATTAAAACATTATCTAGTGATACTTGGAAAGACTTTGGTATAGCTTGCTATAAATTTGGAGGCTTTGTAAATCAAGGACGTTTTTATTTTAAAGCAAATCAATGTTTTAAAAATGCTCTTTCTTTAGAACCTGAATCAGCTGTTTTATGCCATCTATCGGCACAGACCTTTTGCCAATTACACTCACAAACACACGATGAAGATCATTTTACCAAAGCAAATGAGTATTTCATTTTAGCTACTCAAAGAGCTCCAAAGTCCATAGATATTTGGTTAGATTGGACTTTATTCTTATGCGAAATTGGTAAACAACTATCTGATGTTAAAAAACTACGTCTATGCATTGAAAAATGCCACGAGGCACTTTCTTATGACCCGGAACACTCTTTGATTCAAGCAATCTGTGCAGAAGCTCTCAGCTTATTAGGAATAAATTTAGAGCGTCTTGACTTGATTCACGAAGCCAATGAAAAAATCCAGCAAATCATTGAACGAGAAGACAGCCCTGCTATTTGGCACTGTTATGGATCTTGTTTACAAAGCCTAGCTGCTTATTTTAAAGATATCGATCTTTATTATCAGGCAATTGAAAAATTCCAAGCAGGTCTTTCTATTGACCGTACATATCACCGCAACTGGCATGCTATTGCAAAGGTGTATACAGTAATTGGAGATCTTGAACAAGACGCAGATAGCCTTTCTTCTTCTTTTAAATTTTATCAAAAAGCTCTCTATTTAAAAAACTCTAACTTTTACTTATTTGACTACGCTGTTGCTTTAGCTAAATTTGGAGAAATGAGGCATGAAAAATGCTACTTAGAAAAATCTATTGATTTATTTGAGAAAGCCTTAGCTGTGCAAAAAAATGCCATCTTTTTACACTCAGAGTGGCTATTCCAATATGCACGAGCGTTAGATGCTCTTGGTGATTTTTTTGAAGATGAAAATTATTATTTGCGGTCAATTGAGATCTTTTCACAAATTTTAATGATTGATCCAAATTTATCTAATGTACACCATCACTTAGCATTAGCGTTTTCTCATTTAGGTGAGCTTACTTCTAACCAAGAATATCTTTACCGTGCTATTCATCATTATAGACTTGCCATAAAACAAGAAGAAGAAAATGACACTGTGCTCTTAGACTTTGCCTTAACCTTAATTAATGTAAGCCAATATTTATATGATTCTGCTGAAATTGAGCAGCATTATCGCGATGCAGAGCAAAAATTATTTACCGCAAGCCGTTTAGGAAACTCTCAAGCCTACTATCACCTTGCTTGCCTATACTCCCTATCAAACCATATTCAACTCAGCATGTGTTTTCTAGAAAAAGCATGTAAAGCAGAATCTCTGCCCTCTTTAGAGGAAATACTACAAGATGACTGGCTTGATAACATTCGCACCACACAAGAGTTTCATGAGTTTTTATCTCGTTTAGAGAATAGCAGTAAACTAGAAGAGTATTAGTAATTTACTTAGCTAATCAAATACTGAGCAAAGACCAAAATAGTGTATTTATTTATTTACTTGATCAAAAAATCTTATCCTCAACATCCAACAAGAATCTATTGCTAGAGCCCATAAAAGGCCGCTTTTTTTCCTAGCTGACAATTGTGAACTGAGTTTATGCTTAGTTTAAATCTTTTTCTGTGCTAGGATTCTCCTCAGGCCGGCTCTAGTAGGCTAGTAAGCACTCATTCCTATGCAAATTAAGGTTATTGTTTCATGAATAAACGTTCTTTTCTTTTTGTATTGATTCTGACAGTGGGATTTTTTTTCCTCAACCAATGGCTTTTTCCTCCTAAACAACCCCAAATCACTACTGATACTCAAAAAGTTTATGTGGAGCCGTTAATTGAAACCAAACCATTAACTACTGATGCCCTTCGACAGCAGCAACAGCAGTTCTTTGTTCTAGAAAATTCTTACCAGCAATTGGTGTTTTCTAACATAGGAGGTGCTCTAACAGAGATTAATCTTGCCCTATACAACAAAAAAGACTCGCAAACACCTGTGCGTCCTATTGCTTTTGATCGCATCATTGAAAAAGACTTCCTTCAGAACAGTCATTTTCCTTGTTTTCCTTATTTTATGAATGATGGAAATGAGGAAAAAATTCACCAGCCAACAGTGGGTGGGTATTATCCTCTACTAAGGCGCTCCTTATTTAATGCCCAAAATATCCCTATTTCTTTTGTTGAGCCTAAATTTTACGCTTTAAATGTTGTATCATCAGATGCTAGTTTAGCATCACAACCTTATCGCTTAAAAAGGTTAGAGAAAAACCTTATTGAATTCGAGCTAGTTCAACCCAATCGTAAAATTACAAAAACCTTTTCCTTTTCTAAAAACCCCAATCAATCTCCCTACTGCATTGAATTTGTGATTAAAGTAGATGGAGATACACGTGGCCTGTGGTTAACCACAGGTGTTCCAGAAGTAGAACTGATCTCAGGAAATGCAGCCCCTGCTCTAAAATACCGCACGCTCAGAAAAGCGCAAGTAGAACAGTTATCGCTTCCTAAAAATGGAACGATGAGTGCTATTTCAGCTGATTGGATTTGTAATTCTAACGGATTTTTAGGGCTGATTCTTGATCCTTTAACAACTGAAGGCAGTTCTTTTCACGCGCAAATGATTCCTGGAACACAAATCCCAACCCGCCTTTCTTTAATTAATCCAGAGTACCAACCCTATCCTCCTGAAAAATATCCGGGTTATGAAATGCAAATCCCCCTGCATGACCAAATTAGCAATTTTCGCTTATATGCGGGTCCTTTTGAAGATGGGATCTTGAATAAAGTAGACCAAACCTATTCGAACCCTGCTAAAGGATATAATCCAGGGTATATTGGAGCTTTAAGCTTTCACGGATGGTTTACATTCATTTCAGAACCTTTTGCTAAATTCTTGTTCTTAGTAATGAAATTCTTTTATCGCATGACTTCTTCTTGGGGCATTTCAATTATTTTGCTGACAATTGTATTGCGCATTATGCTTTACCCTCTAAATGCGTGGTCTATCAATTCATCTTTAAAAATGAGTCAAGTAGCTCCTCAAGTAACCGCTATCCAAGAAAAATATAAAAAAGACCCTAAGCGCGCTCAAATGGAGGTTATGAGCCTCTATCGGGAAAAGGGAGTTAATCCCTTGATGGGTTGCTTTCCTCTGCTGATTCAATTACCTTTTCTGATCGGAATGTTTGATTTACTAAAATCTACTTTTGAACTACGAGGAGCAAGTTTTATTCCTGGATGGATTGATAATTTAACAGCACCAGATATTCTTTTTAGCTGGAATTACCCTCTCCCATTTTTTGGATCTAGCTTCCATTTGCTTCCTTTTTTACTAGGTCTAATTATGTGGGTGCAACAACGTTTTACCTCTACAAACGTAAAATCTTCTGCTGCGCTTACAGACCAACAAAAACAGCAAAAAATGATGGGTAATATCATGACAGTTGTATTTACTGTTATGTTTTATCATTTTCCTTCAGGATTAAATCTTTACTGGCTATCTTCAATGGGACTTGGCATATTGCAGCAATGGTTTATGATGCGTAAAATGAAAAAGGTTTAACAAAGAAAATAGCTATAGGTCTAAATAGACTCTGAGTAATGTATTCTTTGTGTTTACATGTGGTGTCCATGCAAGCTTGGGAAGACTTTTTAAAAAAACAAGAAGATCTATTAGGAAAAAAAACAGTAAACCAATGGCTACGACCACTTAAAATTTTACATTTTGATGCAACTAATCTCTATTTAGAAGCAACGGATGCTTTTCACATATCGTGGTTTGAAGAACATGTGCGCCCTCTAGTTAAGACACACTTGCTTAATAACAATTCCCGACCGATTAAAGTTCACATTCATGTCCCTGACACTGCATTGAGCAATAGGAGAAAACACAGAACTGAACAAACGGCTGCATTCTCGCCTATTGCAGACAAAGTAGACCCCATAGCTACTCTAGCTAACTTTATTCCATCACAAGATAATGAAATAGTTATGCGCCTATGTTGCGAGTTAGCAGGGGTACACCCCACTTCTTTGCTCTTTACAACCTCTTTACCTAATCTAGCTTCTTGCAATCCTATTTTTCTTTGGGGAAAATCGGGTACTGGTAAAACGCATTTACTCATGGCTCTAACTCATCTTTTTTCTCAAAGAGGCCTCAAACCCTTGTTCGTGCGTGCTGAAACATTTACTGAGCACGTCATCTCTGCTATTCGCTCTTCAGAAATGCAAAAATTTAGAGAAATCTACCGTCACGTGGATGTGTTATTGATAGATGATGTTCATGTTTTCATGCGTAAGGATGCAACTCAAGAAGAGCTCTTTCATCTTTTTAACACGCTGCATCTATCCAATAAACAAATTATTCTAAGCGCTAACGCTCCTCCTTTTCAATTAGAAGAAATTGAGCCTCGGCTTATTTCAAGATTTGAATGGGGTATTGTATTGCAATTAAAAGAGCTTTTAGAAAAAGAACGCAAGAAGTTACTGGCGCACTGTTGTAAAATAAGAAACTTTCCTTTAACTGAAAAAATATGTTCTTTTTTAGTTAGTGCATTTCCTAATAACCACTCTTTACTACGAGGATTTGAGGCATTACTATTACGCACATACCTAAAGGACAAACACTTTAAGCCTGACAGACTCAGCTTAATACAAGCGGAAACGATTCTTGCTGACTTAATTCAGATAGAGCAAAAGAAAACCTTAAACAAAGATAGCATTCTTTCTGCGGTAGCTTCTTATTTCGATCTCGATGCTGTAGAAATTATAGGGAAATCACAAAGTCAGCAGCATACGTTCCCAAGGCAAATCTCTATATATTTATGCAGGGTTTTACTTAAGCTTCCCTTTACGCAAATTGGGAAAATTTTTTCTCGAGATCACTCAACTGCAGTTACAGCAGTAAAGCAAATCAAAGCAAGGCTAGAAAAAAGAGATAAGGAATTACAAGACGCTTTGCGACAAATCGAAGCAATTGCTTTGTCCTCCTTAGACAAAGAAGTCACTATTCCGAGCATTATAGCAAACGACCGGAATAGAGACTGCTAGCTTATTAAATCTTAATAAATCTTTCTCCTGGCTTTCCTCCTAGTGGATTGGCTGGAGGCGAGAGGCTTTTCTTGGTATCTCGACCTTCGCAAATATCCTTTGCACGGGTTCTCCAACGTTCTACAGACTCAACAAATAAAGGAGCATAACGACATAATGCAGATGCGTCAGCTCCTATACCCATTTCTATAACAGCATGCATTAAAATTAATTCTTCAGGAACAGCAACTCCAACTCCTCCTCCAGCCATCTGACCTCCTAACATAGCTCCTTCATGAAGAGCTTCATATAGGTTTAATCGAATCGCAGGATCCTTAGGCAGACCATCTAAGATCGGAGAGTACAAGTACAAACGATCAGAATTTGGTTCATATGTAAGGTGTAGAGAAAAAGCATTATCAATCCCAAGTATACATGTGTGATTTTCATCAAATGCCAACTCTAGATTAAGTTCTTTCCCGAATTCCTTTAAATTTGCCTTGGCATTTTCCAATGACATGAAATCGTCCTCCTACAGTTCTCTAATGTTCATCCTTAATTATAAATCCCCTTCGCTTTTAAAACGAGTACAACCTTAAAAAATAATAGTACTATTTTGGGAAAAATGACAGCATAAGATCTACAGCCCTAATTTATTGATAATAGATCTTTTACGTCAAGGGCTGTCTCTACTATAAAAAACCCTTTCTTTAACAAATTTCTGTAAAAAAAAGCAAATAAAATATATATTATACTGTTGATTTGAATTTTTTCTTTCTCTAATCTATGGATTTGAGCGAGGGTAAAGATGAAACATCTTGTGCTAGAAAAAGGCTCTGCATACCCTTTAGGCATACACCAACGCGAAGAAGGAATAAACTTTTCTATTTTTTCTTCCGAAGCTACACAGGTAATACTACACTTATTCACCCCAAATTCCTCTGAATCTACTTATCAAATTGTATTTGACCATGAAAAAAATAAAACAGGATCCATTTGGCATGTACTCATTAAAAATCTAAACTCTCATATAGAATGGGAATACGGTTATCAAATACATGGGGATGATAAAGATCCCAAAAACCGCTTTTGTCCTGATGTAATCTTATTGGATCCATATAGTAAATACGTAAACACGCATAATCAATAGGGATTAAAGCAACTGCCTTTAAGAGGCAAGGTGCATTTTTCTCATCACTTCGATTGGGAAAGTGATACTCCCCCAAAACTTCCTATGGAACAGTTGATCATTTATGAAATGCATGTTCGCTCCTTTACCCAGCACCCTTCGAGCAATAGTAAAAACCCAGGCACTTTTTCAGCTATCAAAAACAAAATTAAGCATTTCAAAGAATTAGGAATTAATGCCGTTGAGCTAATGCCTATCTTTGAATTTGATGAATGCAAGTTACATCAAAACACAGGAGAAAAACCCCTCTACAATGTTTGGGGTTATTCTACATGTAATTTTTTTTCTCTGATGAATCGTTACAGCAAAGAAGCAGCAAACTCCTGCGATGAGTTTAAAAATCTTGTAAAAGAGCTTCACAGAAATGGAATCGAAGTGATTCTAGACGTCGTATATAATCACACGGCAGAAGGTGGACGGAAAGATTGTTGTTTTCTTTTGCTGGCATTGATAATAGCACCTACTACATGTTAACACCCAGCGCGGAATATTTAAATTTTTCAGGTACAGGCAACACTTTGAACGCAAATAACCCTATTGTTACAGAATTTATCATCCACTCATTGCGTTATTGGGTAACAGAAATGCACGTCAATGGTTTCAGGTTTGATTTAGCTTCCTGTCTAAATCGAGATGAACAAGGATCTCTTCTTGCAGATTCTCCATGTATCCGCGCTATTACAAAAGATCCTATTTTGTCTCATGTAAAACTGATTGCGGAACCTTGGGATGCTGGAGGATTGTATCAATTAGGAGCTTTTCCAAATAGTTGGGCTGAATGGAACGGAAAGTATCGCGATACCGTCAGACGCTTTATCAAAGGTACAGACGGCGTTGTTGGTGAATTTGCTAATGTCATCTGTGGATCTGAAGATTTGTACGGTAGCTGTAAAAATCCTTATCACAGTATCAATTTTATCACTTCTCATGATGGTTTTACTTTACATGATTTAGTGAGTTATCAAGAAAAACACAATT
This sequence comes from Latrodectus elegans, assembly GCA_030067965.1. Taxonomy (NCBI): domain Eukaryota; kingdom Metazoa; phylum Arthropoda; class Arachnida; order Araneae; family Theridiidae; genus Latrodectus; species Latrodectus elegans. Next base: position 1,312,813 of record CM057819.1, on the reverse strand, counting down.
TAGAGAACATGGAGGAAAACCATGACGGTAACTCTGTCAACGATAGTTGGAACTGCGGAATAGAGGGAGAAACTCAAGACCCTAAAATTCTATTTTCACGTCAAAAGCAGATGAAGAATCTATTAGTAGCACTGCTCGTTTCTTTAGGTACTCCTATGCTTTTAATGGGCGATGAATATGCTCATACGCGCTTTGGCAATAATAATGCCTACTGTCAAGATAATGAACTTAATTGGTTTTTATGGGACAAATTCCTAAAAAATCAGACATTTTATCGCTTTTATAGTTCTATGGTTGCCTTTCGTAAGGCACATAGCAACCTTTTACAGCGCAGTTCATTCTTAACTTCAACAGATATAGAATGGCATGGTCATAAGCCTTTAGAGCCTAATTGGAATCCTGAAAGCCGTTTTATTAGTTATACTCTGAAAAATGCAAACAATGAAGAACTATACATCGTTTTTAATGCCCATTTTGAAGCTGCATCTATTGAACTACCCACTATCTTATCTGATAAAAAATGGTATTGCATAGTTGATACCTCGCTCACTTCTCCTAAAGATTTTTGCAATTACCCTCAAAAATCAAAAGCCCTTTTATCCTATAGAATGGATTCTCACTCTGCCTTCATTGCAAAAAGTTTATAATTAAACTAAAAAAACATGTAACTCTTTTAATGTAGTATGTGTGATTCCTTGTGAAAACAAGAAGGTTGATTAAAAGGCTCCTAAATGCTATTAGAAGTAGTTTCTATTATTTATAGCCTTACCTTTTAAGGCGTCTAAAAAGCAATGGAGCATTCACAGAAGATGTTTTTTAAGATAAAACAAAATAATAATAATAATAATATAAAAAAAATAATGATTTTTGTTTTTTCTAAGAGGATATCCTTCTACATGCTTTCTGGTAACAGCTTAATTCGTTTTAAGCTGTTACCTAGAAACATGGTACTAAATTAACTCCGCAGCAACACTATCGTAAAAAAGCATGCCTTTATCTGTTAAAAACAGACAGTCTTTATTACGAGCTAGCCACTTTTCCTGATAGATAAGTTTTTCAATTTTTTCTAAAAAGCTATTTGGTAAACAGCCGTGCGCAGATTCAAAAGCCGTTATATCTACCCCTTTGGAAAGACGGAGTTGAACAATAAAGAGCTCATATAAGTCGTTAGGAAATGCTAATTGCTCAGAAAACCCTTCAGGAACTTTTCCAGACTCAAGCAAAGTGCAATATTGATTAAAATGAGAAAAATTAGAAAACCTCCTCTTTTCCCAATAACTAAACGCAGATGGCCCATAACCTAAAAAAGAACGACCGACCCAATAACCTGTATTATGTACAGAATAGGCATTTGCCTTTGCAAAAGCAGAGATTTCATAACGTTTAAAGCCAAGCTCCTTTAAGCTTTCCACAGCTTCCTGTAACATCAGAAGGTATTCCTCAGGGGATAGGAGCAAGTTTTTCAGCTCCTGTTTTTTCTTATAAAAAACTGTGTGAGGCTCAAAAGTAAGATTATAAAGAGAGAGATGCTTAATCGGTAGATCATATAATTGATTTAATGTTCTTTTCCAAGAAGCAGAAGTCTGATTTGGTAGCTCAAACATTAAATCAATAGAAAGATTATCAAACCCTGATAAATACGCTCTTTGAATGGCTATCGTTGATTGTTGTGCGGTATGCCCTCTGCCTAAAGAAATCAACTCCTCATTATTGAAAGACTGCACACCGAAGCTAATCCGATTAAATTGTAAATCTTTGAGCACTTGTAAGAGCTCAAGAGTAATATCTTCTGGGTTTGCCTCAATAGTCATTTCACAATCAACAGCAAAAGTCACCGCACTAGATAAAACAGTTGTAACCATTTTAATCAGATAGGCTTTAGCTAGCCTAGTAGGAGTTCCTCCTCCAAAGTACACCGAAACAACCTGCTTATCTTTTAAAAGAGGAAGTTTAAGCTGCCATTCTTGCAAAAAAGCAGCTAAAAACTTTTTTTGAAATACTTCCTTATCAGGTATAACAAAAAAATGACAATAAGGGCATTTTTTAGAACAAAAAGGAACATGTATATAAAGGCTGACTTGACTACCAATCATTGGCGTCGGGATCTTCAAAAACCCCTCTTTTCCAACGATTGCGATCAGAGAATGGATCTTCTTCTATACCAGAATCTTCGCCGTACTCATCAGCACTGCTGGCATCTTCTCCAGATGCAGTAGTATCAAGATCAAAAGGCTCTGTTTCCATATCAAAGCCAGTTTCTGTAAATCCTTCATCTCCAATGTCTACATCAGGTAAACTATGGGGTTCATGTGCATTTTGACGTCCAGTTTGGCGTTTGGGTAAAGTAAACTCTTCCATTTCTCCACTTTCCTTAAGAAAGCGTAATCTTTGCTTTTCTTCCTCAACTTTATCCTGGAGCATTTTAATTTCTTCCTTATGTTTATCTACATCTTTTTTAGGAACCAAACCCAGCTTTAACCAATGCTCAAGATCGTGAAGTTCTGTTTCAAGTTTTTTTAAGCGCTCGCTTTTAATGTTCATGTTCTTTCCTTGTTATGGCCGGGAGTCCTACCTATTTTACTCTATCCCGTTCTAGAGTGACTATTTACTTTAGCTCTTTTTTTAATGCAATAATCTTAATCAAACCATTTGCAAAAAAAATAGAAGTTATCAACTAAAAACAAAGATTTAATACATAAGAAATACAGAAAACTCATTTTTTGGGAAAAACCCAATTTCTAAGTCGGCCGTAGTATGAAAGGTCTCACGAATTAAATGCAACTTTTATTCTAATAAAAATATGATGCAGACCTTCTTATGGACTTTCTCCTCATCCTTGAAGGGCTGCAATTCTACAAGTAATTTTACAACAAATCACAATTAGCCTAATTAAAATTATATTTAATATAACCTAATAAAATTGTATATAATATACAAATTAAATTAATTATTATTGCATACATTAATACTTAGTTAATATATACTATACAATTAATTAATATTTAAACTAAAAGATCAAATGACTACTATTACCGATTACAATGGAATTATACCTTATAATAATTCCACAATCAAAGAACAAAGCATTTTATACCTTGAAAAGGTTAAGTTGTACAACTCTGCAATTAAAGAACAAAGCCTTTTACATATTGAAAAGGTTAAGTCTTTTAGCGAGAGTTATATAGTTTCTTGCGCCATAAAAACACTTGCAGCATCAGCTGCTCTTTCTCTCATTGGCTTTTCATTTAGCACAACACTCCCTATTTGCTTTACTGTAATCGTTTGTACAGGCCTTTTAGGCTACGTAAAGGCAGGCATAAACACACTTGCTGAAAAATGCATAAATCTTCTTATAGGAACTGCAAAGATAGTCAATGATATTTTCAATAAAATATTTGACTTTATAAGATCTCTTTTATCACACGGTTTTTACATTGCAAAATACCCGCACCCACAACTGCCTTCTTTTTTTCGTAGTCCTGAAACCCCTCATTCTACTGAAGAAGAATTATGTGTTATTGTTGATGACCTCCTTCCTCAGGCAGTTCAAGCTCTCATAACAGAGGAAAGCAAAGAGGACCTTCTCATAACAACTCCTACAATTGAAGAACATGTGGCTTTTAGTCCTCAGGTTATCGAAGAAGAGCAGGCTGTCGAAGAAGATCCTGAGATCGAAGGGAACTCTCCCACTGACAAAGAAAAGCTTTTAACGAAAACACCCTTCCTTGCTCAATTTGACACAGGTCTCGCTAATCCTAAACTTGCAGAAAGCTTGCGAGCAGCGTTTTTGTTCAAAGCAAAATACCCGCAACCGCTTTCTTTTTTTCGTAGTCCAATAACTACTATGAATTACTCTTCTACAAACCAACGACTAGCTTTGACAAAACCGCAGCAACCCATCTTTCTTAATACTGTAAAGACTAACCTTTCTAAGCCTGTAGGGCCTAGTCCTTATTTGGTTAAAGGTGTTAAGCTTCTGAAGTTTTTAAAAAGTAGGTAGTAGAACCTATGTAAAAACCTTGGCTTTGCATCAAAAGTCCATCGATTTTTCCCCTACCTTTATGAGAGCTCTCATAAAGGTATTCTTCTTATGTAGACCAATTTTGAGAGTTTAAAAAACATAAAGTTAGAAAAAAGTAGTATTTTTTTTGAATAAGATATCTTTATTAGTTTTATAACACTAACAATAAAAAAATAAAAAAATGCTATTAGTTGAATTAAATTGCTGATTTGCTATGAGTAAGATAAACAAACTACTTTGGTTTTTTAGGTCTTTATATGGCATTTTCTTCTATTTCTATTCCCAATCTATGCTTTATAGACGAGCTTTATCAAAAATTCATAGAAAACCCAGCTCAAATAGACCCTACTTGGCATTCTTTTTTTCAGGGCATGCACTTGGGGCTAGGCAATCAAGGGTTGATCGAGCAGTCCCGCTTAGAATTAGCCTCTCTTTGCCTCATAGAGGCTTACCGTAAATACGGATATCTACTTGCTAACTTCAATCCTTTAACACCAGCACCTAGTGCTATTCCTGAGCTGGACCTGAAAACACTAGGAATAGAAAAAGACTTAAACGCCATTTTTCCTACTTGCGGTCTCTTACAAGAGAAAGAAGCTCCCCTACAAAAGATTCTTGATGTTCTAAAAAAAACGTATTGCTCTAAGATAGGTATAGAATATATGAATCTTAGAAATCCTGAATTAGAGAAATGGATCCAAAATGAGATTGAGCCTTATTTTTCACCCCCCTTGGATAAGCAACAAAAGCTTCTTATCTTAAAGTATTTATATAAATCACAGTCATTTGAATCTTTTCTTCATACGCAATACGTAGGGCAAAAGCGATTCTCTTTAGAGGGAGCAGAAACCTTAGTTCCCATGCTCTTCTTTTTAATCGAGCAAGCCGCTTTGAGCAATATAGACGAGGTAGTTCTCGGCATGGCGCATCGAGGGAGACTCAACGTAATAGCAAACGTTGTACATAAAGATTATGCATCTATCTTCAAAGAGTTTGATGAAAACTACATAAATAACACTGGCTCAGGGGATGTAAAATACCATCAAGGGGCTCAAGGGACCTTTACTTCTTCATCAGGAAAAGAGATCTCTATTACCCTCGCTGCAAATCCTAGTCATTTAGAATCAATAGACTCTGTTGTAGAAGGCATTACTTACGCTAAAGTATCAAATAACAAAAAAAATGCAATCCCTATCCTAATTCATGGAGATGCTTCTGTTAGCGGACAGGGTGTGGTTTATGAAACACTGCAGCTTTGTAAATTAAAAGGTTATCAAACAGGTGGTACAATCCATATAATAATCAATAATCAAATTGGGTTTACTACAAATCCTGAAGAAGGACGCTCTACTCCCTACTGCTCTGATATTGCAAAAACCTTCAATTGCCCTGTCTTTCACGTTAATGCAGAAGATCCTGAAGGATGCATATGGGCTATAATACTTAGCTTAAAAATCAGAACTGCTTTTGGATGCGATGTATTTGTCGACCTTAATTGCTACCGAAAATATGGGCACAATGAAAGCGATGAACCTCTTTTTTCACAACCGACTCTTTATGCAAAAATTACACAGAAAAAATCTATTTACACGCTATTTTCTGAAAAAATGCTACAAGAAAATATCTTTCAAGAAGATATCCTAATACATTTACAAAAGACCTTTAATGAACAACTCCAGCAAGCCCTAAAACAAACACTTCCTTCTTTAAAAAAACCAGAAAAGACTATTGCTCAAGAGAGGATTGCTTTATCACAAATAGATACTAGAGTTTCTTGGGAAACGTTACAAAAAATAGGTAAAAGGCTTTGTCTATATCCAGAAGATTTTAATCTTAATTCCAAAATTAAACGCTTATTAAAAGAAAGGGAGCGGTTATTGCAAAGCGATCCTAAAGCAGTAGCTTTGGATTGGGCGACCGCAGAACAACTCTCTTATGCAAGCTTGTTATCTCAAAAAATTAGTCTGCGTTTTTCTGGCCAAGATGTATGTCGCGGTACTTTTTCTCATCGACACGCTGTTCTTATTGATCAGCTTAATGAAAAAAAGCAGTATTTGCCACTCAATCACCTTGGGACTCCCCAAGCTGAATGCTCCTTTTTTAACTCCTCTTTATCAGAATACGCGGTTTTAGGATTTGAATTTGGCTATAGTTTAGCTGCAGCTTCTTCCCTCGTCATTTGGGAAGCACAATTTGGCGACTTTGCAAATGGGGCTCAGATTATTATCGATCAATATTTAGCTCCTTCTGAGCAAAAATGGGGGGTAGTATCTAATTTGGTTTTGATGCTTCCTCATGGTTATGAAGGGCAAGGCCCTGAACATTCCTCAGCGCGAATAGAACGGTTTTTACAACTAGCCGCTGAAGACAATTTAAGAATTGCTAACTGTTCTACTCCCGCGCAGCTCTTCCATCTATTGCGCGCACAAGCTTTATGCCCCATAAAAAAACCTTTAATACTTTTTACTCCTAAAGTTTTATTGCGTCATGCCGAGTGTAAATCTAGCTTAAATGAACTTGCAGAAGGACGCTTTTATGAAGTTCTTGAAGACCCCAATATAGAAAAAGATGCTACATTACTGCTCTTTTGCAGCGGAAAAGTGTATTACGATCTTATTGCAGAGAAAAAAAAATACAAGCAACAAGTAGCAATCATCCGAATAGAACAGCTGTATCCTTTTCCGAAAGAATCGCTTAGAAAAGTTTTAGCCAAACATCCTAATGCCAGTTACCGCTTTGTGCAAGAAGAGCCTAGCAATATGGGTGCATGGGAATTTTTACAACGTGCATTGGACGAGTTGCTTGGAACAAAAAGCGCAATCAAGTATATCGGAAGACAAAGAAGTGCATCGCCTGCTACGGGCTCGTATGCTATACATAAACAACAGTTAGAAGACTTGCTAAAAAAAGCATTTGCTAAAACGTAAATTACAAGGTAGTCATGTTAAGTGAGATTAAAATTCCTAATATGGGAGAGTCTGTTTCTGAAGCAATTATTAGCAATATTCTTAAATCTTCTGGCAGTTTTGTAACACAGGGAGAAGGCATTTTAGAGTTTGAAACAGATAAGGTAAATCAAGTTTTATATGCAAAAGAAACAGGACAGTTAACTCTACAAGTTAAAGTTGGTGATACTGTACGGATAGGACAAGTCATTGGTACAATTGATTGTAAGGCACAGAGACAAGAGGTTACATCTCCTGAAATTACACCTCCTAAAGAACTAACTAAACCTCTTCAATCAGAGCCAGTATTCCCTCCCGCGATTGCTTCTGAAAAAGCAAAAGTCACCATTTCTGATTTTGTTTCTACATTAAAAAAATCTTCTCCTGCGAATATACCGCCTATTCAAGAGCTCTCTCCTTCATCACAAGAGAAAAGCACATCTCGTAAAAAAATGAGTCCTTTACGCAAAGTTATCGCACAAAGACTTGTAGAGGTTAAAAATACAACGGCGATGCTAACGACCTTTAACGAAGTTGATATGAGCAATGTAATTACCATTAGAGAAAAAGAGCAGAAGTCTTTTCAAAAAAAGCACGGTATTAAACTAGGTTTTATGTCTTTTTTTATTAAAGCCTCTGTGGCCGCCTTAAAAGAATTCCCTGAAGTAAATGCCTATATCGACCAGGATGATATAGTCTTAATACAAAGCTACAATATCTCTGTCGCTGTTTCTACAGATCGTGGATTACTGGTTCCCGTACTTACATCCTGTGATAAAGAGAGTTTCGGAGAAATTGAAACACAACTAAGCAACTTTGCTAAAAAAGCACGCAATGGAACCATTAGCATAGATGATTTACAAGGTGGAAGCTTTACCATTACAAATGGAGGGATCTTTGGTTCTCTTTTGTCGACACCTATTCTTAATCCCCCTCAAAGTGCTATTCTAGGAATGCATGCAATTGTTAAACGCCCTGTAGTTATCAACGATGAGATCGCTATACGCCCCATGATGTACTTAGCGCTTAGTTACGATCATCGTATCATTGATGGAAAACAAGCCGTGCTGTTTTTAAGACACATTAAAGAAGCATTAGAAGACCCCTCTCGTTTACTTCTTGACTTATAAGGAACTCAATATATGCCAGATCCATTTGATCTCATTGTAATTGGTGCTGGTCCAGGCGGGTACATCGCAGCTTTAAGAGCTGCGCAGCTGGGATTAAAAACTGCATGTATCGATAAGCGAGAAGAATTAGGAGGAACCTGCCTACACGTAGGATGCATTCCTTCTAAAGCTCTCTTGTATTCATCTGAGTTACTATGGAAAATAAAACATGAAGGCGCATCAAACGGAATCATCGTAACTGAGCCATCCATTGATTTTAAACAAATGATGACGCGCAAAACACAAATTATCACATCGTTTAGTCATGGGATTATAGGCTTATTTAAAAAACATAAAATCAGTTCCTATACAGGAGAAGCTGCCTTATTATCCCCTACTGAAATTTTACTTACAAACAATAGCGGAACAACTAAGTTACTAACCCGTTTCATTCTTATAGCTACAGGGTCTGAGCCTATTGAGCTGCCTTTTTTACCTTTTGACGAGAAACAAGTTCTCTCATCTACTGGTATATTGTCTCTTGAAGCAATTCCTAAAGATTTACTTATCATAGGAGCTGGAGTAATTGGAGTAGAATTAGGTTCTGTTTATAATAGACTCGGTAGTAAAGTGCAAATTATTGAATTTCTCGATCAAATTTGTGCAGGGTTTGATCAGCAACTCTGCACTGAACTTAAAAAAAATCTCGAACAACAAGGAATCAAATTCCACCTCTCTTCTAAAGTTATTGACGCAAAAATTGCACCTGATCAAATCTCTTTACAAGTAGAAAAAGCTCAAGAGAGCGCACAACCCTTCTCTGCAGAAAAAGTATTGGTTGCCATTGGAAGAAAGCCTTATACCAAAGGCCTCAATCTTGAAAAAGCAGGAATTACACTGTCTCAAAGCGGAAGGATCGAAACTGACGGTTTGTTTCGTACTCATACCCCAAACATTTTTGCCATAGGAGATGTAACTGAAGGACCTATGCTTGCGCATAAAGCATCTGAAGAAGCAATTGCAGCAGTTGAAATTATAGCAGGGTTTAGACCTCATCTTAATTATATAGCTATCCCCAATGTTATTTATACCTATCCAGAGGTAGCTTCTGTAGGGCTAACTGAAATAGAGGCTAAACAGTATAACCTTTCCTTAAAAATAGGGAATTTTCCCTTTAAAGCCAACTCAAGAGCAAAGTGTACAGGAGAAATACAAGGGTTTATAAAAACCATTGCAGAAGAAGTAAGCGGAAGGATTGTAGGAGTGCATATTATAGGAGCTCATGCTTCTGAGTTAATCGCAGAAGCAGGATTAGCCATTCAGAAAAACTTATGCATAAAAGATGTAATTGACACACCTCATGCACACCCTACTTTATCAGAGGCAATTAGAGAATCTGCCTTAGATACAGAAAAACGAGCGCTTCATAAATAAAATGCACTCGTCCTTAGCCAATAAGCTTAATAACTTTGCGATTTACCGCAACCACATGATGTTTTTGCATTGGGGTTGCTGATTTTAAACCCTGCGCCGTTCAAACCATCTGCATAGTCAATTTCAGATCCGATTAAACGATCTACAATGGCTTTTTTAACATGAATTTGCACTCCATGAGATTCAAACACCTGATCGTCTTCCTCTGCAGCTTGCGAGTAGTCTAAAACATATTCAAAACCACTGCATCCAGCAGCCCTATCACCAAAGCGCAATCCCCAATTTTCTTTGCCTTCTTCCTTTAAAATCTGACAAAATTTTTCAGCAGCAGCCTTCGTGAGTGTAATTGTTGTAGGATCAAGCTCTTCTGCTAAAACAACGTTCAATCGCTCGACTAAACTATCAATCTGTTCTATAGGGAAACCATGTCCTAGCATTCCGCCTTCAAGCGTTTCCCAAGTAGCAGCACCACAACCAACGCAATGTAGACCAACGTTAGTCATCTCTTGCGCTAGCTTCTGACTTTTATGAGGAAAAGAGGATAGGATTTCCTCAATTGTCATTTCCTTTACAATCTTTTTTTCTTGAGACATAAATATGCACTTTTTTTTAATGTTTAATCTTTACAAAACCATCTATTATCCTACACTGACAAGCTAAGCGCTCGCAACCCAGTTCTCCTAAAAAATCTTGCTCTTCTAGGGTAAATTCTGATAAATTTTCCATGCCTTCGGTTACCTCGATGACACAAGTTCCACATACACCTTCCGTGCAAGCAAAAGGAACGCCTGCATCTTCGCAAGCTTCTTGAATAGATGAACCATTTTCTAAGGTTTTTTCATCTTTTGTGTTTTCAAAAATTAACTTTGCCATTCACAATCCTTGTAAGATAAGAAAACATAGCATAAACCTGAAAGTTTTGTAAAGAAATTAAGGGAAGATGCTTCCTCCCTTAAAATAAGTACTAATTTAAAGGACTCTCATCAGGATATTCTACTAAAAGTTCCTCCATAGCGAACTTTAATGTGCTTATTCCTTCCAAAAATCCACATCGTATCAACATCTCATTAATACGAGTATACTCAGTTTCAAGCTGATCAACTTGACTTTCTAGACTTGCTAATCGAGCTCTGAGTTGATGATCTGTCTTGTCCATTTTATTGCTCCTTCCTTCTAAGGAAGTTTTTTTGTTTTTAAAAAATTTTTATATTTTATAAACAATTCAAACATTAACAAGAATTAGACATCTGATTTTATTATACATAATAATAATAAAATTCACTATTAAAACATTTTCTTTTATAATTATGTCATTAATATTATATTAATAATACTCAATTAGTTTTTTATTAATTAGTTAAAATTCGATCAAATAAAACATTCACCATTTACATCAATCATTTCTTATAACAAAAACTGCTGGTAATTTATCAATCAAAGGTAGCTCTTTTTTCCATTGAACAATTCTATTTGTCCTTACCCATTCCTGATCGGAAGTAAGTCCGCAAGCAACAGACAACCAACTTTGCTGAGGAAGTGTCGCACAGATCTGCTTAAAGGTTTTTTGATTCCGATAAGGAGTTTCAATAAATAGGTGTGTATACTCTTTATAAGAGGCCTGACATATTTGTCGTAATTTTTTAATAAGCATTTTTTCTTCTCTTGGCAAATAACCGTGAAAAGTAAATCTCTGTCCCCCTAGACCTGATAGCATCAATGCTAGAACTATACTTGAAGGTCCTATACACGCCTGTACTCGAATTCCTTTTTGTCTTGCTTTCAAAACTATATCAGCACCAGGATCTGCGAGACAGGGAAGCCCGCAATCTGAAATAAGCCCCCAAGAGGTGTGACTTGTTACAAGAAGGTCAATGATCTGTTGTTTTTGCAGCTCTGTAGAGTGTTCATTTAAAAGCAGAATAGGAATATCACGAAAAGTTTTAGGCATTGGAAATAAAAATCGCTTTAAATAACGTCTCGCTTCCTTTTCTGTTTCCGCAATTAACCCACCAAGGGTTGCTACAATAGTATCAACTACAGCTGGGAGAAAAATGTGATGGTCTTGTATATCATCTAGTAAATTAGGTAAAAGATATAGGACACTCATTGCAACACTTAAAGTTTAGATAATCGAGCACTTAATAAGTGCAATAAAACAACAGGAGTAGCTGAGCTATTTTTTGCTAACATTTCAATCTGAAAGAGATGGTGTAGCGCTTGTATAAGAGATCTTTGGCTGTGTTTTTGCACAAAAGAAAATAGCTTCTCTCCTTGGTTTCTTTTTAAAGTAGGAAATTGTACAAAAATCTCTGCAGAAGGTAGATTTTTTTCTAATAAAGCGCGCATCTCTAACCCGCGTTGTAATTGAATACGTAGATGTCCTAGCAAAGAGAGCAACTGTGCGCTATCTATTTCGGAGTCGAGCGTGATCTTTTGCTTAGAAAATAAAATACTATCCGACAATTGCCATGAATTCGCTAATTTTTGATCCGTACAAATAGTTTCTATATCTTGACTTTGGATTTCTAATCGGTTTCCAATAAAGGTAATAACCTTCTCTATATCTTGCTCTAAAACAGCCAGATCTACTCCTCTTCTTTCTAAAAGCTGTTCTATCAACAGTAAAGAACACTGCTTTCCTTTAGATAAGGTAAATTGCTTTAAGTAGTTTTTTATTCTCTCTTTGCGCCCCCAGGGCTTTTCTTCTGTGAAGTCACAACAAATAAGATCTTTTTTTCCTCGCATATATATTTCTTGCGCAATTTTTGCTTGAGAGATTCCGATGAGCACGTAAGTAGAATTTGAGGGATTTGCAAAGTAGCGAACTAAGTTTTTTAGCTCCTCTGGTTTAACTGACTGGACATAATCATACAAAATAATGCGGTTTTTTTCAAAAAGAGAGATGACATTAAGCTCATCCATAAAGGCGTTTAAAGTGATTTGTGCACTCTGTTTTACGATAAAAAGGCTATCCGGATAAAAAGCTTGGATCCGCATAGCAACTTGTTCTGCCATGCGCCGCCGCTCATAAGCATCAGGAATTGCTAGTAAGTACACAGGAGATAAATGCTCTTTTTTAGCTTGTGATAAGTGCTTTTCAAATGCAGTAGCCCGAGTGAATTTCAATTTATCCCCCAATGATAAGTCAATCTTTTTTGTATATCTGGATGCAAACTATACATCACAGGGCAACCTTCTGCTGCTTGAATAAGCTGCCTAGTAAGTTCTTCTGAAAAATTCCTTGGGCAAAAAAACTCAATATCAATTGATTTAAGTCTACGAATAGGAGTTACATGCATTTCCTTTTTCAAATGAATATAGGTCCCTGTTAAATCCACTTGTGCTTCTCTAGCTTTACAACTCATTAAAGTTAGCATACAAGATCCTACACTAATTGCCAGTAAATCTGTTGGCGAAAAAAACTCACCCCTTCCTAATACAGCTTTGGGAGCATCCGTCACAAGCAATTCTATACCCTTTTTAGAAATGATCCGATTTCTCAAGCTATTCTCAAAAATGATTGTAATTTTTCCCATAAACATCCATTGCATATTTTTTATTCCATATCCCCTTAGAAATCAAGGAAATAAATTTTTTATTTGACAAATCAAAAAAATAAGGATAAACTACATTTAGGGGGGTATTTTGACTATGATTCGTAATTTCTTTAAAAGAAAAAAGCCGTTAGTTGCAAAAAAACAACCTGTTAAGAAGCCAAAGACTAAAATTTCTCAAAAAATTGAAAAGCCTGCAGAAAAGATTTTAACAGCCGAAGGGTGGAAAAGACTCATGATCCGCAAAAAAACTAAGAAGCTTTAGTCTGAAAAATCTTGATTTTTTAACATGAAAGTAGATTCAGTTGACTATATTGATCATGGTAAGAATTTTACCGGTTTTTTTAACCATTTATAAATTCTCTCTCTACGCTTTTTGAGCTCTTTAACTTTTCTTGATTTTCTTTGGATAACTATTGCAAAGCAACCCAAAAGTACTACTTATTTAATAAAATATTAAAAAATATATTAAAAACAGAGAAAACGTCTATTAAACATTATTTTATAAAAAATGATACTTTGCTGATAAATTAAGAGCACTAATCATCTTCTTGTAGCATTTTGAGCAAATTTTACTCTTTAAAAGATTGAGTAATTTTTCTTAGTTTGTTACACTTTTCTTTTTAGTAAAAAAAACTAACATAAAAGGAATTTCCTTATGCTTTCGATTAACCTAAAAGGCAAAAAAGCGTTTATTGCAGGAATCGGAGATGACCAAGGCTTTGGCTGGGCAATTGCTAAAGCTCTAGCAGAAGCAGGAGCCGAGATCATTATTGGTACTTGGACTCCACTTGTAAAAATTTTTACATCCGCTTGGAATACAGGAAAATTTAATGCTTCTCGTACGCTTTCAAACGGCAACCTTATGCAATATCTAAAGATATACCCTTTAGATGCCTCTTTTGATACACCAGAAGATGTACCAGAAGAAATTCGTACAAATAAACGCTATCAAGATGCTTCTGGATATACAATTTCTGAAGTAGCTTCTAATGTAGCTGAGGATTTTGGCAATATCGACATTCTAGTACATGCCTTGGCTAATGCACCTGAAGTAAAGAAGCCCCTTCTAGAAACCTCTAGAAAAGGCTATTTAGCAGCTTTGAGCTCTTCTAGTTATTCTCTGATTAGCTTACTTGCCTACTTTGGCCCCATTATGAATGCTGAAGGGACAGTTCTCACATTAACTTATCTAGCCTCTGAGCGTGTTATACCGGGCTATGGCGGGGGCATGAGTTCCGCTAAAGCTGCCCTCGAAAGCGATACGCGCACTTTAGCGTGGGAAGCAGGACGAAAATGGGGAATTCGAGTTAATGCAATCTCTGCTGGCCCTCTTGCAAGTAGAGCTGCCAGAGCCATTGGAATGATTGACAACATGATTGCTTATTCCCAAGCTAATGCTCCTCTGCAAAAAGACTTGTCTCCACAAGAAATAGCTAACAGCGCCGCCTTTCTCCTCTCTCCTCTAGCTTCTGGCATTACAGGGGTCACTCTTTATGTAGACAATGGAATGCATGCCATGGGAATAGCTGTTGACAGTCAAGCACTGCATCCTATGGGTGCAGTTCCATAAGCGCTGCTTCTAAAGCTCTGATAATTCCATATTGATAAGAAGGTTTTGCAACAATATCTGCTAAATCGTGCAGCTCTCGGGGAGCTGATTCCATGACAATCTTAACATCTGCTTGATTCAACATACTTATATCATTGAAGTCATCTCCTGCTGCAACAATCTTTCCTCTTTTACCTACTTGCTTAACCACAATTTTTAAAGCATGCCCTTTTGTCGCTTCTGGGTGCGTGATCAAATTTAAATACACCCCTTTAGCTAAGGGATCGCGAATTAAACTAATCGCAAGACGCTCATCATCCTTTAAACTTTCATATAAAACAGCCATTTCTTCTTGATTTCCCAAACATTTAATTAGAGGAAAACTTAAATGATCAGCAAAAGCAAAACTATTTACAGCTTGCCAAGGTTCTAAAGAAAGCTGCTTCATTATATTTATATGCGCTTGGATTTTTTCAGAAAACCGATGAGGTCGATAGTAACAGAAATCCCCTCTTTCCCAGCCTGCATATATGAGAAAATCTTCAGAAAATTGAGCGCACAATTCTTCCAAATAAGGAATAATATTAGGGCTTAAATAATGACGAGCAACCAATTCTTGATTGAGGGTATAAAAAACATCTGCTCCATTTTGAACAGCTAGATAAAAAGGAAAGTCAAAAAGTTTTAGCGCTTTTGAAGCAAAAGATAATGTGCGCCCTGTGATAATAAATACTTCCCATCCTTGTGCATGCAATTTTTTTAAGTAGGCAGCCACTTCTTTTGGCACAGTATGTGTTTGATCTGTCAGTGTCCCATCTATATCTAATGCTAACCATCCGTTTTGTCGCGTCATAAAAAAGCCTCTAATTCCATTGTCAGACAAAATAATACCCTAGAAATAAGAAAATCTCTAGACTAATTCTTTAACATAAAGGAGTAATATGCTTCACATAATTAAATTCTTATTTATCATTTTTATTGCATCTAGTTCTTCCCTCCTTGCTCAGCAGGAAAACGCGCCTTTTCATCAAGACACCGATGCTAACAACTCTTTAGTTTCTAAAGAGTTAATGCCATTTCCTGACAACTCTTCATTTACAAGAATGTGGATTACAATTGCTGCTGCTCTTCTATTGCTCTTTGGTAGTTTGTGGCTACTGCGTCGCTTTAAAACAGGCCATTTTAAAAAATTCGGCAATCATTCTACACTTAACATCATAGAAAAAAGAACATTAAGTCCTAAAACCCTTCTGTATATAGTAGAGATAAACAACAAACGTTTGCTTATCTCTGAGTCACAAGTAGAAGTGCGCGCTTTAAGCCAAGAAGATATTGTATATACTTTAGAAGAGAACTAATATTTTCTGCGTAAAATCTCATTGATAAGAAGCGATTGTTTTAAAGAAGCTCTATTCAATATTTTTTTGGCTCGGCTTATAGGAGTTTTAGATAACGCATAAGCAGGCTCTTCCCAAGCGTTATAGGGTTTTTGAGGCGGTGCTTTTTTCAGCTTAGGAGTTTTAGGATGAGTGAGGCTTCTTGTAATCGGTTCCTGCTTGTTACTAGAATAGCTGCGCACTGCCTGCACTATACGCATCACTGGGACAAGTAAAATGATTATTGCAGATAACAGCAGTATTGCATCTTGCACTACTCAATCTCCTCTTTAGCTAAAGACTTACGCATCTGAGTATCAGCCTGTATATTATTTAAACGATAATAATCCATAATCCCTAAACGACCTTCGCGAAATGCCAAAGCAATTGCTATGGGGATTTGGGCTTCCGCCTCAACCAATTTTGCTTGCATTTCATGTTCCATTGCAACTGCCATAGCACGACGTTCTTCTGCCTTTGCTTGTGCTATTCTTTTGTCTGATTCTGCCTTATCAGCGCGTAAACGCGCTCCAATATTTTCTCCCACAGTAATATCTGCAATATCAATTGATAAGATCTCAAACGCAGTCTGGGCATCTAAACCCCGGTCTAACACCAGACGAGAAATGCGTTGAGGAGAACCCAAAACATCTGTGTGCGTAGAAGCTTCGCCAATAGCGCTTACAATCCCTTCTCCTACTCTTGCAATGATTGTCTCTTCTGTAGCTCCGCCTACTAACTGTAAGATGTTAGTGCGCACAGTAACTCGCGCGCAACATTTTAATTGTACACCGTCTTTAGCGACTGCTGTAATATACTCCTCTCCACGCTCGCTCCCTGGACAATCAATTACTTTAGGATTAACCGAAGTTTTTACAGCTTCTAATAAATCTCTTCCTGCTAAATCAATCGCTGTTGCTTGTCTCCAGGTTAAAGGAATATTAGCTTTATCTGCAGCAATCATAGCTCTAACAACATTCAAAACATTACCCCCCGCTAAGTAATGAGTCTCTAAATCGGAAACAGTAATCGACTTTAACCCCGCTTTGTAAGAAGTAATACGAGCTCCTACCATAATCCTTAAGGGAATCTTTCGTAGGCTCATTCCAACAATATTAAATAAAGAAATAGGGGCTCCTGAGACAAATGCCTGAAACCACAATCCTATGTAGCGAAAAAGAGTAAAAAATAAAATGAATAAAGCAAGTCCAACGCCAACACATAAAAAGAGTAAAAAACCACCTAAGTTAAAAGCACTATTATCCATCAGTCATCTCCTTTACAATTAGATATGCTCCTTTTCCACCTGTAACTATAATAGAAGCATCTTTTACAATAAATCCACTCTCAGAAAGAGCTTGATAACTCTTCTCTGCAATTAATACATGGCCTGAAGTCTTCAATTCAGTAAGAGCTTTACCCTGTTTCCCAAGCAAATTATGGTCAAAAAAAGAAGCGCTATATCCTTCTTGATCATCCTGCAAGTAAAATTCCCCACGCCTCTTAGAACTTTTGATCCAGCAAAGAGCGCCTTTGCATACCCCTATTACAGCAAGTGCAGTGGCTACTAAATACCCCATGGACCACCAAACTATAGGACAAGTTATAGCAAAAGCAACAAGACTTAAGCATACAAATATAGAGCCCAATATAGCAAAAGCAGCGCTAGTAAGAAAAAATTCAAGAAAAATAAAAAGCAAGCCCAACACTATAAATAAAATAATCAGTATAATTTTAATTAACATAATCTAACTTTTGCATAAATTTAAAATAATTTAAAAAAACTAACACAATTAAATACAAACTAAAATTTTCCTGTAAAAACAAAAGATTGCTTTTACTTTGGCAATGAATTGTATTTAAAGAAGTATAAAAACACAGCTTTTTTCTAAGGTGTCGCTCTTTCTACCCTAAGCTAAGGATAGACAATCAGAGGAACTCTATTTACTTGAGTTATTAAAAAACCCGTAACCTCTCAAGCTATTTTCTATCAAGTTGTATGCTTTCCTCCTTGCATTGTGCTTCAGCGCTAACAGGCACTGTTACACAATTGCCATAGCTGTCTGTTTCTAAACATTGAGATTGAAATGCTAAAAATAAAGCACCTAGAGCTCTTTCTTTTCCTTGTTCGATAAATAAGGCGCAACCATCTTGCCAAATAGCATTCTTATTGCGGAATCGGATATCATCATATCCTTGATTCAAAGGATATGAATATCATGAATGCCTAAGACGCCTGAAGAATCTTCAAATTGCCTTCCCCATAAACATACCTTTATTTTGCTGTCTTGAACTGCTTGTTGAGCCCATTCATCAAGTATAGCCTCTAGATCATGAACATCTTCTTTTGGATCAGCAGGTAAAAGATTCATAGAGTTCACATCGAACAAACCACTGCGAATATAGTCAACAGCAAGAGAATCTACTCCTTGCCCAAGGTTTTGATAAACCCCATCCTTTAAATGAGAAACCTTGCTAGCAATAGTAGAGCTATGATCGTGAAATACATAATAACGCAAGGCATGAGGGACCTCTCTTGAATAGGTATTAATAGCTGCATTGTGAATTGTATTCCCAGCTAACACTGAAAGCATATAATGTGGATATGCTTTTTTTAAAATAGTAGACCTTTTACAAGTATCTTTTACAATACCTTTAATTAAAAAATAGGGAGCGTTCATAAATATCTTTAGATTAAAAATTTGCTATGATTTTCTTTAACTGCTACATTTCCTTTTTAGTAAAAGGTTTCTCACTTACTGCAATTTTAGATGTATACATACTAATAAGCTCTGAAATACTCTAGAATTACTTCTTGGGCCTTCTCTAAATTCTTTTGAGTATGGGCAAAAGACAGGAAATTTACCTCATAAGCAGAAGGTGATAGATAGATTCCCCGTTCAAACAAGTATTGAAAAAAATGTGTAAACCTTTCTGTGTTTAAATTTTTTAAATCTTCTTGTCTTTCCGCTTGGCTTACTCCAAAGAAAAAATTGAACATAGAACCCAAATGCTGAAGGGCAACTGGTAAACCTTTTGCGGCAATGATCTCCTTAATAGGATGTAAGAACTCTTGTGTCATTTTCTCGAGATATTCATAAAATTTAGGTTGCTTTAATGTAATAAGCGTTTCTAGACCGGCACACATAGCTACAGGGTTGCCCGAAAGAGTTCCTGCTTGATAGACGGAGCCAATCGGCGCTAAGCAATCCATAATTTCTTTTTTCCCTCCAAAAGCTGCAGCAGGAAAGCCTCCTCCTATAATTTTACCAAGACATGTAAGATCTGGCTCAATCCCGTAATACCCTTGTGCTCCTTTTAACCCGGTACGAAATCCAGTAATTACTTCATCAAAAATCAATACAATTTGTTTTTTCTGAGTTTCTTCTCTTAACATAACAAGGAATTCTTTTGCAGCTGGAATAAGCCCCATATTAGCTGCAATGGGCTCAACAATTACAGCAGCAATATTTTCAGTTTTTTGCAGAAAATAACGAGACGCCTCTATATCGTTAAAAGGAAGAGAAATAGTATGAGAAATAACTTCTTGAGGCACCCCTAAAGAAGAAGCCGATGGTCCTTGTAAAGCTCCCGATCCTGCTTGAACAAGTAAAGAGTCACTATGTCCATGATAATGACCATTAAACTTAATAACCTTATCGCGAGCTGTATATCCCCTGGATAAGCGGATAGCGCTCATAACAGCTTCTGTGCCAGAAGAAACAAAGCGCACTTTTTGGATTGACGGCATGCATTTTATAATTTCTGTCGCTAGTTGATGCTCATAGGCAGTTGTAATACCAAAACTAGAGCCGTAAGCAACTTGCGCGATAGCAACTGATACAACATTAGTAGGTGCATGACCTAAAATAAGAGCTCCCCAGCTCATACAAAAATCAATCCAAGTATGGTCATCAATGTCCCAAATTTGATCAGCGCTTCCTTTTTTTACAATTAAAGGAGTTAGCCCTAATGCTTGAAGAGAACGGACTGGAGAATTTACTCCGCCTGGCGTAACAAGACAGAGTTCTGTATAGATCTTTTTTGTATTAGGCCTTGATACTACCATGGACAATCCCTTTCTGCTAAATTTTAGGATTATTTGTTTCAAAAAGAATAAAAAGTTGCAAGGGAAATAGACTGATCTCTAACCTGAAATTGACATACACCAGTATAAAATATGTTTTTTATAAGATTAAGTGCTTTTTTTTGCCTTCTGCCCATCGCGATTTCTGCTGCGATTAGCTATAATGTAGAGTTTGAGGGAATACAAGACCTACGTCTTCTAAAAGCAGTAAAGTCTGCCTCTCAACTTAGTTCGCAAAAAAAACGCCCTCCTAATTCTATACATGCCCTGCGTTATCGTGCAGAAGAAGATGTTCCTGCTATCCTTCGCATAATGCATTCGTATGGATATTATGAAGCAAAAGTAGATATTCAAATTCATTCTTCACTTGATCGCAATTTGGTTTCAATACTCATTTATCCAGGCGCTCGCTATCAATTGAAAGCTTATGATATTCATTTAGATACTGACGTAGAAAATCCCTGTGCTTTAATTCGATTAGAAAATCTAGGAATCGAGCTTAACAAACCAATACATACACGTAATATTTTAAATGCAGAATTGAAAGCACTCAGGTTATTAGCAGAGCATGGATTTCCCTTAGCTGAAATTAAAAGCAGGGAAATTGTTGCTGATGGCCGCACAAAAGAAGTAACTGTTGATTTATACATTAAAACTGGTCAATTAGCTTTATTTGGGCCTCTTACCATTACAGGAGCCCCTCATGTAAAATCTAGATTTTTTCGTAATAAGGTATCTTGGGAAGAAGGAAGTATCTACGATAGCCGGCTTATTGAAAAAACACAAACTAAGTTGATTGACTCTGAATTATTTAGTTCAGTTTTAGTTCGATATAAAGGACAAACTGCTCCTGACGGTACACTGCCTATGCAGATTGATGTTGGTGAGGCTAAACATCGTACAATCAACATGGGATTAAGTTACCAGACGGTTTTTGGTCCAGGTATTACTTTTGGATGGGAAAATCGCAATATAAGTCAAATGGGAAGACGTTTAAGTCTACAGGGAGACATTACCCATATAATCCAAACTGGGGTAGTGAGATACTGGCATCCTGATTTTTATAAAATAGACCAAAATCTTACTTCTCAAGCAGAGGCACAACGCGACTCTTTATATGCCTATTCATCCCGATCCTATAATATTCAAGGAAGAATTGAGAGAAAATTTAATGAGCATATAAGCTTTTCTTACGGGGTTAGACCAGAGCTTTTGTATGTATCAGAAAGTGTAGAAAATGGTGATTTCTGGATAGCTGAGGTCCCTTTTTATTTAAGATACACTACAACTAACTCTCTACTAAACCCCACAAAAGGAATTACTTTAGAGTATATTGCAGTACCTACATTTAATATGAAAGAGACAAATAAAAACTACTTATACCAGCAGATTAGCGAAAGTACGTATTGGCCAATAGGTAAAAAAAACAAGGTCGTCCTAGCGCAAAAGATCAAAATAGGTTCCATCTTAAGCGATACTCTTTCTGAAATTCCTGTGCCAAAGAGACTTTTTGGTGGAACAGATGAAGACTTAAGAGGTTATCGCTACCGCACTGTTAGCCCTCTTATAGGTAAAAAACCCATTGGAGGAAGAGCTGCTATTTACGTAAATCTGGAAGCTCGCATCCAAGTTACCAAGTCCATTGGGATTGTTCCCTTCTTTGATTTAGGAAATGTGCAAACATCCCAGCACTTAGCTTTACATGGAAAATGGTTTAAATCGGTAGGAATTGGCTTGCGTTACTTTACATTTGTCGGTCCCTTTCGTTTAGACATTGCTTTTCCTTTAGATCGCCGAAAACACATAGATTCTGTATATAAAATCTTAGTAAGTATTGGTCAAACATTTTAGAGAAATTTATGCTTAAAATTCTTTTTGCCCCTATTCGTTGGTTTATCAGATTGTTATTTTTGTTAATATTCTTACTTTGTTTAGGTTTCGCCTTAATTCAGACGAAATGGGTCCAGGAATTAATTCAAAAAAAAGCAGTAGAATTACTAGACAGTTTAGGCATACAAATTAGCCTAAAGGGTTTAAGTGGAACTCTGCCTTTTAGTTGGAAAGTCGACCAAGCAACACTATTTATTAATCCTTATGAATCTTGGAATTTGCAAGGAATCAAGTTGCGCCTTGCTATTTCCCCTCTGATAAGAGGACACGTTGTAATTGACTACTTGCATATTGTAAAAATTGACTGTACCTCCATTGAAGATATCCCTTCTTCCCATTTATCTATTAATGAGATAAAAGCACAATTGCACAGAGCTTTAGATAAAATTTCTTTCCCTACACCTATTCGCATTAAATATGCTTATATCTCTGATTTTGCATGCTCATCCATATATCCACTACATCTGGCTGTTCAAGCAAGTGGCATACTAAAAATTGCAAAGAGATTTTTTTTTGATTTATCTGCGCTTTCTTTACCCAATAACAAAGAGATATTTCACATTACTCTTGCAGGTAACAAAAAACGCAATCAAATCAACACATATGTAAAATTGCAAGCGCCACTATTTGAGCAAGAACTCTTTGCTGAAGTATCTCTAAAAGGGTTATGGTCGAGCTGGGTATCTCTTATATACGATTCTATTCCGAGCACATTGCCTATTGAAGGATTTTTAAAAGCACGTCTAGCACCGCAAGACCTATATTCTCAAACGTGCTTTGGGCCTTTTCTCTGGGACTGGAAATGCGCTTCTGTTTTTTTTATCCATAAGCTAGATACTCTCTTTATTAACAACCTACACATTTATAGTGCCCCACTAGATATCCGCGGCAAAGCAGTTCTGCGTCCCTCTCTAGATACTTCCTGGCTTCAACTTGATTTTAATTCTCAAGATCTATCCTTATTTAGCCCTTACTGTAGATACCCTGTAGAAGGCTCACTACAAGGACATGCTTCTTTGGATTCTGGTATTTTTTCTGCCAAATTTCTTATTCCTCAAGGCTCTTTTAATAAGATGGAACTAGCTCATGTAGAGTCCTTTATTCAAGGAGAAGTGAAACAAGGAATATTTTCTGCAGAAGCTGACCTTGACTTAGCAATAGAAAAGATCCCTTTTAGAGCAGAAGCTTTTCTAGAATACACCCCTTCTCAAGAGCTTCTTATCGATAGAGCTCTTTTCACAGGAGCTTCTACTAAATTTGAGGGATCTGGTAGTTGGGACCTAGCAAAAAATATTGTGGAAGGATCTATCTTTGCTAGTTCAGACCAACTAGCTAGTCTTGCTTCTTTTATCCCTTATGATGTAGATGGAAGTTGCGCTTTACAATGTAAGTTTTCCCAAATTAACCAAGCACAAGCAGCTACTATTCTAGGAACTGCAAATCGCTTTCGCTTTCAAGATTACTATGCAAATGAACTCTCCTATAGTGCTCAGTTATATGATCCCTTTGCTGCTATTCAAGGTAATATACAGTTACTAGCACATAATACACGAACTGCATTAGGCACCTTAGATCTTTTAGAAATTAAAACGCATTCTGAAGATGGGGTCTGGCCTTTTGCAATAGAAACAAAAGGAGATATAGAAGGTAACTTTTTTTGTGAGGCTCAAGGCTCTTATCGATTTGATCCAAACTTTATTGCAATTGAATGCACAAACTTTCGAGGAGAGCTCTTAGATACTGCTTTTATATTGCGTTATCCTTTTGAATTAGAAATGCGTCCCTCTTTTTTTGCTATTTCTCCTCTTTCTCTTTCTGTCGGAGAAGGAGATCTCTATGCAAGCTGTGAAATGAGTAAGACTCATCTATTAGGCAAGTGCAATATTACTCATTTTCCATTGAAGTTTATTGGGCCCTTTACGCGAAGTCTTGCTTTAAGAGGAACTCTTTCTGCGAACAGTTTTATCGATGCTACTTTAGATAACACAGAAGGTGTTTGCAATGTAGTGATTGAGACAGCTAAATTAGTACAAGAAGATGATGAGCCACCTATCTTAGCTAAAGGGACTCTGCAGGCGCATTTACACCAAAAGAAAATTCAGTTTGTGACAGAAGTTCGTACAAAACAAGCGGAAATGATAGACTTTTCAGGATCTATCCCTATCGAGTACAGTTTTTTTCCTTTTAGAGTGCAAATTAGTGAAACAATTCCTTTTTCTGTAGAATTAATTGCAGAAGGGAAGCTAGAAAATCTATTTGATTTCATACAACTGGGATCTCATTATGCTACAGGTCTAATTTCTACTAGACTTTTCCTGTCTCAAACACTCCTCTCTCCTCGTTTACAAGGCAACTTGGACTGGCAATCAGGAAGTTATGACAATTACTATACTGGCACCTCGCTAAGAGACATTCAAGCTAAAATTCTCGCAGAAAGCACCCTATTAAACCTTAGCTCTTTTTCTGCATATGATCAAGAAGAAGGGACGATTACTGCAACAGGACACCTTGTTTTAGACTTTCACAAACGCTTTCCTTTTACTTTAGAAGCTCATTTAAGACATATACACCTCTTAAAATTTCCTATTTTTGACTCAACCTTTACAGGAGACATCACTTTAACTGGAAATCGATTGGGCGGACTAGCAAAAGGCGCTGTTTACGTGGATGAAGCAACGATGGAAATCCCTGATAAGCTATCTACTGAAGTACCGCCTTTGCCGATTAAATTTATTCACATCCCTCCTTCGGTTACCTCTTATACTTTTGATGCTAAACCACTTTTCCCAATAGAACTCGATTTTGACCTAACAGCAGAGGATAAAATTTATGTACGCGGTAAAGGAGTAACTTCCGAGTGGAAAGGAAAAGTAAAGCTCAAAGGAGACAATATGCACATCATTCCCGATGGCTCTTTGTCCCTAATTAAAGGAGAATATCTTTTTTCAGGAAGAATATTTAAGCTTACAGATGGGCAAATTGTATTTAATGATACAGCTAAATTTAGCAGTTACTTGCAGTTAAGCGGACAACTTACCCTTCCCGATGTCGTAATAACTGCTCAACTAAAAGGCCCTTTGCAATCACCCCAGCTTACCTTTCAATCTAACCCTCAATTACCTACTAGTTCCATCTTGTCCCGCGTCTTATTTGATAAAGATATCACTGATATTTCTCAATCAGAAGCTAGTAAACTCGCTAACGCTCTCATGGCCATATCCAGCAGTGCCGGTCCTGATATACTAGATGCTATTCGTAAAACCATCGGTGTTGATCGCTTAAACCTGGTATCTAGTTCATCTGGTTCAACAGAAGAGGTCGCCTTACAAATCGGTAAATACCTTACTAAAGGAGTTCTTGTCACACTCTCTCAAAGCACAACAAGCAGCCATGTCATTGTAGAGATAGAACTCCCCTATGGATTTGTATTGCAGGCAGAAACTCAAGAAGAACAAGAAGGTAAGTTTTCTCTTAAATGGACTAAAAGCTACTAAATACTTTATATAAGCAGCAAATCCACACCCTGCAAACCACAATCAATAGATCCCTATTCAAAAAATTTTTCAAACTTGCGTGAATAGGGTTGATTTTTTTAAATTTAATTTTTAAATCATTAACGTTTCCTTAAATTGTAATTTACAGGAGATTTTTATGGGAAATGTATCATCAGCAGAACGCAGGGAAGGTATGAATAGAGCAATAGATATTAATAATAGGAATGGATATAGCAATCCTAGAATACCATCCGACTCTAAGAATACTTCAAAGCAAGAATACGTGGATGAAGCTATGAGATGTGTTTGGGATGGAAATATGAGAAATCTCAATTACGATGGACCTGGAGCTTTTAGTGCTTATACAAAAGCAGCTATATATTATAAAAAAGCCAATGACAAAAAATGAATACTAAACTATAAGTTTCCATAGCCCTAAAAAATAGGGCTATTCCTTTTCCAAGCAAAAGTCCTCCTTAAAAAAAATCATCCAAGGCATGCACATGAATAAAGATATAAAAAAGGTTCTCATAATCCTTTTCATATTTGTTTTGTTATTCCTAGTGCGATTTATTCTAGATACCTGGTTTGATGACTATAAAATGCTATTGAGTCCTCTTAAAGTCACTCTCTATCACTTAAATGGGGGATTTGTTTTGGAAAGCGCTCTTAGCTATTTACAAAAAAGACAACTATGTATCGCAAATATCATCATTTTCTTATTTATCGGGCAAGGAGTGAGAATTTTATTAAAACCTGGAATAGAGATCCTAAACATACCATAATTATATTAGGAGTTACGCAGTTAACGAGTATTTAGGATGTTTCAAAATAAATTAGAGGTTTTTTAGAAACCGTGTAACTTCTAAAACAAAAAAACTTCTAAAAAATCTAAGATATAAATATAATTAACGAGAGAAAAAAATATAATTACCAACAACTTCATTAACCCAAATGAGCATAATCAATTGCAATTATTAAATAATTAATTCTTGCAGAAAATTTTATCTAGTTGTTAGGTTGTTTTTCAAAAATCTCAAGCAATAAGCGAGGAAAATATGAAAATTCATTCTTATAAATCATTAGATCCTGAACAAGCGGTTATGCAAATCATTACTAGAGCAGAAGAACAAACGCAAAAAAGGATTAAAGATAAATCTATAGAAGTTGAACGTTTACATGCAGTACTTAATAGTGCTATGAACCTCGCATCTATATTTAGTGAAAAACCCCATACGAATACATTAGATTTTTCAAACAATAGAGAAGTTCGGGAACAACTGAATCAATTGTTTACACACAACCCCGAATGGATTGCTGAATTTCACCAAAATACATTTAATGAAAATGAGCTTCAAGCCATTAAAAGCGCTTTTACAGAACAAAAATTAGATGCAATTGATCCTAGAGTGTATTGCTTTCATAAGGACCAATTTTCCAAAATCAAGTACATGTTAATTTATATAGAAAAAAGCACTTCTACTAAATTAAAAGGAGTTGTTAATGAATCCCATCAATTTACAGAAGAGCTCACTCTGCTATTAAAAACAGGGAATGAAACGATAAGAAGACGAGATCAATTCATAAAACACGTTTTAAGTAAGTAGAATAAAGCGAAAAAATAACACATGAATCTTAGCCAAATTAGCCTAAAAAAATTTACAACTAAAAAAGAAAAAGAAGAAACCTATGAACTAGGCCGTGTGCTTTATTCTTTAGGAGAATATGTAAAATCTGCCTCTTTATTTGCTAAGTTAGTGCTCTCGGATCCTTTAGTCGGCAATTTCTGGCGAGATCTTGCAAGTTGCAAACAGCTCTTACAAGAATATGCAATGGCCATTGAAGCCTGGAAAGTAACATGTTTGCTTTGCCCAGAAGATCCTTTTGCCTATTTTCATGCAGCAGAATGTTATATCTCTATCGAGAATAAAAAAGAAGCTTTACAAAAGCTTGACAAATCTGAGCAATTGTGCAAAGATGATGCTTTATTAAATAGAATCCAATTACTCAAATCAACTCATGGTAATTAAATGACTTGTAACAATTTATCCCAAGACTATTTGATAAAAAACAATGCTATTTTTTCGCCTCAGCAACTGGATAACCAACCTTGTCAAACAAGCCCTGCTTATCAAAAAGACAGCTTAAAACCTTGCTCATTACAAGAAGAGAGAACTCTTCCACTTAATCCTCAACTTCCGCCTGATTTTTGCGATAAATCTTATATCTATTCGTTATATAACCTCAGTAAGTTCCTCATTGAATTACAAAAAAGCATAAGTAATGCTAATAAAATCCATATAGAGAAAGGTTTTAATGAAATAGAAACCCGTTCTTTTGAGCTTTTTACAATGAAGAACAATACAGATGAGCAAGAAGGTATTTGCAAAAATTGGAAGACCGCTCAAGCAATAACAACTGTAGCAGTAACTGTACTCTTGATGACCTACCTACCTACTGCATTGCCAAAACTACTTAATATCTCTTTGATAGGAACGTTTAAAGTAGCAGTAACTACACAAAAAAATGCTAGAGATGCTAATTTAGCTCATTTTAAAGCTGAAGAAGCGCAAAAAAAAGAATCTCTTGACTGCAAAAGTTATCGATTACAGTCTTTAGTCAAAACTGTTGAAGATAGCGACATTTTAACAGATGCTATTAAAGATCTTGCACAAGCTATACAAACCATGAGTAATAGCGTTAGCTAACGTTTTAAAAAATACAATAGAGGATTTTATGAGTTTATCCGTAGTAAACAATCTAGCTCAAACAGCACAATTTAGACACCTGGAAAGTAAAGAACAAAATCACGTTCACTCTGAAAGAACAGTAAGAGCATTAAATGATAACGTTACTTCAGTAGTTAACGAGTATAGGAATCAAGCCTATGCTATCTCTCGAGCTACCTGTGCTATTGCAATAGCAACACTTTTCAGCAATTTCTTGGATTATCATGTTCCTACAAATGCCGAATTATCTGATTCGTTAAAAATTTTAAAAACTCTAGCGAGTGTAATACCTCATGTAGCAACAGGGGCAAAAGAAGTTCATCAACAATACTCACAAGGCAACATATTTCAATTACAACATAAAATTGAAAAAATGAAATCTCGCTTATCTCAGCTACAACAAGAAGCCTCTCGCTCTCATATTCAGGAGTATATAGAAACTTTAACAGACATCCAAAGGCGTTTGAGATATCAATATAACTAGATAAAAAGCCTATCCTATTAAGCTGTAATCTATTCTTGATTACAGCTTTGTAATCTTGTCTTTATTTGACCCCAAATCATCTTTTACTTATAGTCCAGTTCATGGGTAAACTTGCTAAAATTGACCTTATGAACTTCAAAAATAGACTATGTATGCATACTAGATTGCAAAAGTTTTTACCTAAACCATCAGGGATTTCTGCTGTTGGGCAATACGTTCTTTTACTCGTTGCAGTCCTTAAAGCCATTTTAAAACGTCCGCCAAGTTTTACACTGATTGTAAAACAGCTCTACGATATTGGTGTAAGCTCATTACCTGTTGTTGCTATTACGGGATTTTCCACAGGACTTGTGCTAGCAGCGCAATCTTTTTATCAGCTCGCTGATAAGGGCTTATCTTCAGTTACAGGTTTAATGGTAGCAAAAGCTATGTTAACAGAATTAGGACCAGTGCTTACTTCTTTTATGGTTACAGGAAGAGTAGGAGCTGCTATGTGCGCAGAATTGGGAACAATGTGCGTAACAGAACAAGTCGATGCCTTAAAATCTATGGCAGTCAACCCTCATCGCTATTTGATAGCACCCCGTTGGATAGCAGGCATATCCATGATGCCTCTTTTGACTATTTTCAGTATTTTCATGGGGATTTTTGGGGGATATTTGCTTTCTGTATACTATTTCCATATGCCTCCTACAACTTACTTAGACCCTATTCCCATTCATGTAACTTACTTCGACTTAGTCGTTGGGATGACTAAAGCTTTTGTTTTTGGCTTTTTAATTATGACTATCGCTTGCTTTAAAGGAATGCGCACATCTGGAGGCGCAGCAGGAGTAGGAGAAAATACAACAAATAGCGTGGTAATTACTTATTGCGCTATTTTACTAATTAACTTCCTTTTAACTATCGTTTTAAATTTACTTCACTTAGAACTTTTTGAGACCTCATTATGATTTCTGTGCGCAATTTATCTAAACGCTTTAAGGACCTTATAGTTTTTTCTGATTTAAACCTCGAAGTAAACCAAGGAGAAACTCTTGTAATTCTAGGGCCTTCGGGAATTGGAAAGAGTATATTGCTCAAACACCTAATCGGTTTAATAAAACCAGATAGCGGTTCAGTTGATATCAATGGAATATGCATTACTGACTTGCAAGAAGAAGCTCTCTCTAAAGCTATCGCTAATATGGGAATGTTATTTCAAGGAGCTGCGCTATTTGATTCGATGAATATTGAGAAAAATGTAGGGTTTTACTTAAGCCAACATGTAAATCCTACAACTCAAAAGGAATATACCTCTGAAGAAATCACAACCCAAGTAAATTATGCATTAGAGCTTGTAGGTTTAAAAGGCACGCAAAAAAAAATGCCCTCAGAGCTATCTGGAGGCATGCGTAAACGAGCTGCATTAGCTCGCCTAATTGTATATCGACCTAAAATCGTCTTATATGATGAACCAACTACTGGTTTAGACCCCATTATTGCCATGGAAATTAATAAATTAATTGTAAAAACACAAGAAGAGCTACAAGCTACAAGCCTCATTGTTACACATGATATGCTTTCAGCACTGTGTGTAGCAGATCGTCTAGCACTGATTCGAGATGGTAAAATTGCTTACATAGCGGATCGAGATCGATTTTTAGAAATTGACGACCCTTTTATTAAATCATTATACAACAGCATTTCACAAGATCCGAGAAAGTTAAGGGAGAAGGTAAACCATGGGTGAACAAACAAAAAGCGTATTAATCGGTATTTTTGTCATCGTTGCGTGTACCCTTCTGATTTGGATGGTTACTTTTTTGAAACCAAGCGTAGGCGATGGCAAACAGACCTTATACATGCGTTTTTCTAACATTGACCGCATTAACATAGGAACTCGCGTGCTTTTTGCAGGCAAGCCAGTTGGGGAAGTGGTATCTATTGAAGAAATTAAAGAAGCTCGTCAAGAACCTCTATCTGATCTTCTTCAACGTTTATACTACTATCAACTCGTTCTTAAAATTGACTCTAAAGTCAAGGTTTACGACACAGATGAGGTTATGGTTCAAACAGCAGGACTTCTAGGAGAAAGATCCATTGCAATTATTCCAAAAGTGCCTCCTAAAGGCACAATTCCAAAGCTCATTTCCAATGAGCCAATTTATGCAGATTCTGTAGACCCTATTGAAAGTACCTTTATCGAGTTAAAAGACGCATTTTCCGATCTGCAGAAGAAAGTAGATGCATTTTCTAACTGGTTTTTTGCTAATCAACAATCTTTTATTCATGCAACTAATTCATTTACAGAAGCAATGAATCAAGCCAAAAACACATTACAAGAGTTTCAAGATAGGGAGATTCTAGGTGATACCAAAATCGCGCTAAACCACTTTTCCTGTGTAGCCAGTCTCATTTCAGATGCCATTAACCAGTTAAATGCTAATAACTCCTTTGATAATGCCGGAGTCGCTATTGCTCACATTAAAAATACTGCAGAGTCATTCGAACACCTCAGTTGCAACCTTGAAAATGGAACACTGGGAAAACTAATCAATCAAGATGACGTATATTGGCGTCTAACAACTATCCTTGGAAAAACAGACACAATGATGAATGACATCAATCATTATGGCATTTTATTTAACACTAACAAAGTCTGGCAAAGACAAAGAGCACAGCGTATTTGTCTTATGAACTCTTTAAATACACCTGTAGGATTTAAAGAGTATTTTTCAACAGAAATCGATCAAGTTAACACCGCGATGGCAAGAATTTCGATGTTAATTGATAAAGCTAAATACAACCCGCAAAAGCAAGAGATTTTAGATAACCTTCAATTTCATGAAGAATTTATGGAACTCATGCATCAGGTAGAAGACCTGATCAATGATTTGCGGCTTTATAATGAAGAACTTATACAAGCACAATAGAAAAGGAAATTTATGGCAGATCCTCTTTCTTATACACATTTAAATAAGGGGCTTTTTCTTATTGCTAGCCCTAATATAGATGCTGGTATTTATTTTCGCACTGTTATCATTCTATGCGAACATAGCTCTATTGGCTCTTTTGGACTGATTGTAAATAAACGATTGGAAATAGATCTACCAGAGGAAATTCTCAATCAGAATAGCCTTCGCAATCAAAACTTGCATATTTGCGCTGGGGGCCCTATTCAGCCTAACCAAATGATGTTACTCCACTCTTCTCAAGAGCTCCCGGAACAAACCCTTCCTCTCTGCGAGAGTACCTACCTAGGCGGCGACCTACAGTTTTTACAAGAATCTTCTGCTAATTCCCAAGGTCCTGCCATCCGTTTGTGTTTTGGATATTGCGGCTGGGGATCTGGGCAATTAGAAAGAGAGTGCATTCGAGGAAATTGGTTTATTTACCCCGCTTCTTCTGTATTTATTTTTAATACTCCAGAAGAAAAAATCTGGCAAACTATTTTAAGAGAAATGGGTGGCAAGTACGCCACCCTATCCATGATTCCGGAAGACTTAAGCTTAAATTAACCTTCTTGTACATTAGCTTTTTTAAAAAAGCTTATTTTATAGAGCTGAGAAAAAGCTTCTTGAATAACAAATCCATTTTGGTTGAGTTTTTCTATAAAGATGTGCATTGCGCTAGCCATTCTTTGGAGTTGCTCTTTGTCAATGCTACGTCCCCTTAATGTCAATGCGGGCGCGTAGAGTAGATAGAGTAAGAAATCTCTTTTTGACTTAGGCAACCCTTCTGGATGATTCATTACATGCAACCAAGCAAATATCTCTGCACTGCATAGAGAGCTTGTATCTACACCATCTTTACAAGTAAAGCTTAAGATATCTGGTCCTATCTGATCAATGATATGTAGCAGTAAAAAGAAATAAAAGATCTCAATACAGTCTAACCTATTTTGATAAGAAAGCTCCTCTTTAGCGCTAAAAAAAAGTTCATGGATTAATATAAGTGACTTGTTTACAAAAAAAGTTAATTCACTGTTATTTATTGTAGGAGGAAAATAGAATCCATATTCTTGTCCACTTAAGACTTCCTGCGCACATGCCGATAAGAAAGTACTTGCCTTTGCACTTCCCTCTCTTTGATGATAGAAATCACTATCTTTATTAAAAGTAATTACGACTAAATGATCAGAAAATTCTTCTTTGTATTGAGATTTTTCCAAGCAAACACACCGGGCCTTTTCTTTCCAAGAGAACCTATTTTGCAAGTTAATTACTAAATACTTCTGGTTATGATCAGATCTTGCTAAAAGCTCTATTAGCCCCGCAAATTCAGGCATAAGCACTACATCTGATAAAGTTGTCTGCATTGTCATTGAGGCTACCTTTATACAGCTAATTTTTAGCTGATCTGTTAGAATCGTATAGATCTGCACTGGCCATATTTTTTGACTAAACAAGTCTAAGCCTTGCCCTAACCGTTGTTCCCTAATTAAAGACAGAGCTTCCATCAAAGGACCACTTGGATATGCTTTAAGAGTTGAGCGAATGGCTAGATCTTGATAGAGAATAACACTATCTAATTGAATCTTTTGCGCTAAAAGCAAGTCACTTTTACTCTGGCCCATCGCAATTAATTGCAAAATTAACTCTAAAGATCTTTTATAATTACAAGGCTGTGTAAATAGTGAATAAGAAAACCTATGATGAAGAGAATCGATTAAAGCGGCTACCTGGTCTGATTTTACTAGCAAAGCTTGGCGCAAGTATAAACAAAAATCCACTAAATATTGCTCACATGGCTTACCAGCATCATTTTCCATGAGATTATAAGGATTTGCCGCTAACATTAGCGCAATCAAGGACTTGCTCATGCAGATAACAGCATCTTCTGTTCTAAGCGACTTTGCTTGTCTAAAAAAATCATCTATATAAGAAAAGCTCTGCTTCAATATCTCTTGGGCAATTATATGAGCCTGAAAATCTTTGGTAGCTTTTAAATGAGAAATAAGTTCTTGATATTCGGAATGTAATAAAAGTTCATCACTTTGACCAACTAAAAGGACATGTCTTAATAAATCAGAAGGTGCAAAATACCCTCCCTCTTCTTTGCGCAAGTGCAATAGCTCATAATCAGAATCGGCGCGTATTGTCTTTAAATCTTTGATTAAGAAACCACTGCCTTGTGTAATACACTGATCATGCACTCCTGTTTCAAGAGCTTTTTTATAAACACGAGTGACTTTTGACTTAAAAAACTGCCTAAGATCTCGATACTCTTTTAAGAGTTGCACACTCTCCTTGTCTTGCGTTTTTTTAAATAAAAGCGTGTATTTATCCCATTTTTTAACCGCTTCGTCAGCTAAAACCATAACAGCGTAAACTGATTTTTCCATTTGATGAGGATGAAAATACTCGCGATCGGATTCATAGATTTTTCTCAAATAATTTAAGATTGTACGAAAAATCTGTTGCACTTTTTCCTTTCTTAATGGGTCAGTTTCTTGATTATCAGATGTTTCTTTCTCTTTAGGATCTTTCTCAAAAGGTTTTAGTTCAATAAGTTGCGATAGATAATTCACCGCTTCAATAAATTCAGATTCAGAAACCGCTCTAGAAGCCATGGAACACCTATTTATATTGTAATTAAATCTAGCCTTATTATTAATAATAATTCAATTATAATTCAATTATTATAAAAAAAAGATCGTTTAGTTAAAATTTATTTGCATTTAATTAACTAAAAATAAATAAATGTAAATTTGATAAAGGGAGGAAAAGGGGGGATTATGAAAATAACGGTTTCTCGAGCACAAGCAATGTCTACTATCACAAGCTACACATACAACAACTCAAAAAGTAGGATTAAACAATCCATCTCTTTAGCATTAGAGAATCTTACTCTAGTATTTAGCAAAAACCAAAATCAGCGCATTAAATCTTTAGAAATAGCAGTTTTTAACATTCTTTTGATAGGTATGCAGGTAATTGCCGGCCCTTTGTTATTAGCATTGCAGATTTTCATTGCCACTTACCGCCTAAAAAAGCTAGTACCCTTTGAAAGAGCTAAAGAGTTACTTAGAAAAGATCCAATAGCTCATAAAGCTTTCATCCTATTTTACAACCACATTGAACAATGCATTAAACCTTATCAAGCTCACGCTTTACAACAGCGAGATAAATACTGTAAGAGCAGAATTAAACTAAGTTGCTTTACAGTAATAGCCGTGCTTTCTGAACCCTTAGCTAGCGCAGCTTATACCATTAGCCTTTCTACCTTAGGTGTTTTTCATTTAGTTGGTGCTCTTTTCTCTAAAAAATGTTCTATAGAAAAAGGATTATATCTATTTATCCCTATTCAGCTTCACCTGCCAAAGGCTGTAATCAAGCTGTTATTTTCACCTATCAATATAGTGGGTGAATTACGAAAAAATTAAACCTCTATTAGAGGCAATATATCATATGCTACAAATCAACTTATTCTATTTTTAAAAAGAGTTGTGGGTAGTTATTCTTATTGCGCTCTATTCGTTCAAAATGTTTAAAGTAAATAACTTGTAATTTTTTTTTACAAAAAACCCCCCATTGTTTAATATCAAATGGCATTTTACCTGCATTATTTTATGAAAAAAACAACTCTTCTATCAGTATGGAAGCAATTAAAAAAAGTCCAACAGTTGACATGTAATATGCAATCTAAAGAATTAATTATAAACGGAAAAGCCCAGGTTTCCCTTACTAAAGAAGGGAGTAATATTCTCATTTTCCATGAAAAAGGAAGCTGGAGTAGGAAAGAAGAAATAAGCTTTACTAACACTCTTCGTTGGACATTAAACTTAAATGCAGGGATACTTGCTTTAGAGCACCTCCGGTATGGATTAAAGTCTCCCACTTTCCTCGTGCACTTAGTTCCTTTTACAAATCATCTTTTAACCTCTATACATTCTCACATGTGTAAAGACGATACCTATACAGCAAAAATCTCTTTTGACCCCTCTTGCATCCACTTAAATTGGCATGTTATTGGACCTAAAAAAAATGAAGAGATTCATTCCTATTACTTTTAAAATACCCATCTAAAAGCTGTAAGAATAAGACTGGAAAAACCTGCAGCAAAAGGCAGTGTAAAAACCCATGTCAAAATAAGCTTACGCGCTGTTTTCCACTTCACTTCAGTTTTTTTTGCTAAACCTACTCCTGTTATGTTGCCTACAATCATCTGAGTAGAACTAATTGGCATTCCTAAAAAACTAGCTATTAAAATAACTATAGAAGAGCTGCTCTCAGCCACAAATCCTTGATAAGGCTTAAGCTGCGTAATTTGAAAACCTACCGTATTAATGATGCGCAACCCTCCAGAAGCTGTTCCAATTCCAATTACTAAAGCACAAGATAAAATAACCCATATAGGGATCGTGTCGGAAGAGATAATCCCTGCACTAAATAACCCTAATGTAATAATTCCTATACTTTTTTGGGCATCATTTAAACCATGAGCTAAAGCTACAAGAGCTGCAGAGAAGACCTGCAAACAAGCAAATAACCTATGGAATTTATTAAAACGCTTGATAAAAATCTGGAGTGTTTTTAGAAATAAAAAACTAAATAGACAACCGATTAAAGGAGAAAAAATCATTGGAATAATGACTTTTTTACATAACTGCTGCCAATAAATTGCCTGAACACCTGTTTGTGTCCAAATAGCTCCAATTAACCCTCCAATTAATGCATAGGAAGAACTACTTGGGATTCCTAGAGACCAGGTTAAAATATTCCAGATGATGGCTCCTAATAAAGCAGCTATCACTGTTATTGAAGAAGTGTAACTAGGATCAACTAGACCAGATGCAATAGTTTGAGCAACACCACTAATTTGTATTGCTCCAATTACATTCAAGATAGAGGCCATGCAAATAGCTACAAGTGGAGTTAATACTCTTGTGGCTATAACAGTAGATACTACATTTGCTGCATCGTGAAAGCCATTTGTATAATCAAAAACAAGCCCTAAAAAGACAATACAGACAACAAGAGCAATCTCCATACAACTCCTACTTCTCAGCGGATATAACAATTTGACCTTGTTATAATCTAGACAATTATATAAATAAAAATTACATTAATATATACAAATTCAGAGGAAGATATGTGGAGATTACTTACATCTGCTACGTGTGCTCTAGCCTTTTTTTCTTCTTTATGCCTTTATTCTGAGGATAATATTCGCATTGTACCTGTACCCCCTACTCCTGAACCTGACTACGTGAGAGTGAAGGTCATTTACCCCAAAGAAAATGAGATATGTCGCTCGGAAAGTCGAGGACAAATTCACGTCAAAGGGTTCTCTTTAGGAGTAGATAGCGAGTTTCCGCGCAAAAAAGAAATCTTTAATCATTCAGAAGGACAAACCTTACACATGATCATTGATAATCAGCCTTATTTTACTATCAATGAATCAGCTATGGATGCGTGGCGCGGGATTGATGAAAATAACCGAGAAATCGCTCTATTTGACATTCCTTTTTCTCTTGAATCTGGCATGCACGTTATACGTGTTTTTCCCGCTCGCTTTTTTAAAGAAAGCCTTAAAGATCCAAGTTGCTTTACAGTAAGAACTTTTTACTACCAAAATAATAGACAAAATTTTTCTATAGATTTATGCAAGCCTTATTTAACTTACAATGAACCACAGGGAGAGCACTTTCAACGCGGTTGTGGTCAGCAGGGCTGCGGCTCATTACCTATTCTACTTGATTTCTATATCACCAATTGTCAGTTATCTAAAGATGGATACAAGGTAGCTGTAGAAATTGATAATAAAACTAGAGAAATTCTTACGTCTTGGCAACCTTATTACATTTATGGCCTTAAAAGAGGAACCCATCGCATTCGATTACAACTTTTAGATGCTAATAACAAATTAGTCCCTGGAATATTTAATAATGTTGAACGCAAATTTAGCATCCAATAAGTGGATAAAAGGCATACAAATCATTGAAAAGTTATTGTATATAGCTTTGATCTTTTTTGTTTTCTTTCTGATAAAAAATTTTTGTGATCTATAAACCTCTGGTTTTTGTATAAAAAAAATTCAAGGATCTATCCCAGATACAGAGAAATGGAATATTGACTCTCTATTCAAAAATGCTGATATTTCTTGCTTAGATCAACCCTTTCATTTTTTAGAAAAAGGAGGACAAGTATACGCTTTTTTATCAAAAGATAAAAAATATGTACTCAAATTTTTAAAATTTAGAAAAATTAACCCTTCTTTTTCTATAAGATTGCTTTCAAAGCTCCCTTTCTTACAAAAGACTTATCTTATTAAACTCTTGCGTTTCAGAAAACGGATAGAAAAGGAATGCAAAAGTTATCAAATTGCCTGTGAAGAATTTCCTAAAGAAAGTGGTTTAGTTTTTGCTAGGTTACAAAAAAATTATCCTTTAAATAAATGTGTTACATTAGTCGATAAAATAGGAATGCATCGCCAGGTTTGTCTTGATCAAGTTGTCTGTCTTGTGCAAAAAAAAGCCTCTCTCATTTACCCAGGTCTAACTGAAATCATCCAAAATAAAGGAGAGGAAGAAGCCCAAATAGTCCTTGATAACTTAATCAAATTCTTTATACAACGCGGAGAAAAAGGCATTCTCGACCTAGATCCTAAGATTAATAAAAATCTTGGGTTAATAGGTTCAGAAGCTATGCAAATTGACCTAGGGCGGCTCTGCCGAGATACAAATCAGAAAGATTCAAAAATTATAGATCAAGAAATTCAAAAAATTATCACTCCACTGCAAGAATGGCTAAATGTACACTATCCTTCCCTTGCAGTTTATTTAAAACAGCATTTACCAAAGAGTAATTAAGAGTTCTAAAATTCCTTTTCCCAGCATTTGGATTGCCATTGCAGCTAAGATCAATCCTGCGATCCGATTAAAGATATTTATACCTGTTTGTCCTAGAAACTTTTCAATATTTCCTGCAAAATACAAAGTGACCCCAATTACCAATGCCACTAAAACAGCGCAGATTGTCATAAATACTTGATTGATTATGCCCGGGTGATTGCCGTTTTCTATAATCACAGTACTAATTGCCCCAGGACCAGCTATAATAGGAATAGCTAAAGGAACGATAGCTACTGAGTCTTTCTTTTTTGCCTCTTTTTGATCTTCTATAGTTTGTTTCATACGGCTAACTTGTGCATTTAACATAGAAAATGCTAATAGAAATACCACAATTCCACCTGTTATTTGAAAAGCAGGAATGCTAATCCCTAAAAATTGTAAAAAAGAACTTCCGATCCAGGTCATGGTAATCAGAATCGCACCAACTGCTAATCCTGCAGTTGCTCCTGTGCTTTTTTTTTCTTTTGCCGTCATTCCCTCTGTTAAGTTTAACAGAGCAGGAAGAGCGGAAAAAGGGCTACAAACAACTAGAAGAGAGATAAAATAGTTAATAATTTGCGTGAAATTCATACTTCTCCAATGATAAAAAACGGGGAAACTTATATCTTAAAAATATAAAATTAGCAATAAATATGCATTTTCCATTCTTAGAATATCAAGAGCCTTTATTTATTTACTAAGATCGGTTATGCTATTTTCTTTAATTTTATTGCATTTTAATGAACGAAATACTTTTTTTTTCTCACTTATTTATAGTAATGTTATTTGTCCTAACTTCTTTGAAAATGGGTAAAGAAGCTATTATTGCATCCATTTCTTTACAAGCCATCTTAGCAAATCTATTTGTAATAAAGCAAATTACTTGGTTTGGTTGGGAAATCACGTGTAGCGATGTTTTTGCTATTGGTAGCATCTTTTCTTTAAATTTGTTGAGAGAGTACTTTGGGCTAGAATTAGCAAAAAAAGCCATTTGGATTTCTTTTTTTTCAATGGTTTTTTTTACTACAATGTCCCAAATGCACTTACTTTACCAACCTTCTTTATTTGATACTACACATACGGCTTTTAGCAAAATCTTAACTTCTACGCCGAGACTTCTACTAGCATCGTTGGTTACCTTTATAGTTGTCCAATGGTTAGATATTAGACTGTTTAGTTTTTTTCAGACACGGTTTGCTATTCCTTTTTGGATGCGTAATGGCCTATGTGTAACAATTACTCAGCTTCTTGATACTGTTTTATTTTCTGTATTGGGTCTTTTGTCTCTTGTTGTTTGTTTAACTGATATTATTGTAATTAGTTATTTTGTAAAAATTGTTATTATTGCTCTATTATCTCCCCTGACTGCTTGTGTAAAATGGCTAATTCCTCAACCAAAGAAACTTTTATGACATTTCGTTTTGAACTGATCCATTCCTCTACTAAATCTAAAGCTAGGATAGGGAGAATTTATACACCTCATGGGATTATTGACACACCTAACTTTGTAGGAGTTGGCACAAACGGCACTATTAAAGCACTTGATAACCAAGTTGTTCAAGAAATAGGCTTACAATTGATGTTTTGTAATACTTACCATTTACTGCTTCAACCAGGAACTTCTATTGTTAAACAGGCAGGCGGCCTCCACAGTTTTATCAACCGCAGCCTACCGATCATCACGGATTCAGGAGGATTTCAGGTTTTTAGCTTAGCTTATGGTTCTGTTGCTGATGAATTAAAAGGCCGAGGGAATAGAAATCAAGAAGGACATGTAGTAAAAATTTCTGAAGAAGGAGTCGTCTTTCGTTCTTACCGTGACGGGAAGAAAATTCTTCTCACTCCAGAGAGTTCTATTGAAGCACAAAAAGATTTAGGAGCAGATATTATTATTCCTCTTGATGAGCTCCCTCCTTATCACATTGAAAAAAAAGCTTTAGAAGATTCTTTGGTGCGCACTCATAGATGGGAAGAACGCTCTTTAAATACTCATTTGCACAATCCCAAGGGGCAAGCGATGTATGCTGTGATTCACGGAGGTATTGATGCTGATTTAAGAAAAAAAAGCTGTCATTACTTAACAAAACTTGCCTTTGATGGTTTTGCTATTGGAGGTAGTATGGGCAGAACAAAACAAGAAATGTTTGAAGTACTCTCCTCTACTATGACATATTTGCCTCGTGAGAAACCTAACCATTTATTAGGAATTGGAGATTTAACTTCAATTGACATGTGCATTCCTCTGGGAATTGATACTTTTGATTCTTCTTATCCTACAAGAGCTGCACGCCATGGTATTTTACTGACAGAAGAAGGCCACTTAAAAATTGCAAAAAGCTGTAATGCTCATATTTTTGCTCCGCCTGATAAAACTTGTTCTTGCTCTACATGTAACAGATTTAGCCTGGCTTATTTACACCACCTGTTTAAAGCTAAAGAAGCTACTTGTATGATACTAGCTACTGTCCACAACCTACATTTTATGGTCAGACTCATGGAACGCTACCGCACTAAAATTTCACACAACGACATTTGAAATCAGTGACAGTTGTCGGTTATAACAAGCATAACAAGTAGGATAAAAAGATTCCTCGGCTCCTAACTGAATGCTCGGTCCTTCTAGGCAAGCTTGCCCATTTACGTGTCTTAAGTTCATAATTGATTTACAATTACAGTAGTGGCAAGTTGCTTTTACTTCTTCAATGCGATCCGCTAGCTCCATCAGGCGAAGAGAGCCTTCGAATAATTGCGCGCGAAAATCTGTTCTTAGACCATAACAAATAACAGGTATATTCTGTATCACAGTTAACTGTCTTAGTTCTTCAATGTGAAAAGCAGAAAGAAACTGAGCTTCATCTACTAAAATGCAGCTAATATCTTTCCAATTATATTCTAAAAGCTTTGTATTCTCACCAACCAAGATATCTGCATTCATTTCAAGACCAGCTCGTGATTTGATCTGTTGCTCCCCAAATCGATTATCGATCTTGGGCTTGATCAATAAAACCCTTTTCTCTTGCTGTTTATAGTTATGAGCTACCGCTAATAAGTTTAACGTCTTTGCACTCCCTACAGTACCATAGCGAAAGTATAGCTTTGCCATCCTACCCTCCTGATTTCCTGATTAACAATCTACAGGATTTTAGAAAATTTTTGCTCCATCTTTATACAAAAAACTTAAACCTTTTTACAGGAAGCTCTCCTAACTATGGAAACTAGCCTTTGTAATACAAGAACCATTTCATCAACAGTATCAGCAGAATTAAGATCTGTTTTTAGCTGATTAATATTCACTTTATTTGCTTCTGTCCGCACACTTTGTATATGCGATAAGCAAGAGTTGAGGTAATTTTTACAATGAGGGATGTGCTCCTGTAAGACTTTTTTAATCAGAAAATTGCCTGTCACTACACCAAAAAGTCCAGTAAAAATTCCAATTGTCGATAAACTAGCTCCTGCCCAATAACCATACCATATGTGATTAATGGACTCTTTTTTTCCTAAAGTACCCATTACAAAAGGAGTAAATAAAATACCTATTGCTACATGATAGACTGTGCCTGCTGCTGCAGAAGTTG
The DNA here is from genome assembly GCA_030067965.1 of Latrodectus elegans. Classification (NCBI taxonomy): domain Eukaryota; kingdom Metazoa; phylum Arthropoda; class Arachnida; order Araneae; family Theridiidae; genus Latrodectus; species Latrodectus elegans. The sequence goes on along the minus strand of CM057819.1, from coordinate 1,270,743 downwards.
TAAATCTCATAAACCTAATCCTTGGAATGAGTGAAGAATCTATGAAGCTTCTATTCTCTGGATTTTGAAAACAAACATCAGAAATATTATGCAATACAGTTAAGGCAAACTCATACACATTAGGCGCTGTTAAAACCCATTCTATCAGTTTTTTACTCCAGAAATACGGTGGTCTAGGCACAGAAGTTTCAATGGAAGACTTAGCAGGCACTATCCTTTGATCTGAGGTAGCACTTATCGCTTTGTGCTCAAGGGATGGTTGTGGGTTTGAAAGCTTCATTTCCAAAGCTTTTGCTGCCTTGGTAATGGGCCCTGTATTAGGGACAATTTTCAGAAGAATATTCTTCTGAAAAATACCTCTTTCTAAAGATCCCCTATATAAGGGATTATCGATAAATTTAATCCTACTATTCCCATATTTACATTCACCTAATAAGTTGATCGTTAAAGAAGATGTATATTTTTCTAGAGATGGTGGCATCTTAGTTGACCTGAAATCGCGTCCTATTGCTTTTCTAGGAAGTATAAAATGCGTTTTCATATCTGAACGAGCTATCATGTCCGATTGTTTTTTAAAATTAGCTAGATAGGTAATAAGGCTCATAGTATACATTCTCCCTGCAGTTAAAAACTTGTCGGAGAATAATGTAAACTAGTAAATAATAAAAAAACAAATAAAACAAAAATTTTATTCATAATAATAATTACTAATCTTTTACAAAGAGATGTAATATTCTAATACCACTCTTGATTATCTAAAGCGTCTTCAAACTCTTCTTCCTGATCAGTTTCTTCATGAGCTTGGAAAGAACGGGCTATTTCAGTCATACAAGAGTTCTTCTCATAAGTAATAAACGTTTTTAAGTTATCAAAAATTTCAGTAATAGCTATAGAGAAATCCTTTACAGCTCGTGTGACTTCTTGACTGTTTTTAGCGCTTTCTAATGAACTTTTCATGCAAGAAAGTTGTGTTTGATAATAGCAGGAAATGGAAGGAGATGTTTCTACAAATACATTTTTTATGCTTTGAATAACGCATTTCAGTACAATAGAGGATGCAAAATTACAAGTATTAACTGTTTGAATAAAACCATCTTTACAAAGACGAAAAATATGATCTGTAATTTCATGCACATTCTTTGATTCATCTAAATGATGTATAAGTTCACAACATTTTTTATCATAAATCTTTTCAAGAGATTTTCGATCGGCATCTGTTGCATCAATCAACTTACACATCTTAGCTAGTACTTCTACAACTGCAGGCTTTGCACAATGTAAGACTAAGATTGTAAATGAGCTGATTTTATCTGTCATGCTTTTTTGATCTACATTAGCTACTGCTATTCCTGATAATGCTGCAGCTATTGCAAAATCAATATCTGCACCCGACATCTTGTCTATTTTTTGAAAAGCAGGTCGAAATGAGGATTTAAAACAACAAATAATAGAGCCTAACAAATGAATAAGCCCTGTTATTTTTATTAATACTAGCATCTTAGCAATGCCTATGCCAAAGGAAATCCCTGCATGACAAAGGCGTCTTTTCCAAAAAATTTTCACATTCGGGAAAGCAGGTTGAGAGTTCTTATTAAGCAGTGCTGGTATCGTTACCAATAATGCTATTCCTGCATTATAGCTACTCCCTAAAAAGCTTTTAATAAAGATTCCAAACATTCGACTATTGGTTCAATCCAGTTAATTATTCGATTTTTTTTTAACAGAAAACTCTTTAGAAATGACTGGAGCAGAAGATGACTGCATGTCAAGTCTGGCTTGTTGCTCTACGTTCTGCAGTTTGTACTCTACAGCTGAAATAAAATATCTGAAGGGTACCGCAGATAATGGAAAGAGGCTCACCATTTTACAAATTTATTTTAAAAAGCCTTATTTAAGTGGATGCTTTGTTTTTGAATGCGGAAGAGGTAGGATTCGAACCCACGGTCGGTTGCCCGACTGCTGTTTTCAAGACAGCCGCATTAGGCCACTCTGCCACTCTTCCTTTGCTAGACTTGGGGAGATTATAGCAAATACGTTTTAATTTTCAAGCAAACTGATTCAGAAATCGCAAATTATTTTCAGTAAATAGACGTATATCTTTAACTCCGTAGAGAAGCATAGCAATCCTTTCAATACCTATTCCCCAAGCATAACCAGAATACTCTTCTGAATCAATATGGGAATTCTTTAGCACCTGTGGATGAATCATACCGGCGCCTGCAACCTCTAACCACCCAGTATGCTTACATAGTCTACAGCCCTGTGCATTGCAAGAAGTACAGGCGATATCTACCTCAAGACCTGGTTCTACAAAAGGAAAATAACTAGGGCGAAAACGCGTTTGAATAGATTTACCAAAAAGCTTTTTCCAAAAATCATCCATAGTAGCTAGCAAGCTTGCAAAAGTCACTTTTTTATCAACGTACAAACCTTCTACTTGATGAAAAAATACGTGTGACCTACTGCTGATTGTCTCATTGCGATAAACTGTTCCCGGAGCAATAATGCGTATAGGTGGTGTATGAGATTGCATCACGCGTAGCTGCGTATTAGAAGTATGTGAGCGCAGCAATAAATCCTTTGTGATATAAAATGTATCTTGCATGTCCCGTGCTGGATGGTCTGCAGGAAAGTTCAATCCCTCATAATTATAGTAGTCGCTGTCTATTTCAGGACCATATTGTACAGAAAAACCCATATTGCAGAATAAATCTATCACCTTATCAAGGGTTAATTGCAGCGGATGCTTTCTACCAATAAACCTCTTTCTACCAGGAATTGTTACATCGATCTTTTCTTCTACTAAACGCTTGCTTTGTTCTATATTTAGGAAACCTTCCAAAGCATCTTGACAGAGTCGAGAAATTCCTTCTTTTAAAGAATTAATTTCCTTTCCTATTTGAGGTCGATTTTCTGCAGAGAGCTCTTTTAGTTTTTGCATTACGAGTTGAATCAAACCCTTTTTTCCAAGGTATTTTACCTTTAGCAGTTCAACATCTTTGCTACTTTTACTCTGAGATAACTCTGATTGAAATTGCTTTTGTATAGAAGAAATTTTATCGCGCACAAATTAAGGTCCTTCTTAAAGACTACAAATTGCGCTTGATTCACTTTATCAAGCGCTTCTTAAGAAAATAGCACTAACAAAGCGCCAGCTTAGCAGCATTTGCAACAGCAGCAAACCCTTGAGGATCACTTTTTGCCATTTCAGCTAACCTTTTGCGATTAATTTTACAGTTAGCAAGTGTCATCCCGTGAATAAGCTTGCTGTAAGAAATTCCATGTATTTTTGCTCCTGCACTAATGCGAACAATCCACAAACTACGAAACTCTCTTTTTTTTAGCTTACGATGACGATAATTAAAAGCCTCTGCTGACAACACCGCATCTTTCGTCAAACGAAGGTGATTTTTGCGATCTCCAACAAACCCCTTAGCGCGTTTAAACAATTTTTTACGGGAACGTTTGGCAGCCACCGCGTTTGTGACTCTAACCATATAGACTCTCCATTATTTTTAAAATTCTAAAATTCACCCGACTCCCATTAAACGAGCATACATTTTTACTTGACCTTGATCTACTAATGCTGGACGGTGTAACTTGCGTTTTCGCTTGGAAGATTTTTTTGTCAGTATATGACGACATCCAGGGCGATTGCGAACCAACTTACCCGTTTTTGTTACTTTAAACCTGGCACTTACTGCTTTTTTCGTTTTCATCTTCGGCACAGCTAATCTCCATTCTTGAACTTTAATGTGCTATTTTTTTTCGCAGACCCCGGCGCTAGTACTACTGATAAACTGCGTCCGAGCATTTTAGCTGGAGCTTCAGGAGTTGATATGTCAGAAAGACCTCCGCATATTTTTGAAACTGCTTCCCGAGCATATTCAGGTCGTGCAATTTCTCTTCCGCGCAGAGTACAAGTAACCCGAACTTTATTCCCCTTAGAGATAAAATCACGAGCATGCTTTAATTTTACCATGATATCGTGATCATCTGTATTTGGCTTAATTTTGATTTCCTTTACTTTAACCTGATGCTGCGATTTTCTCTGTTCTTTTTCTCTTTTTGTTAGTTGATAACGATATTTACCATAATCGATAATCTTGCAAACAGGAGGAGCTGCATTTGGAGCAATTTCTACCAAATCCAATTCTGCTTGCTCTGCTTTTGCCAGAGCTTCTGCTAATGACAAAATTCCTAATTGATTTCCTTCTTTATCAATTACACGCACCTTTAAAGCGCAAATTTCTCTATTGATTCTCAGATTCAGAGTTCTTACCCCCAGTTACCATTTATATCCATTTGCACAAAGCATCTACCGTTACACTTTGTTCTTGATTCTAAGCTTGTCTCATATAAGCGCATCCTTTAATCGCCTTATAGAGAAACATTTCTTTGGCCAACCTGAACATAATCAGCAAGCAAACTGCCTCAGGGTTATACAATACATTTGTTCTCATTAACTAACCAAGAAGGCAATTCAGCTCCTGTCGTTTCAATAAGCAAACATACGACTCTTTCTAAATTACCGAATAAAGAGCGCAGCAGAATATTCCCTTCTTTACCGTCTAAAATCTTTAAAAAAGGACCAGGCCACCACCTTCTTAGACTATCGGCAATATGTATTTCCACGCATTCAGTAAAATCAGAATGCCCTTTTTTTTCAATACGGTAATTAAGCTGCAAGTTTTCTAAGGCTGTTTGCATGATAGATAACTGCAAGTCCTTTTTTTTTCTACTTTTACCTTGAGAACTGCGTAAAATAATTTCAAAATCAAAACCCAAGATTTTAGGGGTTTTTAAAATGAATTGCAAGGAAGAAATACATTCTTTTAAAAAGTTTTCTCTATTACAAAACACATGAGTATAATCTGCCAAAAAGCAAGAGGGGCGAAAGAGCCCTTGATATACATCGCTAGACGTTGAACTCAAGGTCCAAGCAAGCTCGGCTAGTTGATTCGTTTTTTTTTGAGATCCTAGAAATACTGCTTTATGACAAGCAGTAATAGGGCTTAAATTTTTTGCATTTGCTAGTAAATAAGGTGTAGTAATAAATTTAATACCTGCGTCTCTAGATTCTCTTTTCCACCAGTTAACCAGTTGTTCTTTTATAACTTCCGCTTTAGGTAACCAAGCCCACCCTTGCTGATTTTCTAAAGGCATAAACAACTGCATATCACAAACAAGCTGGGCATGGTTGTGTTTTTGCCAGAATAAACGCCTTTTTTTATAAGACTTGTTTGCTACACCAACAATTCGAATAAGTCCTGGAATTAAAGAACAAACAGGGAATCCCTCTTGCAGCTTTGCTGTAAATGGCCTCCTAATTTTATCAAAATTAAAATTTGGAATCCATGTAGCAAACTCTCCTAGTTGCCCTATAGTCACTAAAGATGAATGGAGTTCTTTGATTTTTTTAGCTACTAAGTGCTGCTTTTGATGCTCCATCCATAAGACAGCATTATTGGAATGCATTTCAAGAGCTCTTAATACTCTGTTTTCTTTGTGAATCATTCTCATCCTGTCTTCAATGACACCTAGAAGATCAGGTTCGAAATCAAAAGGAAAAAAAATGTCATAAAAAAAACATATCTCCGTTCCTTGACCCTCAACTAGAAGCGCTTGTGGAAATAATTCCACAATGGCTGCAGCTAAAAGTAAAGAATTCATTTGGTTTTCAGCTATATCGTTTTTTTTTAACATATGCAAATTTGGGATATAGCTGACTCGAACAGCTGACCTCCACGATGTCAACGTGGCGCTCTAACCAACTGAGCTAATACCCCACACCTAGTTTAGATCTTAAGGCATGATACATAAATGGTTTCATTCTAATCAACTTCTTTAAAATTACTTGCAAAAAAGCTTAATGATTGTTGATCAAATTTATTTATAAAACTATATTGATAGAGCATAAATTTTTCAAAAAATACTATGAACTTTCTGCCCTTTTATTCTCATTTAGAGTTAGCGCGCTTTTATTGGAAAGCAATTTTGCAACCAAATGACTGGGCTATTGATGCAACTTGTGGAAATGGTAAGGATACACTGCAACTAGCTTCTCTTCCTCTAAAAGGGATTATTAGCATAGATAAACAGCAAGTTGCTATTGACAGGTCTTCTTTTTTTCTCAAAAAAAATCTATCAGAATATGAGTATCAAAAAATCCATTTATTCTGCGCATCTCACGTGCATTTTCCCTATTTAGCTTATACACATCCTATTCGTTTAATTGTATATAATTTAGGATATTTACCTGGCGGCAATAAGCAAATTACCACTATAACAGAAGATACGTTACAAAGCATAACTGCTGCTCTTACATTAATTACACGAGGAGGTTTAATTACCATTTGCTGTTACCCTGGTCATACAGAAGGCGCTAAAGAACAAACAGTACTCCTAGCAAAAACACAAGAACTATCTTCTTCTCAATATACCATTTGTCATCACACTTGGCCAAATAAACACCTGTCCCCTTCTTTATTATTGATTCAAAAAAAAGATAGTTATTAAATCATTTCTTGCATCACTCTTGTCATTCTTTCATTGGACAAAAAAATAAGAATTGATAAAAAAAAGTTTACATATTTAAAATAATAATATATCTATTTCATTAAAAGGAGTTATAGAAAAAAGAAAAATCAGGAAATAAAAAAACAATTAACAACACGCAATAAAGATATTTATTAGTATTGATTTCTAACAAAATTGCAAATAGAATTAAGTGTGCAGTTAATTATACTTAATTAATATTAATAAATAAAAACAATTAATTAATATGACACAAAAAATTACTTATTTAAGCCTACATTTTAAGCTACAATCTCTTTCAGAAGAGATTGGACGTTGCTTTATTTCACCTAAAGCATATGAATATTTTTCAAAACAGCTATCTGATATAGAAAAAGAAATAAAAAATTTATACCAAGTAGATCCTTCTTTTGCCCAACATTCTAAAGAAATTCTTATTAGCTTATATAGGCAGCTTGAAGATCGTTTAGTAGAGCAAGAAATTAGTTTAATTCAACACAGATCAGAAGAATTAAAAGAACAAGTGACTCGCAAAGCCATTCGTATTTTAAAGCAACAGATTATGGATTTTGAATATCACCATCGTCCTGCAATTGCTGACAGGCAAATAATAGCTCAAGCTAAAGCTATTCTTAAACAAGCTGAAAAAAATCTAAAAAAGAAAAAAAACCCTTCTCGTTTCAATTGGTTATCAAAACAACAAACCCTGCTTTATTTAGGGTTGTATATTGAACATGCTGAAGAATTATTTGAAATTGCCGCTTTATTATATAATGATCAACAAAGCCAAGCAAAACATCGCTTTAGCTTTTTACCAGAAGAATATAAAAAACGCATACGCAGGAATATCGAGTTTTTAAATGCAAAAATTTTCGAAGATAGCCTTGAAACAATCCAATGTTTAATAGGAACTGCGCGAGAATTAGTTGGCACACAAGAAGGACTGCCTTCTAAAAAAGAAGTGGATGAAATATTTCTCGAATTATTTGAAATCTTAGATCAAGAAAAAGCAATGGGCGCTTCTTGTATGTTTAAATCCAAAGCTTTTGCAGGATAAGCGACGCTTTTAGCTTCTTGCATAATGTAGAAACTGCCACAAACAATAGCCAACTCATTTTTTTGAGAAGCTAGATTACAAGCCGTTTTAACTCCTTCTTCTATGCTTAAGTGACAAGTGTAAAAGGAGGACGGCACGTCTTTTAATGCAAGAGAGAGTTCTTCTACAGAAGCTAACCTACAATCTCCTTGAACTAAATGAACATGTGTAGCAACAGGAGCTATTAACTCTAAACAGCTCTCGTAATCTTTATGCTTTGCAAATCCTACTATGAAGCGCAAAGGTTTGTGAGAAAAAAAGTAATGTAAAGCTTGTAAAAGGTAAAACATAGCTTCTGGGTTATGAGCAACATCAAAAATAACCTCTCCACATTTTTCAAAACGACAACTAGGCCGCAAGCTAAGTGCTATGTCAATTGCTTTTTGATCTATCGCAAAATTAGCCTTAAGTTGCTCTAAAGCTCTCCGAGCTAATTCGCTGTTTTCCTCATCGAAAAAATGAAAAACCTTGTTAGTATAATAAACTGGACAACTTAAAGCAACCGCATGGTTATAAATAGACTGAAGGCGAGCTCTAGGCCCTAGTAAAACAGGAACTTTAGGTTTTAAAATACCTGCCTTTTCAAAAGCAATTTGCTCTAGATTGTTCCCTAAGATTTGTGCGTGTTCTTTGCTAATTGAAGTGATAATTGTAAGAATAGGATGTACTATATTGGTAGTGTCTAATCTGCCTCCAAGGCCCGTTTCAACGACTGCCACATCTACTTGCTTCTGACGAAAAAAATCAAAAGCTAAAAAGGTCATAAGCTCAAAAAAAGAAATCTGTAAGCTTAGATCCTCACAAGTTTTTAAAATTTTCTTAACGCCACAGTTCATTTCTTCCTCAGGAATCACCTCTGAATTAATGCAAATTCTTTCTTGCAATGTATGAATGTGAGGTGAAGTATACAATCCTACGCGATACCCCGAGTACTCCAAAGCCTTAGCTATTTTCATAGAGACAGAGCCTTTGCCATTAGTTCCCGCAATATGAATAGTAGGATAGGCAGTTGTTGGATGAGAAAGAGCGCTATCTAAAGCTTGCGCATTTGTTAGAGGACATATTTTTTTTACAGAAGAAGTTGTATATAAAAGCTGCTCTAGTATTTTTTTATATTCAGACATATTTTATAATGTGTTTTGAAAAATCGAAAAAAAAGTATCTTTATCTACCCATGAACAACCTAAAGGCACATAACTTTTTATACTCCCATGATAATCAGAACCACCGCTTATTAATAAGCCCTTGTGTTTAGCTAGTTTAATCCATCTTTTTTCTTGGGTAGGAGAAATTTTAGCGTAATAGCATTCTATCCCACCAAAGGGGAATTTGAACAGGTCTTTTAAGGAAATAACCCGTGATAAAAAATGTGGATGAGCTAGAAATGCTTTAGCATTAGCCTGGTGAAGCGCTTCTATCGTTTCTTGTAGTTCAAGTAAATTACCACGATAAAAGCAAGACTTATGATCTCCTAGGTATAGAAAGAATGCTTCTTGCATAGAAGAAACATACCCTTTTTTTATCATTAACTGAGCAATATGAGGCCGTCCAATAACAGCTCCTAAAGCATTTAGCTCTTCTTGTTCAACAAAGATACCCTTGTCTTGTAACTTTTCTAATATAATCTGGTTTCGATGTAAGCGATTAAGTTGTTGCCTATCACATAATGCTTTAATAATTGGATTTGATAAAACAAAATCATAGGCTAATACGTGGACACTTTGCCCTTGAAATCCACAAGAAAGTTCTACTCCTGTGCCTAATAAAACCCCTAATTCTTGAGCAATAGGAACTGCAGTTTCATATGCAGCAATTGTATCGTGATCTGTAATCGATAGCCCCTGTAGTCCAAGGTTTTTTGCTTCATAAAGTAATTCTTTAGGATGAGTCGTTCCATCACTATAAGTTGTATGGCAGTGCAAATCAGCGCGAAACATCTAAGCAATACGGGATACAAAGAATTTCCATCTTCAGATCAACGCCCTCCTTTTCTTTTACTGTTTGCTGAATAAGACTCGCCAACTCATATACTTGGCTAGCAGTTGCTTTTCCCTTATTAATGATAAAATTTGCATGTACTAAAGAGACTTCTGCATCTCCTATGCATGTGCCTTTAAGACCGCATTTTTCAATTAAAGCCCCAGCCGATGTTTTGTCAGGATTACGAAATATACACCCTGCTGATAAGTCTTTATAAGGTTGAGTTTTTAACCGATAAGCTAAAAGGTCGTGCTGTTTTTGTTTTGCACCCTTTACTTCTGCTAACTTGAAAGTAGCAGCTGCAATAACACCTTTCCTGTTTTGAAAAGAAGAATATCGGTAAGAAAAATCTATCTCTTCTCGGGATAAAATCTCTATTTCACCTATTTGATTGATAAAAGTAACCTCTTGTAAACAATCTGCAGTTTCAGAACGAGAGACTCCAGCATTCATATAAATTGCCCCACCAACTGAAGCAGGAATTCCTGAAGCAAATTCCAAACCAGCCAACCCTTTTTTTGCTGTCTGAGTCCCTAAATAAGAAAAACTATATCCTCCTCCGACTGATACGAATTCTTGTTCAAAAGAGCAAAAATTGATTTTATTTAAAACAATAAGCCCTTTAAAGCCCTTATCGTGAAAGAGACAATTCGAACCTTTGCCTAATACAAAAAAATCCTGTTTATGAATAAAGCAATAACGAACAACTTCTTGCATTTTTTCAATGGAATCTACTGCAATAAACGCATGCGCAGGACCACCAATTTGAATGGTAGTATAGTTCTTTAACAACTTTCCAGACTGAAATAAGTTTTGGATTAGCATGATAGCGTAGATCGATAAACACCATCTAAAATAGCATTAATGAAATTAGCAGACTCCCTTGTAGCAAACTTACGAGACAAGCGGATTGCTTCGGCAATAGTTATTTTAAAGGATAAATCTGGACAGTAAAGTAATTCATAAATCCCAAGACGTAAAATATTATGCTCTACTTTAGGTATACGATGTAACTCGTAACTCTGTGCATTCTTTTTTATCAATCCATCTATCTCATCTTTTCGATCTACAATTAACTGCTGCAATGCATACGCCTCACGAACTACTTTCTTTGAAACAGTTACTTTCTCCATAATCATAGCTACTACATCTTCAAGAGGACATTCACTAAAATCGGTACTATAAAGCAGCTGAAAAACAACCTCTCGAAATTTATGAGGAGCTATCATACGATGATCGACCTTAATAAAATATAGATCACCTATAGTAACAGATTACTTAGTTTGCCACCATTCTTTAAATGAATTAAAAAAAATACTGGGTTGTAAATAAGGACCCAATATCTAAAGCGTCTTTTTTAGGTATTCGATCCTTAAGCTAAAAGCAATAGCAAATAAAATATTATCTTTACAAGATATTATCTTTATAAGAAATACTTATTGAAATCTGTCTACTTTTCTTGCTAACCTTAGTTGTTCTGACAATATTTAGCAAAAGGCTTAAAACTTGCTAGGAGTTTTTTTAGATACAGAAACCAATGGATTAAACCCACAAAAGCATAAGATTATCGAAATTGCTTTTCAAATTATTGATCTCTTAACCGGCATTTGCAAGGATACCTTTGAGTCAATCATTGCTATTAGTCGAGAAGATTGGCAAAAGAGCGACCCTAAAAGCTTAGAAATTAATGGTTTTGATTGGGAAACGGTGTGCCAAAAGGGAGTTCCCCCTTACAAAGTCTCTCAAAAAATACAAGACTGTTTTGCAAAAAACCAAATCCTACGAAACAATGCTCTTTTTATCTGTCAAAATCCGTCTTTTGATCGCGCATTTTTTTCGTACCTTATCGATCCTGAATTACAAGAAAGCCTTTCTTTCCCCTATCATTGGTTGGATTTAGCCTCCATGCATTGGGCAGAAGCCATGCGAAAGGCTAAAGATCGGTCAGGTCCTTTTCCTTGGGAAATCGGATGCTCTAAAGATAAAATAGCTCAAACATATTCTCTTGATAAAGAACAACACCCCCATCGGGCTATGAATGGTGCTACCCACCTTTTACTATGCTATGAGAGTATTGTGGGCTTTCCCATGAGCTTAAAGCAATAAAGCCCTTTTTGTTAGGGCTTTAATTTCCCGATCAAATTGCTGTTTAATAAGCGCTTTGTTCTCTTTTGTAAGGTCATTTCTATCTGCATCTTTTTTTCTTTTACTTTCTATAATTGCCCATTCTTTAGGATAGATCAGTTTTATTCCTTCTTGCCATTTGTCATTATTCACAAGGAATTCAAGATAAGCTTCTTTATTTACAATGAATTTCTCAGCTTTACGCAGATCTTCTTGTTGCAACGCACTACATGTAAAGTAGAGCATATCTTGAACACCTGTAGAAGGATTCAGCTTCTTTATAAAAGGATGTAAAAATCCTAAACTAGCCCCAGTTTTATCAAAAGCTGGAAAAGTTGGCACTTTATCACGAGCAATCTGCCCTAACATGCTAACCGCCCACACACCTTTAAGAAAATCAGCTAGAGCTCTTACATCACTAATATCATTAAGAACGATTGTTGAGCGCTCGTAAGCAAGATGTAAGTTCAGCATAGCTATTTCTAGTTGGTTACCTTTTGAGCCTCTTGAGGCATCTTTAATAATAGCATAAAAGATCTCACAGAATTCTGGGTCCTCATTAGCATGCTCTAGGTAATTTATCATTTTGTGAGCAGATGCTTCATTGACATTAGCCATTTGATGCAGCCAAGAAAGCAGTTCTGAAGTTTCTTCAAGATTAGCGAGATCTACAGGTTTTTTATGAACTAAACCATATAAATGCGTTAAAGACTCTTCTAGAGGTCTTTGTGTAATTTCTGAGTAAGCTATTAAAGGGCCTTTATAATTAGGTCGACCAAGGATCTCTTGTAATCGCAGTTGAGTTTTTGTAAAGAGTTTGCACCCTGTTAACTCAATTTCACAGTTATTTGAGAGCCCTGTAATCTTTACAAGGGGGAAAGAGCGTAAATAAGAATTACAGCTCAAATTAAGCCATTCTAACGCTTTTAAATCACCCATTTTTCCAGGTAGGGCAATAAGTTGATTGTAGCTTGCATCTAGCTCTTTTAAGCTTGCTAGTTTGCTAACTCCATAAGTTAAGGTTTTCATTTTGTTATGACTAACGTATAACTTCTCCAAATGCTTTAAATTGCCCATTGTGTGAGGCAAGTGTTCTATCTCATTAGAGTTAAGGCGCAACTCTTTTAATTTTACAAGATCTCCTATTTCATCTGGTAAATTTTCAATGTAATTATAACTAAGATCCAGCTCTTCTAACAGGAATAATTTGCCGATTTCTTTAGATACTGTTTTTTCGAGTTTATTATGACTTATGTTGCATTTTTCTAAGTTAAGAACTTTACCGATTTTTCGAGGTACTTCTGTCAACTCATTATGACTAAGGTTCAGGCATTTTAGCATAGGTAATCTTCTCAAACCCTTAGACCCAAGCTGAAAGTTTTCAAGAGAAAAGATCTTTAGCTTATTGTGGCTTGCGTTCAACCATTCTAATGCTTGCAGCTCCTTGATTGTATACGGCAACTTCACGAGCTGATTATGACTAATATCTAATGTTTTTAACCCCTGTAACATGCTAAATTTATCAAGTAAATGAGTAAGCTGGTTACGGTTAAGATAGAGCGTTTGTAATTTTTTTAGCTTATTAAAAGCTGAAGGTAAATTGGTGAGCTTATTACGATTAAGACTCAACCATTCCAGAGATTGTAGATCACCTATTTCATCTGGTAAACTTTTAAGTTGATTATCTTCCAGATTTAACCACTTTAAAGCGGGCAGCTTGATAGATTTTTCCGTAAAATCTCTTGCAATTTCTGAAAATGTGGGATGTAATGTTTTAAGCTGAAAAGATTCAAGCTGATTATTTTTCAAATTCAACCATGTTAGGCCTCGTAAATTGCCCACTGTATAAGCAATGCTTTTGAGCTGATTCCCTTCAAGGTTCAACCATTCTAGAGACTGTAGATCCCCTATTTCCTGAAGTAATCTGCTAAGCTGGTTATAATGGAGATGTAAAGTTTTTAGCTTTTCTAGCGTACCTATCTCTTTAGGTAAATCTGTAAGCATATTATGATTTAGTATGAGCCATTCCAAATTGAACAAATTACCAACTTCTTGGGGCAAGCTATTTAGCAGGTTATGGTGGAGATTGAGCACCTTTAACTTTCGCAACTTGCCTATTTCTTGAGGCAAAGCAATGAGTTTATTATTTTGCAGCTCTAACCATTCTATTGCTTTCAAGCAACCAACTGTATTTGGAATAGTTTTCAGATGATTTTTTGCAAGACATAATCGTTTTAGCCTTGAAAAACAAGGATCGTGAAAAATATTTGGTAATGAGGTTAATCCTAAGTTAGATAGCATTAAACAAGTCTCCTGACCCGAAGAAGTATAAAAATCTAAGATCTTCTGTTTAGCTGTAACTCGATCCTCTGTTTTAGAAGCTTCTCTTACCCATTGGTCTAAAATGATTTCAAATGAGTATCTAGCTACGCTTGCATTTGAAGCTACTTGGCAAGTTTTTGCTATAGTTATAGTCTCATCTTTATTCCAAATATGCACTGCTTTTTGGATTGCCATACACGAACCGATTACGGTAGGAAGAGCTACAATAGCTAATATAACCCAAGCTAATGATTGCATTACTTTTGAAGACATTTCTTGAAATGATTGTTTGCAATAATTGCTACTTATCTTCATACAAACCTTTTGTTTGTTGCATTTTTATTTTAAACTACAAATATATTAGTTAATTATTGTTTATATTAAATAAATAGATTAATTATATTAAACATTGCGTTAAATAAAAACATTACGTATTGATATGCAATAAGATAGGTCTGTTCTTTTCCACTCAGATTGTCTTCTGAAGGCTTAAAGTCTTAATGTTTTCTTTAAGACACTCTATAATATGGAGCAAATGATATAGCTCTTCAGGTCATCAGACATAAATATTCCCTTTTTAAATAAAAACAATTAGAAATTAAAATTAGATTTTATCTACAATAAATATTATCTATCTAATAACTGCAATTAACTGTTACCACTATTTGATGTAATAATTATTGATTTATAATCGTAATAAAAGGAAAACCATGGTTGCAATTAACGCTAATCCTCTTCCTTTGACAGGAAGGCACTCCTTAGATACACATAAAGATTCTAAATACTTTCCCTTGCATAAGAATTCCCATTTGGCTGCTATGCAATTTATAAAGTGTTTACCTATTATTAGTTTTATTGGTCGTGTAATTAATGCAACAGTTACGTTTGTTTTTTCTATATCATTAATAAATAAAATCAAAAAAAAGACTCTAAGTCCTTTAAATAACAAAGAAGTAAAAACCAAGAACCTGTTTCACGCCTTATTAAAAATACCACTGTCTAGAGAAGCTACACCAATAGACGACAAACATCGTAAAATAGCTTTATTACTCATATCATACAGTTGTATGAATCAATTGGTGGGCTCATACAAAGAAGGGAAATTTGAAGACCTTGAAAACCATTGTAGCGAAAAAGTAGAAAGTATTAATCAGCGTACCGATATAAGTAAAATACATAAAGTTAGCGATGAGATGGTTACAGCTATTTCAAAAGAGAAGTCTGCCCCTCGAAATTTGAGTGTTATATTTAAACACATCTTTGATCTACCTCCATCTGATGTTATGAAAATGATGGCAGAAATATGCGATGAATTAGCAGATGAAAAAGGCATTGCACCTGAAATAAGTTTCAAAAATAACGCAGAAAAAGCAAGAGAATACGCTCAATTACTAGAAAAGGAGCCTTATCCTAATGAAAGGCACAAAATGAGAACATCTATGATGCTGTCAACCCAATCAACTTAATCGATTAGAAATAGCCTGGACGTTATTAGTAGCTAGAGGAATCCATTGTAACTTTGCCCCGAAAGATGCGATAGACCATTGCACTATAACAAAAAACAAAAGGTAGACCAATAGCAACAATAGTCAATAGAACAGTAAGGTTTAGCTCTGATCCCGAAGCATTTTCAAAAGACAGGCTTAGCGTCGGCTCTATAGATCGTACGAGATTAGGGAAAGTTCCTATTCCGAATACAATCAGCATTAAAAAGATCCCTAAGCAAGAAAAAAGAAAAGCTTGAAAGTCTTTTTTATGAGCAAATAGCCTAGGCACGTTTAAAATAGTTAATAAAGAGGCTAATGGAATGAGTGAAAGCCATCTGTACTCTTTAATGCGCTCTACCATGTGTGGCATGAAAATCCACGTAGAAAGGGTTGTGATAAAATAAGCAACGGCAAATAACAAAATACAGCGTTTTACCCAAGTGCGCAATTGCTCATGCAGTTCGCCTTCTGTCTTCATAGTTAAGTAGATTGACCCATGCATAATGAATAAAGCTGTCGTAAATACTCCAATTAAAATGGGATAAGGACGAAAGAATAAACCAAAACTTCCAATAAAATTACCATCTTGATCAAGAGGAACTCCTTGAATTAAGTTACCCAAACCAAGACCTAAAATAAATCCAATGACAAAACTCGCGACTGAAAAAGTACCATCCCAAATTTTGCGCCATAGTAAAGAGGATTGCTTGCTGCGAAACTCAATAGCAACTGCACGAAAAATAAGACCGCAGAGAAAGATCATTATGAGATTATAAAAACCTGATAATAAAGTAGCATAGACAGGAGGAAACCCTGCTAATAAACCTCCAGCTACAATCACAAGCCACACTTCATTTCCATCCCAAACAGGACCTATTGCATTTAAAAAGATACGCCTATCTCGATCTGTTTTTGTAAATAAATGCAGCATTCCTGTACCTAAATCAAACCCATCTAAAGCAACGTAGAAGATGATGGATACTCCTATTATAAGATACCAAATAAAAGCTAGTGTGAAGTCCATTGCCTAAACCTCTTTTTTTGTGTCAAACGGATTGCGATAAACAACATCTTGCTTAACTTGTAAAATATCCTCTGGTCCATGTTGAATCTTATGGTTAAGCAGATAAATGAACAGGGCAAATAGCAATGCGTATATGATTAAAAACATAATGATCGAAAAAAAGACCTGTTCTCTATGGATATTCGTCGAAATACCATCTACTGTTTTAAGAATGCCATAGACAATCCATGGCTGCCTCCCCACTTCTGCTGTCATCCAACCGCTAAAGTTAGCTATTTGAGGAAATATTACAGAAACCACTAAACCGCGTAAAACCCACTTAGATTTGATCAGTTTCTTCCGCCTATATTGAATGCAAGCTAAGACTGTTATTAAAGCCATTAAAGCCCACATAGCAATCATCAGGTGATAGGACTGAAAGACAACTTGAATAGGAGGCCTTTCATCCTCTGGTATTTGATCAAATCCAGTAACTGGTGTATCAAAATCGTGAAAGACTAAGAAGCTTAGCAATCCTGGAATCTTGAAACCCCTAACAGTTTTTGCAGCGTTATCAACCCAGCCTAATACAGTAATTGGAGTTTTAGGCTCTGTTACGTAAATTCCTTCCATAGCAGCTAATTTTGAAGGTTGATTTTTTGCAACCCCTCTTGCAGTGCTGTCCGCTGAAATGAGTTGTAAAACTAATACGATAGCTGCTGCAATTAAAGATATGCGCAAAGTAGTTCGTGTAAATAATACATATAGCTTTTTTAAATAGTAATAGCTACTAACGCTCAATACACAAAAGATCCCCGCTAGCCAGCAGCCTAAAATGATATGCGTTAAACGATCCATGCTAGAAGGATTAAAGACCATTTCCCAAAAGTTCGTAATAGTAGCACGCGCCTGCAATCCTTCTCCAGTGATAATATGACCAGCAGGCGTTTGCATCCAAGAGTTGGCTACAACAATCCAAATAGCGCTAAAATGCGCTCCACAAGCAACGCAAATTGTAGAGAAATAATGAAATTTAGCAGTGCATCTTTCCCAGCCAAATAACATCACCCCTAAAAATCCAGCCTCTAGAAAGAACGCAAAAATTCCTTCTGCTCCCAAAGCACTCCCAAATACATCCCCTACAAAACGAGAATAGTTAGCCCAATTGGTTCCAAAACTAAATAATTGTACAAGCCCTGTAGCAACGCCAAGAGCAAAAGTTAAAGCAAAAATTTTTGTCCAAAATCTTGCAATTTGTTGATAAAGAACGTTTTTTGTTTTTACGTAAAACCCTTCAAAAATCACAAGCATTAGCCCTATACCAATACTTAAAGGAGGATAAATATAGTGGAATGCACTTGTTAGTCCGAATTGAACTCGAGACAGCATAACAACATCCATAAAACTTTTCTCTCCTGTATAAAATAGATTCTTCTGGATGGTACAAGAATTTAAAAAAATTATCAAAGCAAAGAACAAGCTAGCAAGTTTACTACTAATAAAAAATATTCTTCTTTCTAGGCACCTTTTCTGTTATAGTTTGTCGTAAGTCTAATTATTAAATAACTCTTTAAGATGTAAAAAATGAATGCGGTTCTTCACAGTTTTAATTCTCTTTTTGAAATTGTAATTATCACTTTGGCGATTAACTATTTGCTTGCTTTTTTCTGGAATACACGTTCCATGGATGTTGTGCTAGGATTGATAGCTATTTTATTCGTTTTTGCCTTTGCCTCTTGGTTAAATTTTCCAATATTACAGAGAATTTTAGGACTACTGAGTAATACAGCTCTATTAGGGTTATTGATTATTTTCCAACCAGAAATGCGAGTAGCTTTATCTAAGCTTAGTCCAAAAGGCCGCCGATATAAAGAAGTCACAGAATTTGATAAATTTTTAGATCACTTAGGAACCTCAGTATACAGGCTTGCAGAAAAAAGACTTGGCGCCCTCATTTTATTAGAAAATGAAGACTCTTTAGATGATTTTGCAAATAAGGCTATACAACTTAATGCTGTTTTTTCTTCAGAACTATTAGAATCTATTTTTGATACAACAACTCCTTTGCACGATGGTGCTGTCATCATTCGCAATACAACTATTCTTGCTGCTTCTGTTATTTTACCTCTTGCTGAAGATAGCATGCAATTAACTAGATCTATGGGAACACGCCATCGAGCAGCTCTAGGTGCTAGTCAACTCACAGATGCTGTGATTATTATTGTTTCCGAAGAAGCTGGTAGAGTTTCCATTGCGCGTGATGGAGTCATGACGCCAGGTGTAAAAATTGATAGATTTAAAGGAATTATCCGTAGTATTTTTACACCTCCTGCTCCGATAAATGTAAATTTTAAAACCAAACTTAATTTTAGAAACTGGTTCCATAAATGAATGTCTTAATTTCTAAAGCGCTTTTCAACTGGCCTAGAAAACTCGTCTCTTTAATTTTGGCAATTGGCATATGGCTTATTGTGAACCAGACATTGATTAGCACTCGCATAATTAATAATGTTTCCGTTCGCTTTATCAATTTACCTACAGATAAAACAGTAGAGGGAATATGTTTAAATGGACATTCGATTAAAAAATTGAATCTAACGATTACTGGTAGTAAGGCAGTCATCGATGAGTTAAGCTCTTACGATTTAGAAATTGTATTAGACGCAGCAGACAAGCCAGATGAGTGGCTTGGCACGCTGTCTAAAAAAAATATAGTTTCGCTAAACCCTGAAATTAATCTATCCAAAGCTATTAAGAGAATTCAGTATCCTAATTTTATTGTGCGAATGACTAATTTAGTAACAGAGCAAATACCTATTATTATTACTAAACCTATAGGAGAAGCCCCCCGAGGTTATCAATTCTTGGATATTTGGCCCTACCGTTTATTCCTTACAGTACAAGGACCTGAAGATCTCCTTAAGCGGCTCAAAGAAAAAGAATTAAAACTTACTCTGAACCTCAATGAAATCAAAAAAAATCAACTTGATTCCCTTAACCACGACGATCAAGAAGTAATCAGTTTTTTTATACCAGATTACTGGAAGCAAATTAAAGTTCCTTCTTTGAGAGATGCTCCTATTCCAATCAATGATCCAAAAGCTACACTATTGAGAATTGACTTTATTCGCTCTCGTTTTTCTCCTCTTAATCATCCCATTCCTGTATTTTTATTTTTTCCTGTAGAAACCTTAAATAAGTTAAATCCTGAGACCATTCAGCTAGCTGAGTCCCCTCTGTTAAAGAAAATACACGGTCAAGGAGTGATCCACGTGCCTCTCTTACTGAATGGCGTTGGACCTCGCTTTTTAAACCTCGTCCAAAAAATGATACAGATTGAAATTATAGTTATACCAGAAGGTAAGCAAGAAATCCTTTCTTGGAGTATAGGGTTAGCTAACACTAAACAACTTGAAGACCAATATGTACAAGCTTTTAGCAGCGAAATAGCCGATCCAGATACTTTGTTATTAGCACCTGTATTAAGAGAAGAGTATCTGCGAAATCGCTTTCGCAGTTATTCTAATCGCTTACAGTTATTTAAAACAGACGAAACAAAACTTGGTTTATTTATTTCATTGAAAAAAAATTTAATTTCTATCGAAGAAATCGATTCGTCTGCTAGCATTGCCTCATCTGTTTCTAAAATATATTAAATGAAAAAACGCATAACACTTTTAAAAAGTAGCCTTACCCAAACTGGCGGACTCGAAAAATACACCTGGCAGATAGTACAAAGATTTTGCCAAAGAGAGCATCCTGTAACTCTGCTAACAACTGGAACTTTTAGGCTTCCTTTTAGATCAGACTATCTTAAAGTTGTTTCTTTTCCCATTGATCATCGATTAAGCGTTTTAAATCTTTTGCGATTCAATTGTTGCTGCAATCAATATCTAAAAAAAAATTGCACACCGATTGTTTTTGGATTAGATCGCAATCAGTTTCAAACGCACATTCGCGCGGGAAATGGAGTACATGCAGCCTATTTAAACTACCGAGCACAAGAAGAAGGTGTATATAAAAAGCTCAGTTTCTTTCTTAACCCTCTACACCAAATGACTCTACAGCTAGAAAAAAAAGCTTTTGAGCACCCTGAACTAGAAATTTTATTTACTAATTCTCACCTGGTAAAACAAGAGGTACTTGCCTACTATGCTATAGCTCCTGAAAAAATACAGGTTGTCCATAATGGAGTTGAATGGGTTGCTCTACAGCCTTATTTCCAAAGCTGGCACAAAAAAAAGGAAACGCTCCTTAAAAACTTAAAACTCCCCTCTTTCTGTCATCATTTCCTATTTATTGGAAATAATTACCGTCGCAAAGGTTTGTCCAAATTACTACAAGCCCTTTCTGTAATTAGCAAGAAGAATTTCCATTTAAGTGTCATTGGCAAAGAATATCACTTAGGGAACTTTGAACAACAAGTAGAGGAATTGGGTCTACAATGTAAAGTTACCTTTTTTGGCCCTCAAAAAGATACATACCGATTCTACCAATATGCTGACACTTTAGTCATTCCCTCTTTTTATGATCCCTTTGCCAACGTTACAATTGAAGCCCTTGCTATGGGTTTATTTGTTGTATCCTCTGCACGTAATGGCGGCTCAGAAATCCTATCTCCTAACACGGGGACCATCATTGAGTCCCTAGAGGATCTATCTTCGTTTGCCCAAGCACTAGATATAGCCCTCTTGCACCCTAAAACAGAAAAAAGCGCCACTGCTATCCGTGAATCTGTAAAAGATTTTGATTTTTCTCTTCAACTAGATCGCATGGTTGAAGCAATTTTAATCAATAGCTAAGAATCTACAAGAAAATTTCGTTACAAAATATCTCGACATTAAGCTTTAATAATTAGCAATAAATCATTCTTTCTTGTAAATAAAAAATTTAGCAAACTACAATGAGCTTATCATAGGAAAATAGAATGTTACCCTTAGACTTTTCTTGTACTCAAAGGTTTATATTCACTGCAAAGCATATAGACTCAACTTCCTGCAGCAACAACTCTTTAGACTCTCGAGTGTATGCCTTGTTTGCTAGCATTTTTTTTCTGGCAGACTCCGCATTGCACCTTCTTGCAGGCACTTATAAGAGTTTTATCGGAGCAACAGTTCTAATTTCAGGTAAAACTTCTACTAAACTGCATAAAGAAGCCCGCTACCATTTTACACAAACGTTGCGTTACCTTCCTTTTGTAGTGATAGGGAGCCCATTAGGGCTTATGCAGCCCAATGCGTTTCAATCAAAAGAGCTGCAAGAGTACTTAAGATGGAAAACTAAATCGTTCCACGACCAAGCAATTCAATGTGATATTCATAATCAAGAAAATATAGAGGTTGTTTCAGAGAGACAAGAACTTATTTCGTCTACCTTCAGATCCGAAGAGATACAAGATGATAACTCATCTTTAACTTCAAATGATGATTATCAAGATGCCTGCGAGAGTTTTACCGATCCGCAGATGCAAAGAGAAATCTCCCAGTTAAAAAATCTACTAGCAAAAGAACAAGAAAAAGTTTTAATACTAGATTTCCTATTTTCATCTCTAGAAAGCAGCCATCCTTACAACCAAGTTCTTTTGCTAAAAAAATTCACAGAAAAATATTTATCACACACTCCTACCATTTTGGAATACACATCGAATCTAATTCAACAAGAAATCCATGCTGAATTTACAGAAAAGCTAAAAATATGACTAACCCTTATATTATAAGTTCAGCAATGCTGTATGATCGCTTTATATATCTTATTGTACTAGTATGTACTTGCCCACTGCGGTGGTTATCTTATAGAAGCATCCATAAATTAGGCTCTTTTCTAGGGATTTGCCTATTTTATGGATCTTCTACATCCCGAAAACGCACCTTGAACAACTTAAGTCTAGCTAGCAGCTTGAATTTACCTACGAAAGAATTAATTTCCTTGGCTAAGCGTTCTCTGCAAAACGTTATGATCACCTGTTTAGAATATCCTAGGTTAGCTACAGAAAAAAATATTCACCGCCTCGTACATTGTGAAAACCCAGAAGAAGTAGAAGCATTATATAGCACAGGAATCTCACCCATCTTTTTCTGCGGGCATCAAGCAAACTGGGAACTTTTCTTTCTAGAAGGCACTACGCGCATGAAAGGCGTAGCTATAGGAAGACCTATTAAAAACCAGCTGCTGTATAACTGGGCTCTTAGAATTAGGCAAAAATACGGTGGTAAAATTATCCCTCCAAAAGAAGCTGTATGGGCAGGACTAAGAGCCTTAAAAGCAGGGTCGTTTTTAGGCATTGTCGGCGATCAAGGAATGCCAGAAAGTGGCTTGTGTTCCTTATTCTTAGGCAGAAAAGCTTGGACTTCCCCTATACCTGCACTATTAGCCTATAAAACAGGGTTTCCTATTATTGTAGCAACTATGAAACGAAAAAAAGCCACCTATTTGATTCGCTATTCTAAACCTATTTGGCCTAATCGAAATGCCTCTTTGCAAAAAGAAGTGCAGAGGATGATGGAAAAAGCTTTATCTATATTAGAAAACAGTATCATTGAGCAACC
The DNA here is from genome assembly GCA_030067965.1 of Latrodectus elegans. Taxonomy (NCBI): domain Eukaryota; kingdom Metazoa; phylum Arthropoda; class Arachnida; order Araneae; family Theridiidae; genus Latrodectus; species Latrodectus elegans. The sequence continues at coordinate 1,247,649 of CM057819.1, read as the reverse complement.
AGATCAGTGGTTGTGGTTACATAATCGTTGGAAACAACAAAGTTTAAAAAAAATAAAGAGGCAATTTCGCTTTGAATCCATTTGTGTGATCATGCCTAAAGAAAAATCTCTATTTGAAAAAATAGCCTCTGATTTAAAAGCCTTTCGCGAGATTTATCCTCATGAGTTTATTACGCTTAAAATCCCTCAAGACTACTCTGTACAAACACAAGATATGCAAGTAGAGTACTATGTGAAAGAAGATGATATCTTACAAAGCAATTTCTACTATAAGTTAATTTATAATTTTTCTCCTTACACTAGGCTATGTCGCTACTTTTTAAAATTCTCTGCTTTTCAGGTTATATCTTTAGAGCAGCTATATCGCCTAGGAAGTACACGAGATGATCAACCTTTTGCCCAAGTTTTAAAAAGAGCGGTTTTACGTGCCCCATAATCGATTTTTCCTTAAATCTCCTTTTCAAAAATCAGATGTCTTATTACTGATAGACAAGGAATTGCACCATCTTAATGTAGGTCGCATTCGCTTGCATGAAGAGCTTGAACTTGTAAACGGACAAAGGCAATTAGCAATTGGTCGCATCATAAGAATAGAAAAAAACTGCGCGCAAATAGAAGTACTATCAGTGATAACAGAAAAAATTAAACCAACTATCATCATTGCTCAAGGAATGGCTAAGATGAATCACCTAGAATGGACTATTGAAAAAGGAACAGAGTTAAATGCTACAGAATTTTGGCTTTTCCCTGCGCTTCTTAGTGAAAAAAAGAGAATCTCAGAGCAACAATTACATCGTTTAAGAACCCTTTCTATCGCAGCTCTTAAGCAATGCGGAAGGCTTGACCTTCCTATCATAGAAGTAAAGCCTCCTCTTATTCATTGGCCACTCTCTGAAGCAACCGTATTATTTGGGGATCCATCTATTTCTAACCCTTATCTATGGTCAATCCTAGATCAAACGTTCAAAAGCCCTATTATTTTCTGCATTGGACCCGAAAAGGGGCTTGCTGAGTCGGAAAAATCTTATCTACTATCGCATTTACACGCTAACCCTGTACGACTTCATCCAAATATTCTAAGAACAGAAACAGCTAGCTTAGTAGCACTTAGTTTAATACAATCAAAAATAATAATATAATTAACACCAATCTATTGAATTATTAATTCAATAATTATAGGATAAAATTACAAACTTAAGGAGCACGCGTATGAGCGCTTTTCAACATTCCTCAGAAGCCCACCCTGTCTTCGTTAAAGAAGCTGAAAAATTAAAAGCAAAAATTGATTCTTTAATTTCTAAAATTCAGCAAGATGAACATTTTAATCCGAGCCGTGAAGAACTGAATAAACAAGCGAGGGTCTTAATTGACTTAATGAACCAATACCATGAGCAAATTCTCAATCACGAAAACCATCTTAAGGCAGCTTTAATTGATTTAACTGCAATTCCAGAAATGGTACCACAAGTGCAAAAGTTTTCTTTCTTAGTCGCCCTGAAAGAGGCCTCCAAAGAACTGCAATTATTTCTTAAATGCTATTAATCAACGGTTCCTTTATAAACTATCCCTTTTTCAGGATTTAGGGTAACCATTTGCCCTTCTTTTAACAAATTCATTGCTTGATCAGCACGAACTATTAAAGGAATATCAAATGCATTAGAAATGGCTAATGCATTTCTCTCTGATGCAATATCTTCAGGATGATTTGCTAACACTACACCTAAAGCGTGTTGCAAAAAAGGGATGTACGTGTCATCACAATGAGAAATAACTATAATGCTTTGATAGAATCGTTCTCGATCTTTATCTTTGGTAGAGTGTAAAAACATCACTTTCCCATGAATAGAATGGCCTTTTTGGATTTGACCACGAACTATAACGTCCCCAATTGTCTCTACAAGCATAGTATTTGTTGAGCGACTAATTCCAAAAGGATCCCCAGCTACTACTACTACTAAATCTCCTAATTGAACAATTTCTTGAGACAGAGCAAAATTGCTGGTCTGTGTAAAAGCTTCTTGAATATTTTTTTGCTCAGAAGAAAAGGCCGGTGTAACCCCCCATTCTAGAGCTAATTGGTGATATACTTTTTCATGAGGGGCCAATGCAATGATTGGAATCTCTGGGCGAAGACGAGAAAGAGCTCGTGCAGAAAATCCACTATTAGTAAAAACAAAAATTCCTTTTGCATGAGAGCTATAGGCTGTTTTAACCGAAGCTAGGGCTACAGAATTTGTTGTATCGTTAAAATCAATACATGAATCATTAGCAAATAGTTGACGATAATTAAAGTCTTTTTCGGTCTCTTCAATAATTCCTTTCATCATCTCTGTTGCTGCAATGGGGTACTTTCCAGCAGCCGTCTCTCCTGATAACATAACAGCAGATGTACTATCATAAATCGCATTCGCTACATCTGAAACCTCAGCACGAGTTGGTAAAAGATTTGCAATCATTGATTCTAACATCTGTGTTGCAGTAACCACGGGTTTTCCTGCTTGACGGCATTTGCGAATCATCATTTTTTGCAATCTGGGCACTTGATTTAGAGGAAGTTCTACTCCTAGGTCCCCTCTAGCTACCATAATTCCATCTGCCACTTGCAAAATAGCATCAAAATTTTGAATGCCTAGGCTATTCTCTATTTTAGCAATAACAAGAATTTTAGATTTTTCTTGCTCGATCAACAAGCGTTTAATCTCTAAAGCATGCTCAGCAGAACGAATGAAAGAAGCTGCAATAATATCTATGTCTAATTTGCAACCAAATGAGATATCTCTGACATCTTGCTTCGTCATTGAAGGAAGATCTATATTAATTTTGGGAACATTTACCCCTTTGTACGACCGAATAACTCCTGTGTTTTGTACTTCAACCCATACACCTTCTTTAGAAATTTCTAATACTTGTGTAACAATATAGCCATCATCAAATAAAACCTGAGTACCTACTTCCAAAGAATCAAGCACAAAAGCTGGATGAACAGATATGGCGTTAGCATCCCCTAGCACCTCTTCTTTAACCATTAAAATTTTTTGTTTGGGAATCACTGCAAAAGAGCCATTTTTAATTGCGCCTAAACGGATTTCTGGTCCTTTGGTATCCAGCATAATCGCAAGAGGAATTTCTCTTTCCTTACGAGCCTTCTTAAGCAGGGCAATAGTCTCTTGATGCTCAAAGAGAGTTCCATGGCTGAAATTCAGGCGAGCTACATTCATTCCAGCATCAATAAGCTGTAGGATTCTTTCGTAGGTTCTAACAGAAGGTCCTATTGTACAAATAATTTTTGTTTTTCTTAACATGTAGCTATAAATTTTTAGTTTGCGGTTGTCTAATTGGATTATAATACTTAATGCAAGTATTTCGAAAAAAGAGAAATAATGTATTATTTGTTTTCTATGCGTCAGATAATTTTAAAAAAAGTAGCTGTTCACAATTTAAAAAGCATAAACCTTGCTTTACATCACAACCAGCTGATCGTATTCACAGGTATATCAGGATCAGGAAAGTCCTCTCTAGCATTTGGGACAATCTATGTAGAAGGACAAAGACGTTACTTGCAATCTCTCTCCACTTATGCCCGTCGGCATTTAGGTGACTTACCCAAGCCAAAAGCAGAAAGTATTGAAGGGGTTTCCCCTTCTATTGCTATTGAACAGAAGAGCGCAGGTCGCAATCCAAGGTCTACTGTAGGAACAATTACTCAAGTCTACGATTACTTACGAGTTCTTTTTGCACGAATTGGCATTGCCCACTGCCCTATTAGCAAACAAGTAGTAACTCTTCAAAGCATAGGCCAAATTACACGCCGTATCCAAGAAATAAAAAACGGAACTAAAATTATTATTTTATCTCCCTATGCCTCTAGAAAAAAAGCAGAGTTTAAAGAGGATTTTAAAGAGCTACTGCGCAAAGGATTTACCAAAGTGCTCCTAGATGGAGAGACTATTGACTTAACAGAAGAAATAGCGGTTGATGGCAGGGTAGCACATGATGTAGATATCATCATCGATCGCTTAATTATTGATCCTGATGCAGAAAAAAGATTGCTTGAATCAATTTCTCAAGCGTTAGAAGTAGGCTTTGGAGTCATGCGAATTATCGTTGTTGATACAAAAGAAGAGTTATTTTTTTCTCAATACGCCTTTTGTTCTCAATCTGGTTTATCTTATCCTCCTTTAGAACCTTCTGACTTTTCTTTCAATCATCCTAAAGGAATGTGCCCAAAGTGTCTTGGCTTAGGGAGGATAGAGGATTTTGACCTGGAAAAAATTATTAATCCCTATCTTTCGATTAGCGAGGATTGCTGCATGATTGCCGGTTCATACAATACCGTGCGCTGGGGTAATATTTACGATAACTTAGCGCGGATATATAACTTTAGTGTGAAAACCCCTTGGAAAGATCTTTCAGATCAAGCTAAGCAGGTATTCTTAGAAGGAATAGAGCAGAAATGGACACGGATGCAATTCGTTCATCCGATAAAAAAAACGCGTTGGACAGAATATATCCACTTTAAAGGAGTCTTAGCAGATGCAAAGAAACGCTATGCAGAAGCTCAAAGCGATGTGTATCGTCTGAAAATACAAGAGCTCCTGGTTAACTCTCTATGCCCTAGCTGTCTAGGGCAACGGATCAAACCTTACCCAGCGGCAACAACTGTTGGAAATAAAAGAATTGCGGAAATTACAGCTCTGTCTATTCAAGAAGCCTGTGCTTTTTTTAAAAATCTTTCTCTTAAAGCTGAAGAAACGCTCATTGCTGAAGAGCTTTTAAAAGAAATTGAGCAACGCCTACATTTTTTAAAAGGAGTAGGACTACACTATTTAAGCCTTGAGCGCACAGCTCCTACTTTATCTGGTGGAGAAACGCAGCGTGTACGCCTAGCTACACAAATTGGCTCAGGACTTGTTGGAGCTACTTATGTGCTTGATGAGCCTTCCATTGGCTTGCATCCTCAAGACAATATCCACTTACTACACACCTTGAAAAAACTCAAAGAATTAGGAAATACCGTTATTGTTGTCGAACATGACGAAGAGACTATTCGCGCAGCTGACACAATTGTCGACGTAGGCCCAAAAGCTGGCAAAGAAGGGGGCGAGATTGTTGTTTGCGGCTCTGTGGAAGATCTACTTAAAAGTCCCTCCTCTATCACAGGAGCCTATCTCTCGGGAAAAAGAAAAATTCCTATTCCAAAGCGGCGCAGTAGCTCTTCCTTTCTCATGATTGAAGGAGCCTCCCATCACAACCTACAGCAAGTAACCCTTAAAATTCCTTTACATCTGTTCGTCGCTATTACGGGGGTATCTGGATCTGGTAAATCCTCTTTAATTACAGATACTCTCTATCCTGCATTAGCTAACGCCCTTCATCGAGCTAAATTACCTATTGGAGCCTATAAAAAAATAGAAGGAATCGAAAATGTTGATAAAGTTATTGCAATTGATCAATCCCCTATAGGCCGAACGCCCAGATCAAACCCAGCTACTTTTGTCAAACTCTTTGATGATATTCGGGATCTATACAGCCAACTTCCTCAAAGTCTAGCTCAAGGTTATACAGCAAGCCGTTTTAGCTTTAATGTTAAAGAAGGGTCTTGTGCCTGTTGTCATGGAATAGGGATGCTTAAAGTTGATATGGATTTTATGGAAGATGAATGGATAGAGTGTACAGTCTGCCAAGGCAAGAGATTTGATGAAAATACTCTATCGATTACCTATAAAGGAAAAACAATTTACGACATCTTGGCAATGACTATTACAGAAGCCGCCCTATTCTTTTCTGCTATTCCTCCTATTTATAAAAAGCTAGACATGTTACTTCAAGTAGGCCTTGGCTATGTAACCTTAGGCCAACCTTCACCCACTTTATCAGGAGGAGAAGCACAAAGAATTAAGCTCGCTAAAGAGCTTGCTCGTTCGAATAAAGAGCACACCTTGTACATTTTAGATGAGCCTACGACAGGGTTACATTTCTACGATATCGATAGGCTTGTTCAAGTATTACAAAAGCTGGTGAACAACGGCCATAGCGTCCTAGTCATTGAACACAACATGGATTTAATTAAAACAGCTGATTGGATTATTGAACTAGGCCCCGAAGGAGGCGAAAAAGGAGGTAAGGTGATTGCCTCTACTACTCCCGAGAAGCTTGCTAAAATGACTACCCCTACAGCTCTTTTTGTTAAACAAGCGTTAAAAAAACTTCCGCTTCCTTTGCCCCAGCCTCTAGCTATGGAATTCCCTGAAAAGAACACTGCAATTATTGTTGTACAGGCTTCTCAAAATAATTTACGAGAAATTGATGTTTCCATTCCTAGAAATAAAATTACTTTATGCACAGGCCCTTCCGGATCAGGAAAATCTTCTTTAGCTTTTGAAACCCTTTATGCAGAAGGGCAAAGACGCTACATAGAATCTCTTTCTCCCTATGCACGACAATTTGTCAAGCAAATGACTAAACCTAAAGTAGAATCTATTGAAAACCTCTCTGCAGCTATTGCCATTGAACAAAAGAACCACGCTGGCAATCCTCGCTCTACTATCGGCACTATGACTGAAATTCATGACTTTCTGCGCATACTCTATGCGCATTTAGGCATTGCTCATTGCCCTGAAACAAAAGAGAGAATTAGAACAATTAGCAAACAATATGTCGTTGATCATCTTATGGCATTATCCCTTCATACTAGACTGCAAATTCTTTCTCCCATTGCGCTAAACCGCGGTGAGTCTTTTGTAGATCTCACTAAGCGCCTGCAAAAATTAGGATACCTGCGCATTCGTATCGATAACGCCTATTTTACCTTAGATGATCCCATTCCTTTTGATCCTCATCGCAAGCATCAAATCCTCTTAGTAATTGATCGCCTACAGATACAACCTCAAGTAGAACAACGTTTGCTTGATGCTATCGAAAAAGCCTCTGATCTTTCTCACGGTTCTCTAGTGATAGCCCTTGAAGACCGAGATATATTTTTTAATCTCTCTTTTGCAGTTCCTAGCACAGGTAAATCCTATCCTCCTATTACACCTCATACTTTTTCATTTAACACGGAACAAGGAATGTGTTTAGAATGCCATGGATTAGGGTTTCAATATGGAGCAGATTTGGCTAGATTTCCCGAGATTATGCAACTTTCTGCTTATGAAACTGCTGCTTTGTTTTGGAAAGAAGCATCATCTAAATACGCCTTTAAAGTTTTTTGTAAAATTTTAAGCAAAACTAAAATTGACCCTAATTTACCTATTCAATCCCTTTTACCAGAAGAAATCCACTTTCTTTTGAACGGCGCCAAACAGGCGCTAGTTCAAGACGACTTAGAACTACGGTGGTTAGGCTTTAATATTATACTCGCTAATCTAGCGAAAATGGGAAACCAGCAGACTAAACAGGTTCTTTCTTCTCTACTAAACCAAAGCACCTGCTCTTCTTGTCAGGGCACAAGACTAAACCCTTTAGCACGTCATGTTACCATTCATCAGAAATCGATAGCTGACTTATGCTACTTTTCCATTGACCAAGCTACACAGTTTTTACAGTCTCTAACAGTAGATGCTGAGTTTATGCAAGACGTGTTAGAGCAGATCATCCAACGTTTACAACTTTTGCAAGTAATCGGTCTTGGCTATCTCTCATTAGAACGTAGTGCTCCTACTCTATCTGGCGGAGAGACACAACGCATCCGCTTAGCTAGGCAAATTGGCGGTGGTTTAACTGGTTGCCTGTATGTACTGGATGAGCCAACTATTGGATTACACCCACACGACAATGAAAAACTCAACAAAGCATTGATCCATCTTTGTCAATTAGGCAATACTATTGTTCTAGTAGAACATGACCCCCTCACAATTCAACTCGCTGATTATGTATTGGATTTTGGACCAAAAGCTGGCAAAGAAGGAGGCAAGATTACCGCCCAAGGAACACTCCAAGAAATCAAGAACAACCCTGAATCTTTAACAGGTGCTTATCTAACAGGCAAAAAGAAAATTCCTCTTTCCTCTCGCAAAAAGCCCACTTCTTTTATCAAAATTAAAAGTGCTAATCTACACAACTTAAAAAACATACAAATAGCTATTCCCCTTCACGCCTGGACTTGCCTTTCTGGAGTATCCGGCTCAGGCAAATCCTCCCTATTAACAGGTCTTATTTATCCCGCTGCTTTAGAAGCTATACATACTAAAAAATCAGAGATTACCTATTCAAATGCATACTTTAGCAATCTTACTGTTGATAAGCTACTTATGCTTGATCAAAACCTTATTGGGCAAACTAGTCGATCTGATATCACTACCTATGTGGATTTGCTTGGCTCGCTTCGCTCGTTTTTCTCCGTATTGCCGGAAGCAAGAAGAAGAGGATTAACCCCTAAAAATTTCAGCTTTAATCACCCCAAAGGGATGTGTACAACTTGTCAAGGACATGGGATTAGACACATCTCACTCCAGTTTTTGCCCGATGTGTCTATTACTTGCGAATCATGTAAAGGGTTTCGCCTCAATCCTCTTAGCCTTACTGTGCAATATAAAGGCCAACATCTCGGGCACATTCTATATATGACAGTTGAACAAGCGATCTCTTTTCTTCCCCCTATTCCTAAAGCAATGCGCATCCTACAAACTCTACGGTCAGTGGGTCTTGGTTACTTAGCTCTTGGTCAAGAAATAGCCACCCTCTCTAAAGGAGAAGCCCAACGCCTACGTCTTTCTCGCGAGCTCTCTAAATCAACTAGAGGACATACGCTCTATTTATTCGATGAACCTTCTGTTGGGCTACATGCAGATGACATTGCTAAGTTGATCCCCATCTTCCAAAAACTCGTTGACAAAGGCCACACTGTCATCATGATTGAACACAATCTCGATCTACTTGCTTCCGCCGACTACCTAATTGACCTAGGCCCTGGTAGTGGAGTAGAAGGAGGGAAACTTATGGCAAAAGGCACTCCAGAAGAAGTTGCAAAAAACCTCAAGTCAAAAACAGCTCCTTACTTGAGAGAGCACTTAAACTTTTTAAGAAAAAAAGCGTTCTAACCTAGAAGAATGCCCACAATACCTACGCAGTTATTACGTAAAGCTACATCTAATACAATTTCTTTCATATTCTCCTTAAGATTATTATCAGCAAGGAGATCTTTTATGGTTTCTTCATAGCCTGCTTCTACTGCTTTATGAGTGTTTCTTTGTGGTAAGAGAAATGGTATAAGATCTTTACGTTCACCTTCTATAGCCCACTTAAATACTTTATTCAAAGTATCTAAAAGCACCGGTTCATTAGACATGTCAATTGGTATAATTGTACTATGGAAAAAAGGCGTCGTTAAATATTCCTTTTTATTTCTAGTAGTACTTAGAATAGCTTGTACAACCTCTAGATGCCCCTCTTTCAATATATATTGAAAAGCTCCAGATAAGTTGTCATCCCCTATTTCACAAAAGTGAGAAGAGTGTATAATAGAGAGTAAAACTTCCTGATAATCACTTTCTGCGCAATGGATTACAGAATACTGAAAAATGTGATCTAGCGCATTTTTACTGACTTCGTTACATGCCACAATCTTTTTTAAAGCCTCTGCACAACCATTCTTGATAGCCCAATTGGTAAGGTCTTTCCAGGAGCACCCATTGGACTTTCCTTTGATTCCCTCAATAACAGTTTCCACTACAGATTTAAGTTCATCTGAATCTGTAGTTTGTAAAGCTTGTGTAAGATCTTGTTCCGTCTTTTCGTATTGTCTTAAATAGGGGGATGAAAACTGATTTATAGATATTGGTGTCATAGTAGTACACTTTCTTTATTTTATTTCTATTCTAGTTTTTAATATATTGATTCACTTTCGAACTATTATTTATATATCTTTGCAAATAAAAAAATCAAGACCTATTAATTGAATTACTATTTCAATATCGATTAAAATAAAAATTTGTATTTGTTTAAAATAGGTTAGAACCTTTATAAGAAAACAAGATTAATCATTGTGATTATGTAACAGTCAAAAAAATAATAAATTTAATTAAAAAACACAAAAAGGAAGTTACTGCTTTGAGCATAAACCACATTACAAATACTAACATTCCTATAATTCATATTACAGACACTAATCAAACAATAGCTCCTACAAAGATTTATGAGATAGCGCATGAAATTCTTCAACTATTGGCTACTACTAACGAAAGATTGACTAATATTGAGAGAAAGCTAACTATTATTGAAAATAAGCAGACAGAACTATACACAAAAGTTGAGCAAATACGCTCTGCGCCACCTCCACCACCTCCACCACCTCCACCACCTCCACCACCTCCACCGCCGCCGCCAAAAACTCATGAAGAGAACAATGAGCCTTCTATGCCAAGGAAGGAAAGAGAGCCGAATAATACGCCTACAAACAAAACTTCCCCTAACCCTCAAGCAGCAGAAGTAGCAGGACAGTTATCAGAAATTTTTAAAGAAAGCAACAATAATCCTGAATTAGAAAACAAAACTTTCTTACCTACAAGTATTAGAAGAGCTCAATCTTTGCGCATAAAGCCAAAACAAAGCTCAAACGCTGACGAGGATAACAAATTATCTACAAAAATAAAAAAATGCCCACCATCTCCTCCTTCGGCTACCTCTTCATTGCTAAAAACTCATGTAGAGAACAAGGAAAACTCTACGCCAAAGAAGGAAAGTGTTACAGATATACCTATACTAAAAGAGAAACCCTCAAACTCTCAAGCAGAAGTATCGACAGAAGCATCAGAAGGATTAATAGCCCAAATTAGCTCTGAAAGTGCCCCTATACTACAAGACAAAACGGATGTTTCTACAAATGGTTTTCAAAGAAAGCAACCTTGCTGTATAAAACTACCACAGAAAGAAACAAACGAAGTCGATCAGCAGGCTTCCTTTGCTGCTAGGCGGCAAATATTTGAAAGGGTAAAATCTTAATTAAACTACCTTAATATAATCAGTAGTTTTAACTTGTGATTTTATTACAAATATAAAACTACTGATTGCTTGTTGGTTAAAAAACCTAATTATTCAAAAAAATAAAATTAAGGTTTGAATAAAAACGACTTTATTTTTAGAGTGAGGAAAAAGGAAGTAAAAGCTATGCATCATCCCCTTGTTTCTAGAAGACGAGCTAAGGTCTTTTCTGTTGCCCTGTTTCTAATTGGATTAGCAATCATTAGTTATCTGCATACTTGGTGGCCAGCTATTATGTTAGTAATTGGGCTCCCTTTAGCTTTCAGACAATACCTATTAGGGCGATTTTACGACATGGTCATTACTCTTTTCGTGTTTGTAGGAGTATTTGTCACTGTGCAATTCGATATCTGGGAAGTTCTATTACCAGTTTTATTTGCTACTGGTGGAATCTACCTCTTGTTCCGTGAGTTTATGGAAGGTAAGGAAGAAACTCTTGCTGAAGAGGAAGAAGATTTGAATCACGAATTAGAAGAAGACAATGAGGAGAAATAATCTAATCCCATCGCATGACGCACTTCTCTAAGAGTTCGATCTGCAATTAGGTTAGCTTGATCTGTCCCTTTTTGGAGTAACTTCATTACTTCATAAGGATCTTTTGCGTAAAACTCTCGTTTTTTGCGAATAGGCTCTAAAAAAGCTTGTAAAAGTTCATTTAAGCGTTTTTTTATCGCAGCATCTCCCACCCCTCCCTTGCGATATTTTTGCTTAAGCTCTTCTAAAGCAAATGCATCTGGATCAAAGCAATCAAGATAGGTAAAAGCAAGACTTGCTTCAACATTGCCTGGATCTTCTATCCTAAGATGGTTGGGATCGCTATGCATTCTTTGTATTTTTTTTTTGATAACTTCTGAAGAGTCTGATAAAAAGATCGCATTACCCATTGATTTACTCATCTTTTCTTTACCATCAAGACCGGGTAAACGGGATATTTTTGTAGTAAGCGCTTTACAAGGAACAAGCACATTCCCACTGTAAGCCTGATTAAAATGACGCACGATCTTATTGGTTTGTTCAATCATTGGAATCTGGTCTGCTCCCACAGGGACTAGCTCTGCTTTAAAAGCTGCTATATCTGCTGCTTGACTAATTGGATAAATCACAAATCCAGCAGGAATGCTTTTTTCATAGCCTTTTTGTTCAATTTCTATTTTAACAGTAGGATTGTGCGTAAGACGATTCCACGTAACAAGATTTAAAAAATAAGAGGTGAGTTCAAATAAAGGCGACACTAAGGACTGAATAAAGATGGTAGTTTGTTCAGGGTCTATTCCTATAGCTAAATAGTCCAGAGCTACCTGCAATACATTTTCTCGCACTTTCTGAGGGTTCTTGGCATGATCGGTTAGTGCTTGAACATCTGCAATCATCACAAACTGCTTGCACGTTTTCTGTAAATCAAGGCGACTTTTTAAAGACCCCACATAATGACCTATGTGCAGAGGCCCTGTTGGTCGGTCTCCTGTCAACACAATCTGCTTTTGTTCTTTCAAAAACTCCCCCATTATTTTTTTTCTTGCAAAAATCTGCCTAAAACTCTACCAAAGACAACACTTAAAGGTTATAAAGATAGAAAAAGCGTGAAACCAGGTTAGCACTTAATGGATTTAATTTAAACTCATGAACTTAAAATTCGATCACTCTAGCTCTTATCAAATTCTACGTAGTTTAGGAAAAGGAGGAATGGGAGAAGTTTTCCTAGCTCAGGAAAGCTCCTCTGGTCGCTTAGTCGCGCTTAAGAGAATGCGCGAAGAATTAAAAGATAACGCAGTCTTAAAAGAGCGTTTTTTAAGAGAGGCTAGAGTAGCAGCTAGCTTAACCCACCCTTCTATTATTCCCGTATTTAATATTTATGCTGATCAAACTATTCCTTATTTCACAATGCCATATGTAGAAGGAGAGACGCTCAAGCAAATCTTAAAAACTGCCTTGGAAGAAGAGAAAATCTCTGAAGCTAAGCATCCTATTGGAAGCTCCATTATGGCGCTGACTCGCATTTTTCTTTCTGTATGTGAAGCAATTGCTTATACGCATTCTAAAGGAATTTTACACAGAGATTTAAAACCCGATAATATTATTGTTGGAAAATATGGAGAAGTCCTCATTTTAGATTGGGGTTTGGCTGACTTTATAGGTCATGAGGATAACTTTCTGCCCAAAGACCTAACAAGCAATTACCAAGATCTTACAAGACCAGGGAAAGTACCAGGCACTCTTAACTACCTCGCACCAGAACGCGCAAAAGGTAAGCAATCAACTCCTTTGAGCGACATTTATTCCTTGGGGGTGATTTTATACCAGATATTAACCCTTCGTTTACCTTTTTATCGCTCCTCTTTACGAAGTTTTCGTAAAACTATGCATTTAGAAAAATGGATTAACCCTACAGAACTTGCTCCCTATAGAGATATTTCTGTGCATTTGGTCGATATTACCAAGCGTTGTTTACAACCCAACCCGTCCGATCGATTCGAAAGTATTGACGAGATGATTATTGAGCTTAAAAAATTTATTGAAGGAAAACCAGAATGGATTTTAACAACTGAGCTCAATCTTAACTACAAGGAAGATTGGGCCTTTCAGGAAAATCTTTTACTCACAAAGCATCTTGCTATTACAGGTTCACCTGAGGTAATGGAATGGGTAGAAGTCATGATTTCCAAAGACTCATTTACTGGTAATATTCGGATTGAAACAGAGCTTTTTATACAACCTGAATCACATGGAGTGGGGTTATTATTTGTCTCTTCTGAAATAAATAAACAAGAAACTTTTCGAGAAGGGTATTGCATATGGCTTAGCAAGTCCCCTATGTGCTGCAGGCTATTTTATGGAAATGCTGAAGTTATGACTGTAAATGACTTAAATATTCCAGAAGAATCCTCATTAGATGTGCAAATAGATAAAATGGACAACCATCTCTACGTGTATTTAAACCATGTGTTGATTTGTCATTACATAAGCCTAATTCCCTTGCCTGCCTCACAACTGGCTATAGTATCTAGAGATGGCTACTTCACTATCTCTAATATTCGGGTTAGTTTAGGAAGTCAAAATGCTATGATTAATTGTCTTGCAATTCCTGACGCTTTTTTAGCTAATAAAAATTATAGCAAAGCCCTATTAGAATATCGAAGAATAGGCAACTCTTTTTCTGGACGCCTGGAAGGACGGGAAGCCTTATTTCGTGCAGGAATCACTCTCATCAAATATGGTGCTGTACAAAAAAAAACTGTGGAAAAAGAAAGGTTGTATTTATTTGCATTAGATGAATTTAGTAAATTACGCCATACGCCGGGGGCTCCATTAGAATACCTAGGCAAATCACTTGTCTATAAAGCAACCCAAGAGATTGAAGAAGAAATTAAATGCTTAGAGATTTGTATACGCAAGTATAAAAAGCATCCTTTGTTTAAAATGATTACTGAGCAAATTACTATGCGTCTACACCAAGCTTCTTCTCATAATCGCATACCTGCTTATCATTTTGCTCTTTTAGCTCTTCGTCATCTGCCAAAACTATTTGCTGTGCCTGAAAACATGCGTATGCTTACTTTGCTTAGTCATTATCTGCAGGCTATTCCCTTTTTTATTTATCTGGATAACCAAGATGAGGAAACGCAATATTTAGACCTTGCTTGTCAGTTAGCATTTTGGTTAGCAAAGCCCATTACGTTGATCGAAATTTTAGAAAAAGAGCCACCGCCTTTTATTTTAGCAAATACATTTTTTGCCCTTTTAGCAATGGGATTTGAACAATGGGTAGGAGAAAATGTACATCTTTGCTCTGACCCTATAGAAAGGGAAAAAATCCAAATTGCTTACTCCGGACACAAGAAAAGCTTCAAGTTAGCTATTCAAACCTATCTTGCTAAGTTTCCTTTAGATACAAATTCTTCTAAAACCCTGTACTATTTACTAGATCAAGCAATCTTAAAAAACAAAGTGGATTTGCTAGATCTAGAAGAACTCTTTGAATTGTTTATGCAAAAAAAGCAGATGGCTCCCTTGGGCCTAGAATTGTTTATGCTTCGAAATCAATGGGATTTAGTAGAAAAGCTAATTATTCATTACGATTTAGAAAATTTTCAAGATGACTCTTCCATTTTTTACCCATTAGTAGGCTGTTGGTTATGCCATAAAACTTCAGAAACTAAAGCTGCATCTTACCTTAGCACAGTAATAGACGTTCAGTTCCCTACAAACTCCTTATTGCTTAGCTATTTCCTGCAAGGAAAAATCAAGGCTTTAAGCAAATCCATTTTAACTTGGGAGAGGATTTCTTTATTCCGACAATTGCGTTTATTTTTTCATTGTGCTGGAAATCAAAAAAGAGCCAAACTCTACTCTAACCGCATTCACAAAGAAATACACTCTATTCATGTCAAATATCACTATCCCTAAACTAGAAAAAAGTCAGCTTGCATACCATGGTTTTTTTGATGTCCATGTCGATTATCTAAAATGGCCAACAGGGCTTCAAAATACTTATACACGTCTTGATCTTCGCGTCCAAGCAGCTGTTGTTTTAGCTTGCACCTCAGATGGGCACTTCGTCATAAATTCAGAATATAGACACCCCACTGGAAAATGGCTATTGAGTTGCCCAGGAGGAAGAGTAGATCCAGAAGAACAGCCATTAATAGCTGCACAAAGAGAGCTTCTTGAAGAAACAGGTTATGCAGGCGGCTCTTGGAAATCTCTTTCCTCTACGTATCCTCTTCCTGCCCTAACATCTCAAAAAATATTTTATTTTTTTGCGCAAGATGTATACCTTTCTGCTCCAGCCAAACCAGAAGGATCAGAATTAATTAAAACGTTATTAAAAACAAAACAAGAGCTGTATGAGGATATTCAAAACCAAAAACCCGTAGATGGGATCTTATGCACAGCATTATTCCTATGGCAGGTTTTATAAAATTGAGGTTTTTCCCCTTACATGCTACTCTAGCTGGTTTATGTAAAACCTCTATTTTGCACTTATGACATTATCTAAAAACTATGAATTTCAAGAACTAGAAAAGAAATGGTATCTTTTTTGGAAAAGAAAAAATTTTTTTAAAGCAAATCCAGCTTCTCTAAAGCCTAGTTATTGCATTTGTATGCCACCACCTAATGTAACAGGCGTGCTTCATATGGGACATGCACTTGTCAACACATTGCAAGACGTGCTCATACGTTGGAAAAGAATGTGTGGTTATGAAACGTTATGGGTTCCAGGGACTGACCACGCGGGTATTGCTACGCAAACTGTTGTAGAGCGCTATCTATTAGCAACAGAAGGAAAAAAGCGTAAAGATTTTACAAGAGAGCACTTTTTTCAAGAAACCTGGAACTGGAAGAAGAAAAGCGAAAATCAGATTTTAAATCAGCTAGAAAAACTAGGTTGCTCCTGTGATTGGTCGCGCCTCTGCTTTACCATGGACAAGGAGCGCAATCTCGCCGTGCGCACCTTATTTAAAAAGTTTTTTGATTCTGGATTGATTTATCGTGGGGATTATCTTGTTAATTGGGACACTATCTCGCAAACCGCATTGGCGGACGACGAAGTAGAATATGAAGAAAGAAGCTCTTTTCTTTGGTATATTAAGTATCCTCTTGCAAATACCCCTGGACAATTTATAACAGTTGCAACTACTCGTCCTGAAACGCTGCTTGGTGATACTGCACTTGCTGTATCAACCCATGATGAACGCTATCAACACCTGATTGGTAAGGAAGTTATTGTCCCTTTTACACAAAGAGCTATTCCAATTATAGCAGACCACCTTGTAGACCCCTCTTTTGGAACAGGAGTCGTTAAAGTCACTCCTGCACACGATCCAAACGATTATCAGATGGGGCAGACGCATAAACTTCCCTCTATCAACATTATGACTCCTGATGGAAGGATTAATCAGCAAGGTAAAGAGTTTACAGGTTTACAGATGCAAGAGGCACGCATAGCCATTGTCGAAGCGCTGCAAAAAATGGCTCTGATAGATAAGATTGAACCTTATACCCATCGAGTGGGTGTTTCTTATCGCTCTAAGGCAATCATAGAACCTTATCTTTCTAAACAATGGTTTGTCCGTATTAGTCAATTTAAAGATCGTTTACGTCAAGTCGTAGAAAAAAAAGAGGTGCGTCTAATTCCTCCTCAATGGGAAAACACCTATTTTCACTGGATTGATCACTTAAGAGATTGGTGCATCTCTCGCCAGCTTTGGTGGGGACATCGTATTCCCATATGGTATCACAAAAAAAATCCTCATCACATGATTTGCCATGATGGTTCTGATTTGCCACTGGAAGTACAAAAAGACCCTGATAATTGGTATCAAGATGAAGATGTATTAGACACCTGGTTTTCTTCAGCGATTTGGCCCTTTAGCACGCTTGGGTGGCCAAATCAAACACAAGAGCTAAAAAAATTTTACCCTAACTCTACGTTAGTTACAGGTCATGATATTCTATTTTTTTGGGTAGCACGCATGATCCTCATGGGAGAATACGTTTTAAATACTCCCCCTTTTCCTGAAGTTTTTCTACATGGCCTAATCTATGGAAAGTCTTATTGGCGTGTGCAACAAGGAGGATCGATTGCTTATTTATCCCCTACAGAAAGACTTCCTTTTGAACTAGGAAAAACAACCCCTCCGTCAGAAATTCACTCTAAATGGGAGAAAATGTCTAAGTCTAAGGGTAACATTATTGACCCTCTTGAAATAATCGACACATATGGAACAGATGCCATGCGCATGGCGCTTTGCGCAAGCGCTACACAAGCCCGCCAAATTGATTTAGACCGCCGCAAGTTTGAAGAATTTAAAAACTTTGTTAATAAAATATGGAACGGTGCTCGCTTTGTCTTAATGCATGTTGAAGACTTAGATAGAGATCGTTTTGCTACAGGGCTTGATATGTCTTGTCTAAAGCTAGAAGATCTCTGGATTTTTTCTCTGCTAAACCGCACCATTCAAAGCGTAAATATACATTTAAAGGAATATGCCTTTGATAAGGCCCTGATTACAGCTTATAACTTTTTTTGGAAACAATTCTGCGCTTATTATGTAGAATTGGCTAAACCCTCTCTGTCAAATTTTGCAAGCCCAGATAGAGAATTAAAGCAAAAAGTACTCTCTATAGTTCTATTGAGTTGCACCCGTCTTTTGCACCCCATAGCACCTTTTGTAACTGAAGAGCTATTCGATAAGCTTAAACAAAAGCTTGAATCTACAGCAGAGAGCGCAAAAGATCCCTACACCCGAGAAGCACTTGCAAGCCTTAAGCACCCTGCTTGCATTGTATCGCGTTATCCAGAACCTATTTTAGAAGATATCTGCCCTGATATCGAAGAGACATTTACTTTTTTAGATCAAATTGCTCATGCAATCCGCACCATTCGAGCAGAAATGCAAATGCCACCACATATGGCAATTGATCTATTTATTCAAGCTCCGTCTCAAAATGAACAAAGAGTAATCCTAGAAAAAAACTGCGATTTTTTAAAAGCCCTTATCCGTATCAGATCTATTACCTTTACTGAAAAGGTCCAAGAGCTGTGCTTTAGTGCAGAAACACTGGTTGGTTCTTTAAAGCTATTGATTCCTCTTCCCCAAGAATTAAAAATCAGAGAAAAAATTCGTTTAGCCAAAGAAAAAGAAAAACTCATTGCACAGCAAAATAAAGTTTGCTCCCAACTTGCTAATACAACATTTTTAGAAAAAGCACCTCCATCGCTAATACACACACTAACAAAAACTCTTCATCAAATAGAAGAGCAACTTAAAGAAATACTAAGAAAACTAGACCAATTAGAAGATTAACTACAAGCTAATTGCATTTTGTATATCTTTATCTTAGGAAGAAGAACTTAAAAAAAGTCTCTATCTCCCTAGAATATTATAAGGCTGCGTTAATAAAGATGGAGTCATTGAAGTGACACATCCTCCTACTTTTTTGAGTTTTTATTCTCTTTTTGCACTTCTTTTTGCGCTGGAGACATTGGAAATAACAGCCTATCTCCCCATAGAGAGACATTA
The DNA here is from genome assembly GCA_030067965.1 of Latrodectus elegans. Lineage (NCBI taxonomy): Eukaryota > Metazoa > Arthropoda > Arachnida > Araneae > Theridiidae > Latrodectus > Latrodectus elegans. The sequence continues at coordinate 1,228,648 of CM057819.1, read as the reverse complement.
ACCTCTAGCTCTGGATTCATAAGGTATACATAATTTCTGTGATATAATGGAATTACTGGCATATCGTTGATCAGTACTTTTTCAGCTTCTTCTAGAATTAATAATCGCTTATCTCCTTCTTCGTAGTTAGAGCAATTAAGCAACTCAATAAACTTTGGATTTTCCCAATTAGTAAAATTCATTTTATAGTTTTTATATCTAAATCTTTGGAGGATGTTCATTGGATCATCATAGAAAGCCAGCCAACTTGAAAGGCACATGGAGTAATCTTTAGTAGTTAGTTTGTCTATAGCAATACTAAAGTCTAACTTTTCTAGTTTAATGAAGATTCCAAACGCTTTTGCTAATTGCTGCTGAATGACTTGTACTATCTCATCTGCTCCATAAACTCGGGAGTAATAAAGGAAAGTCAGTGATTTAAAAGCGTCTTTAGTAATACCTAGCTCAGCCATTCCTTCATTTAGCAATACATTAGCTTGAGCTACATCATTATCTTTAAAAAATTGGGGACATCGATTTCCTTTTAAGCAAGGCGCCACTAGATTGTGTTGCAAACAAGCCAGCTTTATAAGCTGGATTAATGGAATTTGTTTTAATATTTTTTTTACATCCTCTTCCTAACATTCCGATCAAATCTTGGCGATTAATAGCCAAAGCAAAAGCTTTTCGAATCTTAGTGTTATTAAAAGGTTGTTTAGCTGTATTAAGATAAATAAATACAGAATAAGGCTGTACCTCTGAATTAAAGGTCCATTTTTTTTCTAACTCAGACACCTCTTCTAAAGGAATATCGGTTAAAGAATCTCCAACCATATCAATTGTTCCTTGTTTAAACATTTCTAATGTTACGTGATCGTTTTCCACAATATTAAATACAATTTTTTTGGGGTGACTATCTTCTGTTTTTCGATACCGAGGATTAGCAATCAAAACGATTTGACTTCCTTGCTTAAAACTTTCCAAAATGAAAGGCCCATTGCACACAAATTGAGCTCCTGTTTGGCATACCCAATTAGGGTTCTTTCGATCTTGTTCTATGTTTAAAGGATAGAAATAAGGCAAGCAAAGCAATTTAAGAAAATAAGGCGTAGGATGTTCTAACGTAACTACAAGAGTTTTTGCATCTAGAGCTTTGATACCTACCTGCTCCAAAGGAACAAGTCCTTCTTTAGCGTTTTTAATAGGCTCAAATTGATGATATCCTATTGAAGGGAAATTGGGACTGAGTGAGTCCTTCCACGATTGTTCAAAGTCATAAGCAGTAACAGGTTTACCATTAGACCAAAGATTGTCGCCTAAGGTAAATGTATAAGTAAGTTTGTCATCTGATACTTTATAAGACTTGGCTTGAGCAAGTTTAATGGATCCATCAGGATATCGCTTGACGAGACCTTCAAAAAGCAAGAAAATCATTTGAGAAGAAAAAACATCGCCAGCTTTACGAGGATCAAATGTCTTGGGGGGGGGTGTTTTCATGTTTAAGTTAAGCATACGACTACCAGTTTTGATCGAAGCACTAAAAATAGTGAATCCGATAGGGATTGCTAAAAGGAATAAAGTATTTTTTATAAATCTATTGATTTTAGTTAAAAAGTGTGTCATAATCTTTCATTGTATTAAGTAATTCTTATCAAGACTGGGTATTTTCTGGTAAAACGGCATATTCTACAACAACAAATGAAAAATTTAGTGCATTTTTATTGCTAAAGGTTGTGGTACAAGCTGTTATCTTTATCTACTTTTAGCTCTATACAATGAGTAGGGTTTTCAGAGTTATATTATTACTTAGCACTTGTATAAGCTACAAGAGATAAATATGTCTCAAGCTCAAGAAAAAAGAGGAATATGATACACGGCGATGGCCTTTAAAAAGAACTTTCCACATTTTGTCTAGCTAGACTTAAAAACTCATGCGCATAATTGCACCGTTTTTAAACCTATGACTCCCTTTTAAAAAAAATGGTTAAGCAAAATATTGAATTTAAATACAGATTTTAATATATCGTTTAAGCGTCCTTTACTTTCCAAAAGAGGAGGAATTTATGTCAATTCAAGTGAATGCAGAAGCAGCATCACACACCATATATCAACCTTTGCCACAATCAAGTCCTGAAACTATTTTGTCTCGGATAAGCAAACGTTTCACAATTAAAAACGTAGCTATCTTAGCTATTGGGACATCAGCCTTAGCTGTAACTGCCTACCTATTAGTGCACGGGAAAGCTTCCGGCAACGATAATACCCCTTTTCCTCACGATGGTCTTTTTTCTTACTATTGCAAGGAGGCTTGCAATACGCTTTACGGCTACAATCCAGAGCTAGTACAAGACTGCGACACATACTGCGAAGGTTCTTCTAAAGACACTTTTCCCCGCGCCTGTGTATTAGCATGTAATAAGCTAGGCATTGATGTATTATTAAAATGCATCCAAAGCTGTAATTGAATCTTAAAATACAACTGCTATCCAGCGATAGCGGTTGTATTAAAACTTCCAGTCCAATGCCGTATTTATCTCATTCACTTTTGTACCTTCGCCAAATCTCCCATCATAACCCAAAGACATTGCTACCCCCCCCCCTTGAGAGGCAATAAGAAATTGCACTCCAACAAGCACCTGGTCGATGATTTGGTCAAAGCTAGTCACTGAAAAGTTTGGCTGACAAAATGTATCTGAGCGAAAACTAGCAGTGTAATGTCTGCCCGAAAGGGGAGTTGTTCTTAGCCAACCTATATTAACACTAGGAACTACACATGTGTCACAAAAAGCCCATTCTTTAACAATTTTTAGATTAATTAAAGAGCGCAAGAAAGATGAGTATTTTCTTTTTACTGATAAGTTTATAGAGTCAGCCCCCTTTTCACAAAAACTTTCTTGAAAAACATTTAATTGATCCAACAGAATCTCTGGTCGAACAAATACATTAGCATCAGCCTCTAGATTAAAACCAGCTAGCACAATCTCTGAAAGATTCCAATTTCTGGGATGGCTCTTTGCCTGGCGAAAAAGACCTGGAAATTGGATTTTTCGATGCACATCATAAAAATTACCTGCCCCTAAGATCAGAAAGTCAAAATAAAAATGCTGAGAATCGTATCTTAAGCAAGGGCCCAAGTACCCTGAGTTTGCATAAGCTCTTCCTGCTTGATTCTTCCAATGTACATGAGAATGGGCATAACCAAGTCCTAAGCCTAGATTCCAATTATTACTCAATATGTGGTCTATTCCTGCTGTTACTCCATAAGTATGATTAGTAAAACCTATAGCTTCCTGACCAATCTCTAAATGGCTTTTTTGTGAATACACAGATCCAAGAGGATTGATCCAAATACTTGTAGATTTACACATATCTGCGCAACAGGATTTTTGATCCAATCTTGCTAGAAAAAACGCATTCGCTATAGTAAAATTGTTTTCCAATTCAGTTAATGCAAGAGATCCAAATTGTGAAGGAGTTAATCTATTTAAGGCTTTCTTATATTGACCTGAAGGAAGAATAAGTAAAGATTCTGCAACTGTATCAAGATCGACATCAGCAAAGTCAAAAGAAGAGCAAAATAGATAATCTGCTACCGCTCCTGCATTTCCACTAGGCCTTGGAGGTAAAACTAAAGAAGAACTAAGTACGAAAAGCTGAGCCCGATCGGGAAAATAATTGATCGTATAATTTAGCGGCAGATCGCTAAAAGAGCTGCTAAACTGACCTGTAACACTTCCTGCAGTTAAAAAAGTATACGCTGTTCCTGCCAGATACACTCCAGGCTCAGGGCTAATTTGCAAAACTCCGTTTAATGTTGCTGTGCCTGTTACCTGAAGTAAGTCAGTAGCCCCTGTTTCACTAATTTCTATGCCTAATATACCAGATGGGCCTTGGATATAATTTCCATTTACAGTTAAAGTACCAATTGAGCTGCCCGGCTCAGTCCTGCCATTATTAACCACATTGCCAACTGTTCCATTACCTCCAAGGATTGCATTGGGAAACACAGTTAACGCTCCTCCTAATGAACCATCCACTAGAAACGTTCCTGCATTGATGACAATACTTCCCGTAAAAGCTGAAGAGTTATTTATAAAATTTACTGACCCAGATCCTTGCTTATTTACGTTTCCTGATCCCGAAATGATTCCCGCATGCCCCTGTACCGGTTTGGTCAAATACTACACTAGCATTATCGAGGATATTCCCTTGTAGACTTATTGTATTCCCTTGCAAAACTCCAGCGCTAACAGTTGTCCCTCCAGAATATACATTTGCCCCTGTTAAAACTAGAGTACCACCATTTTGTTTAGTGATACTACCTGATCCCGAAATGATTCCCGCATAGGTCCCTACACCGGTTTGGTCAAATACTACTCTAGCATTATCGAGGATATTCCCTTGCAGACTTGTTGTATTCCCTTGCAGAACTCCAGCGCTAACAGTTGTCCCTCCAGAATATACATTTGCCCCTGTTAAAACTAGAGTTCCCAATCCTTGCTTAGTAAAAGACCCTGTGCCACTAATAATCCCTGGATACGTTGTAGTAATGGGGGTATTCACAATCAATGCTTTTGTTCCTAAAATGATTTCTCCTGTACCATTACCACTTAAAGTTGTAATTGTTTGTGAAGGGGGTGTAATAGCGCTAATATCAAGTGTTGAAGAATTAATGACAACTGAACCATTAGGATCTAGTACACCTGTTCCAGAAAGCGTCAAGATCATGTTTGAAGAGATAACTGTTCCACCGGTATAAGTATTGATTCCATTTAAACCTATAGTTCCTCCTGCTCCAGAACAGATAAGGGACCCTTGATCTATTAACCCCGACACAGTTAAGATAGAAGCATTCGAAGCATTAATAGTAATGTTCACGTCTTGCGAACCAAATACACGGTAAGGTCCTGCATTCCCATCAATTACTAAAGCGTCATTTGCAGCTGTAATAAATGTTCCTTGTATTGCAATCAAAGGTAAATCACTCAGTAAAGTGATTGTCCCAAGTCCAGCATCAAATGTAATGGTATTAGATTCTGCTAAAGACGCATTAAGATCATCAATTGCTTGCCTAAGGCTATTTGGTCCACTATCTGCATTATTTGAAACTCTGAAATCAAGCCCCCATAAAAGATGAAAAAATAAGGCATTAAAAATTAAAACTAGTGTTATTTTCATGTTTTTCTCCATGATATCTATTGCTTTCTAGTACATATGAAAGAATCTTAAAATATTTATATATAAATATTTTCATGTTTAAAGTAACGTTTAAAAGCTTTTAAACGTTACTAATGAAAATTCTAGAACTTACCTTTCCATAGATAAGACAGATTGCTTTTCTTGTTTTAGCAACTTGAAAAATTGCTCAGACTCTCTACAAGCAATAGAGGAAAGGCCGATTAAACCAATCAGATTAGGAAGTGTCATTAAGCCATTCATAATATCTGCTAGAGGCCAAACAAGCTCTATACTCATAATTGAACCTAAAAATACACAAAAACAGAAAAGCGCTCGGTAGCTTTTCTGTAAACACTCCCCACAGAGAAATTCCATGCTTTTTTCTCCATAATACGCCCATCCAATAATGGTAGTATAACCAAATAAGATAACCCCTAGAATAACAATAAACTCCCCGCCCGGGATAACAGAGCGAAAAGCTTGTATAACAAGCGCTACGCCATTAAGCACCTTACCATCTAGTCCAACTACACCTAAGACATCAGTAACTGAGATAACAAGTGCAGTAATTGTACATACAATGAAGCTAGAGAAAAACACACTACTCATTGAAATTAGCGCTTGTCTTCCTGGCACATCGGTTTTTGCTGCAGCAGCTGCAATAGGTGCACTCCCCATACCCGCTTCATTTGAGGAGATTCCCCGTGCTGCTCCTAACTGGATTGCCATCATAACAGATGCTCCTAAAAAGCCTCCCAGAGCTGCTTGCCCTGTAAATGCTGTTTGAATAATTGTAACAAAGCCTTCCCAAATACGATCATAGCGCACACATAAAATGAATATCCCGGAAACAATGTACAAAAAGCCCATAATAGGCACTAATATGCTACTAACCTTAGCAATGTTTTTAATTCCGCCAAATAAAACAAGAGCCGTAAGAATTGCCATAACGATTCCTGGCCAGATAGTAGAACAAGAGGTTAACTCTACACAAGCAACAGAAATAGAATGCGCTTGAATGAGGTTCCCGCCAGAGAGGGTGGCTAGTAAGCAACAAATAGAGAAGACTACGCCTAGCCATTTCATTTTTAACCCATTTGTCAAGTAATACATAGGCCCTCCACACATTCTCCCTTTTGCATCTATTTCCCGGTATTTTACAGCTAAGATAGCTTCAACAAATTTAGTTGCCATACCCACTAGAGCAATAACCCACATCCAAAAGACTGCCCCAAATCCTCCGGCAACTACTGCAGTTGCAACTCCTGCAATGCTACCAATCCCAATGGTTGCAGCTAATGCAGTCATTAGAGCTTGAAATTGACTAATATCTCCTTCTGAATCCTGATCAGATCTAGTAAATGCTAGTTTTAAAGAGTATCCTAAATAGCGAAATTGTATTCCCTTTAGACGAATAGTAAAAAATATTCCCACACCAATAAGTAAGAAGAATAAAATGTAAGTCCACATCCATTTATCTAATTGGTTTAAACACCAAATAATTTCTTTGTAATCCATTTTCACCTCGAGTTTTCTACTATTTTTCCGATCTATAAATTCTCATACAACTCAAGCGTTAGCAGTTGCGAGTTTTTTATGCATATGCTAGGTTAAAAAACCAATATTTTTTGACCTAAAGCTCATGAAGCCAATACACATATTTTCTCCTGCTCTTTTAAAGAAGCAGAAACCTCTCTCTACCTCTGCAAAAGATTTTCTAATACAAATTAAAAAAAAAACAAATGCGGTTGTAGCAGGCACTAACTCTAGCAAAGTATTCTTTATTGGGCCCTGCTCTATTCACGATATTGACTCAACTATTGCTTATGCAGAACGCTTTAAAAAGCTTTGCAATACCTTGAATAATCAGTGTTTTTTAGTGATGCGAGTTCATCTACAAAAACCCCGCACAACCACAGGTTGGAAAGGCTTGATGTACGATCCCTACTTGGATGGAAGCAATGACCTCCAAACGGGGTTGATTTGGTGTCGCAAACTCCTCGCTACCCTTGCTGAAATGCACGTCCCCTGTGCAACAGAGTGGCTTGATCCTCTCTCTGCTTGTTTTTTAAGCGATTTAGTCGCTTGGGGATTTATTGGAGCGCGTACCTCTAGCTCTCAGGTGCACCGCGAATTAGCTTCTAGTCTATCTTTCCCCACAGGTTTTAAAAATCACACGGATGGCTCTTTAGAAGATGCTATCCATGGAATTTTAGCTTCTAAGGAGTCTCACACATTCATGAGTATTGATCAAGAAGGAAAGGTATGTGCTTTTCAATCTAAAGGAAACCCTCATGCGCATCTTGTTTTAAGAGGCTCTAGCCAAGGAGTCAATTACGACTCCAAATCAGTTAAAGCTGCTCTGAAAAAATTAGCTGCTGTCAATTTACCTCAGCGTATTTTAATTGATTGTGCCCATGACAACTGCGAAAAACAGTTTGAAAAGCAAAAAAACGCTTTTCAATCTGTTCTAGAACAAATCTCTACTGGCAGACATGAAATTTTAGGAGTCATGCTAGAGAGCCATTTAAAAGAAGGCAATCAGAATCTACCAACAGATAATTTAGAGTATGGTTTATCAGTTACAGATCCTTGCTTAAACTGGGAAGAAACAGCTGAATTGATCCATCAAGCTAATTGCATGGTGTGCTAGGTTCTTCAAGATTGATTAAGCGCACCCATAACTGATGTCTACACTGCTTATAAATACACCCATCTTCTGTTACAATAGAAGCCTTGTAAGTCAAAATTCCGCCTTTTTTTTCGTACTCATCATCAAATAACTTATAATACTCATAATTCATTTTATCCATAATCGGAAAACAGACCTTCTGTTCTGTGTGATCCCAAAAGATCAAATCCAACACAGCAACAGGATGTAAAGCGAGAATTTCACTGGGTACACACCATTGAACAACTAGCATTTGCCCAATTGGAGGAGACTCCTGCCTTGGATCAGGTGTCCCTACATGCGTACTAGCTAAATAGCGCTCATCAACCCACTTTTGCATAACAGACACGTAATAAGGGCCACAAGAGCATAAACTCAACAAAAGAAAAAAAAGAAAAAAGCGCATTCCTATTTGCAACATAATCCCCTATACTTATGTAAAAAGGTTATCGATGCCTAAACATTTAAAGCAAGCTGTCTCTGGAATTATCTTTTGTTCTGAAAAAAAAAAGTCCTTTTGATTAAAAGAAGGGATATTCCTGTTTGGGTCCTTCCAGGTGGAGGCCTCGAAAGAAATGAAACACCCGAGGAAGCTGTAGTTAGAGAAATCTACGAAGAAACAGGATTATCAGTCCAGATTGTGCGAAAAGTGGCTGAATATCTACCGGTGAACAAATTAACGCAATTAACACATGTATTTGAATGTGCTGTTATTAAAGGAGACCTACAAACAGGTACTGAAACTAAGGATATTGGATTTTTTTTACTTTCTAAGTTACCTGCATTACCTCCTCCCTACCTAAACTGGATTCAAGATGCTCTATCCGATCACAAACTCATTTTACAAAAGAAAATCGAAGGGGTTTCCTATTATATTTTAATAAAGTTTTTATTTCTTCATCCCATTCTAGTAATGCGATATTTGCTGACTAAAATAGGTGTTCATATCAACAGCTAATCATTTTTTTAGGATCAACCGCCTTATCAAACTGAGCTTCTGTTAAAAAGCCAAGCTGTAATGTGGCCTCTTTAAGAGAAATATTTTCCCGATAGGCTTTAGATACAGCTGCTGCTGCTTTGTCGTAACCAATAATAGGATTCAAAGCAGTAGCAAGCATTAAAGAGTTCTTTAAATAATACTCAATACGAGGAATATTTGGTTTAATTCCCATTAAGCACTTATTCTGAAAATTGGAAACTACATCCGAAAGAAGCCGTATGGATTGAAGCAAATTATAAATCATAACAGGTTTAAAGACATTTAACTCAAAGTTGCCTTGAGAGCCCGCAATAGTAATCGTTGTGTCATTGCCTAACACTTGAGTCGCTACCATTGTCATAGCCTCACATTGAGTAGGGTTTACTTTTCCCGGCATAATGGAAGAGCCAGGCTCATTCTCTGGTAAAATAAGCTCAGCAATACCGCACCTTGGCCCAGAAGCGAGCCAGCGAATATCATTTGCAATTTTCATCAAAGAGCAACTTAACCTCTTTAAAGCTCCACTTACTTCAACAATAGCATCATTTGATGCTAAAGATTCAAACTTATTAGTAGCCGAGACAAATGCAATTTGAGTGCGTTCACTAATAATTTCTGCTACGCGTTTTGCATAATCGGGATGAGTATTTAACCCTGTGCCTACAGCACTACCACCAAGAGCTAATTCTGAAAGAGCGTGTAATGCATTTTCAATAGCAGATATCCCATGCTTAATCTGTGAAGCATATCCAGAAAATTCTTGTCCCAAGCTCAAAGGAGCAGCATCCATTAAATGCGTGCGGCCGACTTTGATAATCTTTTGAAATTCTTCCGCTTTTTGCTCTAATGCCTGATAAAATCTTTCTAGAGCAGGGAGCAGACTTTGACAAATGGCTAATTTAGCTGCAATGTGCATAGCACTGGGAAAAACATCATTTGAGGACTGTGACTTATTCACGTCATCATTAGGATGGATGGGTGTTTTACTGCCTTTTTTTCCTCCTAGCTTAGCAATCGCACGGTTAGCAATCACTTCATTAACATTCATATTTGTCTGAGTACCAGAACCTGTTTGCCAAATAACAAGAGGGAACTGATCATCTAGCTCTCCTTGCAAGATCTCTTGGCAAACACTAACAATAATGTCTGCTTTTTTGGAATCTAATAAACCTAGTTCTTGATTTACTTTAGCAGCGGCAAGCTTTACTATAGCTAATGCGTGAATCAGAGGAATCGGCATTTTTTCCGTTCCAATTCTAAAATTTGTTACAGAACGCTGTGTTTGTGCCCCCCAATAACAATCGTTTGGAACAGTAACTTCTCCTAAAGAATCTCTCTCTTTGCGCATATAGTATCTCTTGAATTGCTAGGCCTTCTTTGTATCTCAATATCTGCAATTTAGGCAAACCTGAAAAAACATGTGTACCATTTAGTGGAGCTTTAAAGAGCATCGCTAGAAATCAAAGTGTCATTTAAGGTCGGCTAAAGGAGATACAGTATTATGCTCTTGCTTAGCTTAAATTATACTGTAAAAGAAAATAAATATAGCCCTGAAAAACCTTTATCCTTTTATGAATGCATGAAAAAACATCATCTTAAGAAAAAGATTTTCTGGGTACTGATCTAAAATTTTAGGAAATGTAAGCATTGGGCGACCACAGCTAACCTTAAAACTAGATAGATCAACAATAATAATCGCCAAATGCTGTATTTAATTCATAGCAAGATTCTAAAAAAAGGAACTACTTCACTAACAAGGTAGGAACTGTCACAAACATATGATGTATTAATAAACACCTAAAGTAAAGCATCAATAGAAGTCTGTGGGTTAAAAAACAGCGACCAACATTCATCATAAAAAAACCAAGTTCATGAAAATTCATAAAAAGCTAGATCAATAAAAGAGCAAAGACAAATGCAAATAGTGAGAACGATTCGATAATTCCCAATGCCGCAAAGCATTTTCCAATGATAGCTGGTTGTTTTGCCGAAGCTTGAATACCCGATGCTGCGCATAGCCCTTGATAAATAGAGGAAAAAAGAAAGGCTATACCAACAGACAAACCAATACCAATACCAGAAAGAGCAGATAACTCTCCTGAAACAATCTTAGCTTTCATTAACAACATCAAAACAAATCCATAAATTGCTTGTGAAGAAGCAACAGCTGACATACCAATAAATTGCCCATGATTTTCTTCTACGCGGCTCATAACAGCATGAGATGCCATGCCTCCAATCCCGCAACCAATCGCACTCCCAGCACATCCTAATCCTAAGACCAATGCAGGTCCTACCATACTATAATCCATAAATCTCCTTAATTTTCTTTTGATTTTATATATGTTAAAGGGTTAAACAAACGCCCTCCCCCATCAAAGCAATAGTGATACCATTCAATAAAGTTAAGACGAAGACCGTGAATAACACCAGCCATCAATCCCAGAAGGATATTTACACCATGTCCTCCTAAGATAGGAATAAATCCAAATAGCCCAGCACTTTTCCCCAATTGATTAAAGGTAGATGCCATAATTGTTCCTGCAAGTGCTAAAGCATACAGACGTAGATAGGAAAGCACATCAGCAAAAACTTGTAAAACTTGAGTAACTTGCCCTAAACCTTTCAAACGTTTTTGAATCAGCGCTAATATAATAGCTATAATAATCCCGCTAAAAAGCAATTGCAAACCAATTTGAGCTCCTTGAGCTTTGCTGACCAGATCTAAAAAATGCAAGATAGAAGTAGCATTCAAAATAGAAGGAAAGTATAAATAGCCACCTATCATAAATAAAATCCAACCAACTCCAGCCCAATTACGAAAAAAATAACGCATTAATGAACAAGAAATGTGCACAATTCCTAATAAAATGGAAAAATCTAGTAAGATGTTCCTAGAAAAACTATCCGAGGCAACGTAAGTTGCCCTACCATCTTTGTATTCTACAGCTCTCTCAATTACTTCTTTTCCAGAATTTGCACTTAGGAGTTGGGGAAACTTTCTGTCCAAATCCTGCTGGACATCATCATTTTGCTTCAAATGATACTCTGCTTTTTTTACAACAAGTTTCTGGAGAGGAGAGATTTGCGTAGCCCAATTAGTAGGCTTAAGTTCCAATCCAAAAAAAGAAGCCGTACACACACCCCATAAAACACAGCCAGTTGCTAGAATTGTGGCTAATTTTAACATCCTTCTTTTTTGTCCCTTGAGATTAGGAAATTTGTACCAGCAAAACCCCGCTAGTGCAAGATAAAGCAATCCATAACCCCCATCTGCAACGATAATGGAAAAAAAAAGAGCAAAAAACCAAAACACCCAAGTAGAAGGATCTTTGTCTATATGAGCAGGAGCATCGTATACGCGTACTAGATCCTCCCCAATCCGAGCTATCCCTTTATTTTCCATATATGTGGGAACCTGATCGCTTTCCTCTACAGCAATAGATTCACAATGAACAGCCATATCATTGACTAAAGAATATAAGATGCGCACCTTGTTTTGTGGAATCCAAGCTTCAACAAAAAAAATGGAATTTTCTAAAGGATATTGAACAGTGTTTTTTGCTTGTTCTAAATGATAAGCATTGAGATACGAAATCAGCGCCTCTTGTAAAAAAGGTTGAAACCCAGCAGATTCTTTGAGCTCTGCTTCTACAGCGCGCAAAGATCGTCTTGCCTCCTTTAGTTCTTCCTCTAACACACCAACCGGTTTGTCCACACGCATTTCAATCATATGAGGATAATGAACAGAGGAGGTATGAATAGACATAAAATAGTCTAAATCATATTCAGTATTGAGATAAATCAATCTATTATCTAGTGGTTTTTCTTTTCGCTTAGAGGTCTTCATGCAAAAAAATTGAATAACCTTTTTTCCTTCAGATTCAATATAATCGATATCTTCTTTAGAAAAATTTCCCAGAGGAGCCACTCTTGCTATATCAAGTTTAATGATTCGGATTTGTTCCAATAAGCGCTCAGTTTCCTTCTTTAAATGAACGATGTGCAAAGCAATCTTTTCTGGAGACTGTTGCCTTACTGTGAGCTGTTTAGGTACCGGTTTCATTTTTTTTAAGATGCGAATCGCATCGATAAAACATTGTGTTTCCTTAGGAATATGGGAAAGATTTTTATTTTTTCCGGGAATAAATTCTAATACCCCTTGCTGTTGGGCTTTTACGAAAAAGGCATTAAGATCCTCTTTTAATCCTAAAATGAGATATTTTTTCATAGGGATAATCATGTACTCACCTTAAGAGAGCGTTGTAGAAGCTTCTTTTTTGCTACTTTTGCTTGAGATACTGCAGCTAACTGTTGATCATTTAAGAAAATTTTAATTTTTCTGATGTGCTCTTGAGCTCGAGGTATTAAGATTTTTTCAAAAAGATTTACACGGATTGATACCTCTTTTAATTCATTCTCAAGAACAAGCTTTTTTTGTTTTGCTACAAGTTTTTTTTCCCGAACCAATAGTAACTCTTTGATGTCATCTAAAACAGATTCAAACCAAAGAGGCGTATCAAATAAGGAATAACGAGCCTCTTCAAAATCTATTTTCTTTAGCTTAGGTACGCTAATTCCTGCAATGTTATCATAAAGCACTTCTATGTTTTTAATTTTTGTCGCTTCTAAGAGGCGGTCAAAGCTAGGATCAGTAAACAGTTGCACGTATTCTTTAGTGTTTTCTTCTTGCTTTTTTAACTGCAAGGCGAACCGTTCTATCTCTAAAGAAGCATAACTCACCTCTAACTGCAGCATGGATTTTTTCATCTGCAAAGTGGGTAAGTACTTTTTTAACTGCTCTAATTTGAGCTGTTGTACACGTAGCTCCATTTTAGTAAGTTTTACTTCAACCACAACACGAATTCTTTTGTTTAATAATTTTTAGGCCAGTATTTATCAATTAACGTTTGCTTTATGCCAACCTCATGTTGATCAAAGCACTCAGAAAGCGTTTGCCATAATAAATTAAGAGCTTCTTCTACAGAAAGGTTCAGTTCTAAATTCATCATGCGCTCTTCAAACAGTTGGGCAAATGCAATGAGTTTTTTATGCCACACAGATAAAGGAAAACCCATACTCTGCTGTTCGCGAGCTTTTTTAGCATCTGCATATAAACGGATAGAAGCATTAGCAATAGAACCGTGATCTTCACGAGTCGCTTTTTCAATCACATTTTGCTTTAAGCGAGATAAAGAACCAAAAGGATCAATCCTACCTCCATGTAGATAAAATTGTCCCTCTGTAATATATCCTGTATTATCAGGAATCGGGTGGGTAACATCCCCCCCTGGCATAGTTGTCACTGAAATAATCGTAATCGATCCACTTCCTTCTATATCTACTGCTTTTTCATAACGAGACGCAAGATCGGAGTATAAAGAGCCGGGATAGCCCCGAGTAGAAGGAACCTGGTCCATTGTAATCATAATTTCCTTGATTGCGTCGGCAAATGCTGTCATATCTGTTAAAAGTACTAATACATCTTTATCTTGCATAGCAAAACGCTCTGCACAAGCAAGAGCCATATCAGGAACCAAAAGACATTCCACAGCGGGATCTGTGGCTTGATGAATAAACATCACTGTTTTACTCAGAGAGCCAGAGGTTTCTGCGTTATCAATAAAAGCTTGGTAATCATCAAAGCGAAGACCCATCCCACCGATAATTACAATATCAGCATCTGTTTGATTAGCAATGCGCATTAATAGAGCATTGTAAGGTTCTCCCGCAACGGAAAAAATAGGGATTTTTTGCGATTTAACAAGACAGTTAAACACATCAATCATAGGGATATTAGTACGAACAAGCTCATGAGGAATAATTCGCCTCACAGGATTAAACGAAGCAGTACCAATTTCTATCTCATCTCCTACCACTTTCGGACCTTTATCAATTGGGTCACCGGCGCCATTTAATCTTCGACCTAGAAGAGCTTCACTACAAGTAGCTTGCATTTGCCTACCTAAAAAAGTTACTCTAGAGTTTGTTGCTATTCCACGGGTATTTTCAAAACACTGCAAAGTCACAAAGTCACCCTCAATACGCAATACAGAGGCATATAAGCTGCGATCATCTTGTTTTTGAATGCGTGCTAGCTCTCCAAGGCCAACCCCTTCTGCCTTAATTGTAATCAAATTACCTCGCATATCAACAATCTTGTCGTATACTTTTTTCACTTGCTCATTCCTTTATGTTTTTGCCCACTTTGAATTTTTTCCTCAATATGCATAAATGCTTCCCTATAACGATCTGATTCAAAAGGCATAAAATTCATATTTTTAAGCGCATTTTGAAGGTCTAGAAAAAAGGATCTCGCATGATCATGCGATGAAAAAGAAAATGACATATTAAAAATATTATCAATTAAAATAAACAAGGGAATTTGTCTATCTAAGGGACAATATGCATCTTCTTTGTCAAAAGCATTTTGTTGTAGGTAGCAAACCTCATATAACTCCGATTTTAGAAAGATGAGCATATCATCTAGTGATACTCCTTCTTCCCCTACTACTTCCATACGCTTGCCTATCTCATCTCCTTCTCGCAGAATTTGAGCGGCCCTTTTCACCATATCCCCCCAACTAGGAACTCTCTTCTGTAATTCTACACTGACTATTTCAATATATTTACTCCATGAAATTAAAGGATCAATTGCAGGATATCTACGCGCATCAGAACGCTCTCTAGAAAGCCCATGGAAAGCTCCAACAGCAGTTAATGTTGCTTGTGTTACAGGCTCTTCAAAGTTTCCTCCTGCTGGCGATAAAGTTCCTCCAATTGTCAAGGATCCTGTCCTATCCTGAGATAAAGCTATAACTCCTGATCTTTCATAGAAGGCAACAATACGAGAAGCAAGATACGCAGGAAAAGCTTCTTCTCCTGGAATTTCTTCTAAACGCCCTGACATTTCTCTCATAGCTTGCGCCCATCGAGAAGTGGAATCAGCTAGAAGTAAAACATTTAGCCCCATTTGGCGGTAATATTCAGCAATTGTTACTCCTGTATAAATAGAAGCTTCTCTCGCTGCCACAGGCATAGAAGAAGTATTACAAATGATTACAGTGCGACTCATTAAAGATTCATTTGTATGAGAGTCTGTCATATAGGGAAATGTACGTAGTAATTCCACTACCTCTCCAGCGCGCTCTCCACAGGCTACAATAATAACAATGTCTACTAAGGAGTATTTGGAAAGATGGTGTTGCATAACCGTTTTACCAGCTCCAAACGGCCCAGGAGAACAAAAAGTGCCTCCTTTTAATACAGGAAACTGCGTATCCAAAATGCGTAAACCAGTACTCATCATTTCGCTAGGCTTGATCTTCTCTCCCTCGAATAATGGCACCTTGATTGGCCATTTTTGAGACATGGTAAATGCCATCTCTTTCCCTTGATGATTAACGCCACGAGCTATTACAGTATCAATGGTATAAGCACCCGGCTGAATGATCCATGTAATAGTATAATGATCAAAATGCACAAAAGGCACCATAATCTGATGGTGAAAACGACCTTCCATCGTGAAACCTAAAGAGTCACCCCGACACACTGCATCGCCTATATTCACGGTAGGTTGAAAATCCCAGTGACGCTCTTTATCCAAAGGAGGAAGATAGACACCACGATTTAAAAAAAGACCTGTGGCATCTGCTACTTTTTCTAAAGGGTTTTGCAACCCATCAAAGATTGAAGTTAAAAGACCAGGGCCTAATTCAGCTTCTAGTAAATGGGAAGAAAAATGCACTTCCGTGTCTAAAGAAACACCTCGTGTATCTTCAAAAACTTGAATTTTAGCAGCATCTCCCATGATTTCAATAACCTCAGCTTTGAGAGGGTGTCCTTTATCCAACTGGACCATGACAACTTCTCCTTGCTGAATATTTCCTTGGTACTCAACATAGAGTAGATTTCCAAAGACTTTTTTTACCAAGCCTTTAGCGGCTTGTTTTGTCATAGAGCTCATGAACTACCTTAATTTTATCCAGTTTGAAATGCTTCGAAGATCTTTTTTCCTTCTTCTTGGCCTAATTCATAAAGTGATTCTACTAATATAAATTGCGCTACATAACAGAGGATATGATCAATAGAGAACAAACTTCTACTCGCTAAGTCAGCTACTTTAGTAAACCGATACTCAATAAAAGCTCGATATTGTTGCCAGGGACTTTTATAATATGTGAAAAAGATCTCCTTTAAAGGCGCATATTCGAAAGGAGGGCTATACCTTATCTCATCTTTTTGCAATAAGATGTTTGCTACAAAGGGATCCAAAGGATCTTCAAATTGAAGTTCTTGTAAAAGGTTTTTATTAGCTTGTTTAGCTCGAATAGCGAGTAAAACCAATCTAGACTCTTTTTCAAAAGTTAAATAGCTTTTTAGAAAACCCTTTTGTTTACTAATTTCTTCCGCAAAGAACTGAGTGAATACTCCCCAAAAATTGTGTAACTTTGCTGATTCATCTTCAAATTGATCTAAAAAATCAAAGACATATTGCGGTAAATCGCTCTTTACTAGTAAGGCTTCATCTAATTCCTTTTCAGAAAGGTTCCCATGGGTATCAATTGATTTAGCCAGAAGAAGATTTCTAATATTTGCTAGGTCAATAGCTAAACGCAATACTTTTACTTTTTCTAAATCTTTGCGGCTTAAATTTACCTGTAACAAACTAACTAATTCTTCAAATGAAAGTTCTAATGGCTTTCCCAAAGAAAGAGGCGGCAAAAAAGGCGCTAAAAAAACATATCGACTCATTAAATCCTTTGCGTAATTATTTTTTAAATATTAGTTCATAAAAGTCTCTACGACAATACCGCTCAATAAGCTCTTCCAAAGAAGAATCTGTAATTTCTATTGTAATGTTTTTGTCGCGTAATTTTAATTCTATTCCACCCTGAATAGATCCAATTAAAACAGATTTTTCCTGCAATTTATGCAAAACGCTTTGTAACAGTAGCGTATTTATCTCTCGAGGAGGGACTGCTTCGGGAATGTATATGCTTAAGTTTGTTTCAATTCCTTCTCTTTCAACAGCTCCTACAACGGCATTTATGAGCTTTGCAAGTATCTCTGGTTTATTTATTTCAGATCTGAGCAGTTGTAATAATTCTTTAGAGAAAAGATTCTCCTTGATTTCTTGCTTTAATCCGTCGACTACCTGTCTACTTATTTGAGACAGAGAAGCTTCAAAAACGGCTTTTTTTTGCGCAATTAGCCTATTAACATCGCTGAGCAGCTGTTCCTTTTCACGATAAGCCTGTGCAATAATTTCTTGAGCTTGTAAATTTGCTTGGAGCAATACCTCTTTAGCCTGTTGTTGAGAAGGCTCTAATATTTCTTTGCGTAGGACATCACAGATCTTTTTTACTTTATCTTTTCCTGTCTCCATTACCAAAACCTTGAATTTGCAAAATAATTTGATCCCTAGAAGCGCCAAAATATGCGTAAAAGAGGGACTAGGTGCCATTATTTATACTTGAACAAATGATAAATCGGCTATAAGTTATTGACTTTAAGACCATATTTTTCAACATGCACTTAATTGAAAATTTAAAGTTTACAATAAATCATTCTGTTTGTGATAAATCTAGCTATCTTTTTTAGAGGAATACATTTATGAAAAAAGCAATTTGTGTACTTTTGTCCATTACAATGCTTACAAGCCCTTTATGCGCTAGTAAGTGTTTAGATGTATACCAAGAACAAATAAATGAAGTTTGGGAAACAGGAGCTGCTGTAGAAGATAGTAACTTTACAGCGATTTCTACCAGTATGATTGGTTGGGGAATTGGTTTAGCTATAGGAATAGTAGTCCTTGCTTGCGTAATACACCGAAGCAAAAAATAAGTGACAACTCTCTATGCTTTACCAGGGTTTTTAGGTTTACAGTCTGATTGGGCAATTCTTAAAACAGGTTTTTCTCTTCCGATCATTCCTATAGACCCTTATCAAATTGCTCGACCAGAGCAAGGTCTAAGTACATGGGCTCAAGAATTTAGCAAAATGCTTAAAACAGCAGAGAAGCCTCCTGTTCTCTTAGGGTACTCAATGGGAGCGCGTTTGTGTATGCATGCTCTTTTAGAAAACAGCAATCTGTTTAAAGCTATGGTTTTAATCTCGGGCAATCCTGGCTTACAAACTCAACAAGAAAGAAGAGAACGTTTAGCTGTAGATTGCTCGTGGGCAGAGCGCTTTCAAAAAGAACCCTGGGAAACTCTAATGCATGCTTGGAATAGTCGCCCTATCTTTTCTGCTACAACTATAATTCGCCATGAGAAAGATTATTGCCGTAACAGTCTTTCTTCTGCGCTTATCAACTGGTCTTTAGCACACCAAGTCTATTTTTCCTTGGAGCTTGAACGAGCCTCTTTTCCTATCTTATGGGTCACAGGCAAATTAGACAAAATTTATTCTAATAAACGTAAAACTCTAAAGTTCTCACACCCTCTTTCACGAGGCAAAATTATCTCTTCTTCCGGTCATCGAGTTCCATGGGAACAACCAAAAGCCTTTTGCTCAGCACTCAATCAATTTTTACACCAATTAGAAATATCCAACTAATTCTGACCACTGACTTCCATTTTTAGGAATGATAAGTGAAACCTTTACATTAAAGAGCATAATAGGGGAAACACTATCTGCGTTCTGATATTTTAAATACCTTTGCGCATGAATTTCAACATGATCACCTTTTCGTTGCCACATTAACGAGCAGGGCTTTTTCTGAGTCAGAAAGAACATGTAGGTCGAGGGTAGAATGCTGGAACACTTCCTTTAAGCCCTCATAAGGTTTAACAAAAATGCCCTGCTGAATTTGAGCCAGCGTTTTAAAAAGCAGCTTCTTCGCTCATTGCATTTAATAGATACTTAAACATCTCTTGCGCATGATCTTTTATAGATCTACAGGTTTGTTCTGATAGGTCTCCCAGTTTCTTTCAATGCAAAGCTCTGAGGAAACTTTGTACTTCTTGAATTGTTTTGCATGTCCTTAAATACAAGGAATGATAGTCTGGTGTAGCTTTTTTCTGACTTCAAAGCGATCTGGTTTATACCCATTGAAACTTACTTCTTGTAGACTTAGCCTCTCTAACAAAGAGAGCTTTGCTAAAGTGTCTGCTAAAGCAAGTCCTGGACGCAAACGATGTTCGATCACAGCCTTGCCTTTGCTTTGAAGAGGAACGGGAACAAGGTTAACAATAGTCTCTTCAAGGTGCTCGCGCGTAACTTCTCGTTTGCTCATCTCTTGATGCATACGATCTTCTGCCATAGCACGATTTCCTCCCCGGTCAAAAAAGTTTTTGCAATTTGTGCAAAAATACTTCACATTCGGCAGACGAAATTTAAGGTCATCACCCTGAAAGATGTAAAAAGCTAAAATGAATTCCTGCCATTCCCGATTGGGATAAGCCTTATTAGGCTGTGTCAAGTCCATCCCATCAAAGGAAATATCCATGCGAGAACCGAAAATTTTTTGATGAACCTGATTGAGGAGATTATCAATGACTTTGTTGCGATACTGTTCATCATCTTTAAGCAAGTAAAGTAAGCGATTTGGGTTTTTTTTATCGTAGAAAGAATCTTTAATGGCTCTTTTCAATTCTGCAAATGTTGTCATTGCTGCATAGGCTTGCTTGCGTTCAAAAAGATCTCCTTCGACAGCTTGGAAGACCACGTGGAAATTATTGTAACTCTGTTGTAAACGGTAAAGAGTTTGTGAACGCCCATCTTCATTTTCAATTGTACCTGAGTCGTTCAATCGTTGGTGGGATTGGATAAGATAAGACTCCCCTCGTTCTGCAATAGCTTCTAGCATCCCCTCGAACTCAGGAGCAATAGCTTCACCTGATTGAATATACCCTTGAGAAAAGATTCTTAACATCGCTTTCAGCATAGAGTTAGGAACATGTGGTGTCGGATGACGCATATAATAAAAGACGCGCTCTTCTCCCCTTTCATTTATGAAAACTTGTTTTCCTCGCAAGAAAGGAAGATCTGTCATCAAAAAGTCCTCAATCCCCAGTGCCCCGTACAACATTCTCTTATTTCGATCTACCCAATGAACTTTTATTTCGTCAGGAGACCCGGCAACTTTTGCATTTTTTGCCATAACTACTTCAGCAAAATTCTCTCTTGTTACAGCAGGAATCTCCTTTGGATTAGGATGCAGACGATCATGTCCTTCTTCATGAAACTGAAGCAGCTGTCGCAAAAATTCGTGTTTCTCACAGAGGAAGAGAGCTGCGCATAATGAGCGTATAAGAATGCGACACTCTTTGTACTCTTCAGATACGTTGTATTCTCTTCGGATTTTTTGGTATTGCTCTGTTGCAAGGACTTCTCGGAGCGATTTAACGTACACTTCACGTTGCTCCTTTGCATTAGCATAGCAAAATCCTTCACGAGCCCAACGATCAACAGGGTAGAGCAAATGCGCTAGAGCTCTCTCAAGCCTCTTAAGCATCAGATTTTTTCGAAAAGTTGTAGTTTTAAGCCATTGCTGAACTTTTATCAAGTTAGCATCAAGGTCAATATTAAAATCATTACGGAGGATAGAGATGTACTCATCAAGAGCAATACGAAAGTCTTGTATTTCTAACATCGTTCCGGTGATTTGATGCGTATTTATACCAATAGGTCCACTCGCATAAGGACGCAGTACTTCCCAGCCATCCATACTTTCATCCTCTCGATCGTTTCCTAAGCTTGGACTAGACGATGAACTACTAAAAGCAGATGCATTTTGTAACCTTTTATCAATCTCACTTCGAATACTAGATGCATTGGAAGGATCAAGGTTTAAAGCATTTCTAGCACGATCAAACACATCAGGAAACTTTGTTGCAAAACCCATAAAAACAGAAGGCTTAAATATTTCAATTGCTATATAAATAGTAGCAATCACAGAATACATCAAACTTTGCATACCTGCTTTATAGCACTCTAAAACTTTGCGTTCAAAATTTATATGGACACAGTTTAAAAATAAATTTACCGTGCCCGTAGAAAAAAAATAAGGAGCACTAATAAAGACTGCTAATGCAACAGTGCGCACAACTTGAGCAATAACTAGTGCACGACAGCCTGAGCCTTCTTGAACGATGCGAACCTTCTGAATGCTTGCTTGTAATTTCTTATCGCTTTCTGGAACGTAATAAGCAGGCTTTAAGAACTCTAAAAAACTCTCTGTTAACTGGTTCAAATTTTGGCCTATCTGTTATAAACTCAGTAATTATACAAAAAAAATACAAATATAAACAATGCACTAAAAATATCTTTTATTTTTAAATTAACAAAGCCAGACAATTCTAATTATAAAATCCTCGTGTTATAGGAATTAACAGTTTTTCTTTACAAAAGCTCTGGACTTTATATAAGATACTTTTTATGAATTTCTTAAGGGGAAAAAAACAAAAAGATCCAGGGTATAATACTGTACTAGCATGTAAGATATGCTTTTTGTTGTTCTGTTTCTTATCTTTGCCTTCTTGTTTTTGTATTACTACAGATCAGCCGACTTGCTTCTTTACTCCACCTGC
The DNA here is from genome assembly GCA_030067965.1 of Latrodectus elegans. NCBI lineage: Eukaryota > Metazoa > Arthropoda > Arachnida > Araneae > Theridiidae > Latrodectus > Latrodectus elegans. The sequence continues at coordinate 1,206,306 of CM057819.1, read as the reverse complement.
TGGTTGGGACTTTGCTGATCCTAAAATATTAGCGCCAAGGGTCAAAATTGCCTTTGTCGGTAAGACCAGGAGTGCTCTAGCTCCTTCAATTATTTTAGCAGAAGAAGATATAAAAGTGGGATCATCTGAGTACTTAAAAGCCGTACAGATCATTTATAAAAAAGCACGGAAAACAAGCTGCCGCAACATGGGGTCTCTTCAAACACAAGCTGGATTAGCCCACCTTATGCAGATTGACACCGAGACCAAATATGGCCCTTTGCGTAAATTACAACTCATTTTTATCAAGGACAACAAAGCATACGTACTGACAACCTCCGCTTTAAAAAAAGATTTTTCTGTTCATTCCGATGCTTTTCATAAAACGCTTCTCTCTTTTGCTTGTACTTGTGATCTATACGCACCTTTAGGCCAGGAATTGCAAGCAGATTTAGAGCTATTAGAAAACGCTCTTGTAAACAAATGGAGGGGCTTCCCAAAGCAAGAAATAGGTTCTGAAGATTTTTTCAATACAGCAGAATTTCAAAAATCTTATTGGCTTCCTCTACAGAAAAAAGTATTAGAAGACTGCAAGGAACAAGGGGCCTACTGGCAAATGCTTGTTTTAAAATCTATCTATAAACGCCTCTTAGACCCATGAAGTTTATAGCTTTCCTCTTGTTCTTTTTTAGTTGTAACCATTCTACAAACTGGCAAGTAGAGCACATCTATTCAGATTGCAAAGAGCATTGCTCCAACAAGCTTTCATACTTATCTAAAGACCGCATAAAGCGGGGTAGATCTAGAAATAATTTACATAGGGAACAACATGAAGGCTTATGTAAACCTCTACCCTCATATAATTAAAAAGCAATCTACTATGGTTGAGCTCATTACAAAAGAATCTACTGAGCAATTTACTGCTTACTGCCTAAAAAGGAGGGCAGAAAATACTGTTACCTCAAGAAGCTTTATGTTTTTTCCTAGATGCATTAGAGAATAATCAAGAAGTCAAAATTGCAATAGGAGGATATTATTCCCTTGTAGAACCATTGGGTTTTAAAGAAAATTTTAAAAAGTTACAAAACTTTCCTAAATTAATTAACCCTTTTGAGTTTTCTTTCTTGTAGTAGATTTATGAGATTTTTTACTTTTTCTTAAACACTTTCTTAGCTACCATGCACCTTAATTTAATGAGGTTTATATGAATAAGCTCGAGCAACTTAAAAAAATGACAACAATTGTTTCCGATACTGGAAAAATTGAAGAAATTAAAAACTACTTACCGACAGATGGAACAACTAACCCTTCTTTAATTCTTGCTGCTTCTAATAAACCAGAATACCAGTTTTTAATTGAAGAAGCTGTTCAGTCAGGTTTAACGAGCAGTTTAAAAAATGAGGCCTTAATAGATTTTATTGTGGATAAACTCTTTGTAAATTTTGGTTTGGAAATCTTAAAAATTATTCCAGGTCGCGTATCTACAGAAATCGATGCTCATCTATCATTTGACACACAAAAAAGCATTGAGAAAGCGCATCAACTCATTGCTTTATATGAGAAGGCGGGTATGGATCGCAGTCGTATTCTGATCAAACTAGCTTCTACATGGGAAGGAATTAAAGCAGCAGAAGCGCTTGAAAAAGAAAAAATCCACTGTAACATGACTTTGCTGTTTAGTTTAGAACAAGCTATTGCTTGCGCTGAAGCCAAAACAACTTTGATTTCTCCTTTTGTAGGCCGTATTTTAGATTGGTTTAAAAAACAGGAAAAAAAAGACTCTTACGCTTCAAATGAAGACCCTGGTGTTATTTCAGTAACAAATATTTATAACTATTACAAAAAGATGGGTTATAAAACGCAAATTATGGGGGCCAGCTTTCGCAACACAGGAGAAATTATTGAGTTAGCAGGCTGTGATCTACTCACAATTTCTCCTAAACTGCTAGCAGAACTACAAAATTTAGAAGGTCCTCTAGAACGTAAACTCGATATAGAAAAAGCAAAAAAAACCACCTTTAAGCGGTTGATTCTGGATGAAGCAGCATTCCGTTGGCATCTTAATGAAAATGCTATGGCAACAGAAAAGCTATCCGAAGGAATTCGCCTTTTTGCTAAAGATAGCCTCCAGTTAAAGAAAATGATCGAACAAAAAATACGATGAGTCAAGAGGATCTCTATGCAAACTAGTTTGTAAAATAATGTGAGTTTGAATAGAGTTCTTATCAACCCTGTATTGTCTTTACCTAGATTCACTAAAAGAGGAAGATATATAGTTACTCCCACAAATCCAAGCAAACAAGTTGTAGAAATCGATCAAGATACTTCTTTTTATGAAGATCCTCCATCACAACCTGCTGTTTCAGCTAACCCAGATTCATCTTTAGATACTACTTCTGATGATCCTCTTCCTCGAGAAATAGAACAGCAAAAAATTATTGTAAATAAAAGTACATCAACTAAATGATTAAAACCTGCTGTGCAAAGCCATATTTACTTCACTGACTTTAGATCCTCCTCCGAATTTTCCATCATAACCAACAGAAAATGTAAGCCCGTCTTGACAAGAGATAAGCAATTGCGCACCAGCAAACAACTGATCGACTACTTCACTAAAACTTGTGATGGAAAAGTTAGAAGCATACACTGCTCGATCTCGGAAATTAGCATTGTAGTGCCTTCCAGAAAGAGGAGTTGTTCTAAGCCAGCCTACATTTATACTAGGAACTATGCAGGTAGAGGAACAAACCCATTCTTTGATAAATTTTAAGTTGAGTAAAGAGCGTAAGAAAGAGGCATATTTGTTCTTCACAGATAAATTTACAGACCCAGCTCCGATCTCTTTAAAACCTTCTTGAAAGACATTACATTGATCTATAATGAACTCTGGTTGAACAAAGAATTTATAGCAAGGTTCTAATTTAAAACCTGCTAAAGCAACCTCAGAAAAGTTCCAATTGGTTGGCTTGCTATGTGCTGTACGAGAAAAGCCTGGAAATATAATTTTTCGATCTACATCATAAAAATTACCGGCTCCTAAAAGAAGAAAGTCAAAATAAAAATTGTCACAATCGTATTTTATATAAGGTCCCAGATACCCTGAGTTTGCATGAGCTTTACCTATTTGACGTTTCCAATGCAACTGAGAATAAGAGTAACCAAGTCCAAATCCAAGACTCCAATTATTATCGAATATATGGTCTATTCCAGTAGCCATTCCATAAACGTGAGAAGTAAAGCCTATAGAGTCTTGTCCAATTTCATAGCGGCTTTTTTGTGAATAAACAAATCCTAGTGGATTAACCCAAATATTCGTGGATTCACAAACGTCTAGATAACAACAAGACCTGGAATCTGCTCCTTTTGTAAAAAAAGCATTGGCTACATTGAAGTTATTTTCTAACTCACTTAATGCAAACCCTCCAGACTGAGTAGGAGTTAATTTATTTAGAATCTTTGTATACTTATTCTGGGGAAGCACCACTAAATTTCCTAAAATATCTTTAATATCAGGATCGTCTAAATCAAAAGGCTGAATTACATGATCAAAGTCTATTCTTCTATTATTATCAGGCGTAATCACGCCTGAACCGAGAATAAAGAGTTGAGCTTTGTCTGGAAAATAGTTAACAGTATAATTTAAAGGTATGTCGCTAATAGCTTCACTAAATTGACCTGTTACTGTTTGTGCAGTAAGAAATGTATATACAGTGCTTTCTAAATATTCCCCAGGCTCTGGCTTAATATGAAGCACTCCATCTAGTGTAGCAGCACCCGTTACCTGAAGCAAATCCGTTGCTCTAGATTCATTAATTTCTATAACAAGTTCTCCAGAAGCTGCTTGAGTATAGTTTCCATTTACAGTTAAGGTGCCAATGGATTCTCCCGGCTGGACGCTGCCTTGATTAACCACACCATGGTTTATCGCATCACTACCTAGAGTTCCATTGCCTGCAACTCATGTGTTTGGCAATACATTACACAATCCCCCTAAGTTACCTTTAATGGTAAGCCCTCCCTGATTGATAGTAATATTCCCTGCAAAAGCTGAAGAATCATTTAAAAATTCTATAAACCCAGCTCCTTGTTTGATCAAGTTGCCAGACCCTGAGAGAGTGCCGCTATACACTCCAGAATTTGTTTCTTCAAACAACACTACAGAGGCATTATTAACAATGTCTCCTTGTAAGCTTACAGTAGTTCCCTGCAGGGTTCCCTCATGTACAAATGTACCCCCAGAGTATCTATTATCTCCCACCCCGCCACTAATCACCCCGCTATAACTTGTATTATTGGATGATCCTACTATGAGTTTTTTTCCACCTAAAAAAACACTCCCTCCTATCCCTGCCAGATCTCCAATAGTTTGAGATGAAGCTGTTATCCCACTGATATCAAAGCCAGCACTTATACCACTAATATCAACAGATCCTGTAGAAGCAAGAGAGCCATCGCCTGAAAGAGCTAATACTCCTGCATTGATAAAGGTTCCACCTGTATAACTACTAGCTCCAGTTAAAGTAAGTGTACCGGATCCATATTTTCCAAAACCACCTTTTCCATTAATTACCCCTGCATAATTCGCATCATGATTAGAGATGACGACTAGTGTTTTTTCTCCTAAAAGAACAATTCCTCCTGTACCATTTAAGTCGCTAATCATAACGTCTCGGACTGTATCTGTAACTTGACTGATATCAAAACAACCGGTGTCATTGATGGCAAGGGACCCTGTGACAGATATACTCCCTGTGCCTAAAAGAGCTATTCTTCCTGCATTGATCGTTGTGCCTCCAGTATAGATGTTCTCGCTTCTTAAGCTAAGCACACCAGATCCTTGCTTAATCAGGCCTCCTGTTCCAGAGATCACCCCTGAGTAACTTGCATCATTAGAAGTTTCTGTAATTAAAATCTTCTCACCTAAAATAACACTTCCACCTGTACCACACCATTTAAGTCGCTAATCATAACGTCTCGGACTGTATCTGTAACTTGACTGATATCAAAACAACCGGTGTCATTGATGGCAAGGGACCCTGTGACAGATATACTCCCTGTGCCTAAAAGAGCTATTCTTCCTGCATTGATCGTTGTGCCTCCAGTATAGATGTTCTCGCTTCTTAAGCTAAGCACACCAGATCCTTGCTTAATCAGGCCTCCTGTTCCAGAGATCACCCCTGAGTAACTTGCATCATTAGAAGTTTCTGTAATTAAAATCTTCTCACCTAAAATAACACTTCCACCTGTACCACTTAGGTCACCAATAGTTTGTGATGCTGCTGTCATGCCACTAATATCAAAACTAGCGTTATCAGAGGTAACAATACTTCCTGAAGAAGACAAGCTCCCCTTTCCTAAAAGCGCTATAGTCCCTGCATTAATTGTTGTGCCACCAGAATATGTATTAGCTCCGCTTAAGGTAAAAATACCAGATCCTTGTTTAACTAAGCTACCTGTTCCACTGATCACCCCTGCATAGGTCGTGTTGTTAGAAGTTCCTAGCATTAACTCTTTTACGCCTAATTCAACAATTCCATTTCCACTTAAATCACCAATGGTCTGTGATGTATGCGTAATATCACTAATATCAAAGCTGCCATCCATTTCAATAGCAACAGCCCCTGTAGAAGACAATGCTCCCTCTGCTGAGAGCGCTAATTCCCCTTCACGAATAATTGTTCCTCCCTCATAGGTATTCACTCCTGTAAAAGTAAGTATCTCTACATTTTCCTTGATCACACTCCCTGGCCCCGAAATGACTCCACCATATATTCCCGAGAACGATTGATCAAATACCACAGAAGAATTGTTAGCAATATCACCGTACAAACTAAGCGTCTTCCCTAATAAGATTCCTTCGTTAACTATTGTTCCTCTTGAATAACCGCTAGTTCCAGTTAAACTCAGAGTACCGCTTCCTTGTTTGATAAAGCTCCCATTTCCAGTGATTATCCCTGCATAACTTGTGTCATTGGAGGTTCCTGCAATAAATGTCTTTCCTTCTATGATGATAGTTCCTCCTACACCCATTAAGTCGCCAATAGTTTGCAAGGCAGATTCAATGCCGCTAATGCTAAACATCCCTGCGTTAACAGTAACAGAGCCGGTAGGATCTAATATCCCTGTCCCAGAAACATCTACTGATCCATTAACAATGGTTCCATCGGTGTAGGTATTGGTTCCATCTAAAACTAATTTTCCATCGCCTGAGACAAACACAGTTCCTAAATCAATTTTTCCCGATAAGTGTAAAGTAGAGGAGCTTCCAACTTGAATACGAGGAACTGGAGTTAACTCAGGCGATACACCATATACGCGATATTGGTT